>CM022702.1:76832487-76983486 GCA_012295165.1 Asparagus setaceus
GTGTTACGTTTGATTATCACTCAATGTTTATCTTTAATCAGCGATTAGTGGTTATGACCATATGATTGGTCCCTTTTACTTGGAGTCGATTGGAAGCGAGTGCAAGTGAAATAGATAACATGGTTACAGTGGGTAGAAGCGATTACGGAGTCCCGAGCGTTCTTATGATGGGATGTGGCCGGGTCGTCGCAGCTTTTGGCCATCGGGCGCGGCCTTCGGCTCAATGGTGGGCCCCTCACAAAGTAAATGAGGGGGCTTTCCAACTTTCGAGGCAGCGCTTTGGGGTCTGAGCCTTAATCTCATCCGTTGATCATGGGCTGGTTCGAAGCTGGTGGATCTTTCCATAAATACGAAGCAATAGGGAAGAAGGAAGTTTTCACTTTCTTCGTTTTTCAAAGACAAACTCCGGCGATCTTTTGGTGAATCAATACAACTATTTTCTATGGGTTCCAATCGCCAAAAGCAGTTGGATGAGTTTCGCTCGAAGGTGACTCAGGTGCAGATGCAATTTCTGCATTCGAAGTTCGATGTTCCGAAGGGGTTTAAGCTGGAGGCGCCGGCGAAATCGTCTCCGGTGTATAGCCATGGCGAGAAGAGAGCTCCTCTGTACATTAAGCATTTGGAGTGCGGTCTTTGACTGTCGCTGCACCCATTCCTTAGAAAGGTGTTCGAGGAGTCGGGAGGTCTCCGCGCATGAAGCCCACTGACATACCGGTCGGCTTCATTGTCATCTGCCGTTGGTTAGCGATTAGTCCCAAAGTGGCGTCTTTGAGTCATCAGTCGGTAATTGTGCGAAGACCCCCACTACCATCTTCATATATCGGGGAGTTCAAGGTCATCCTCGAGCTTCTAAGTCGAACAAAGGATGGAAAGATAGATTTGTCCGGGTCAGGGACTCCACTCCACTACTGACCTGGCCAGATAAGGAGAGAGGCTTTAGAACCAAGCCTCGCCGTGAGGATGAGCCGCGTGAGTTGAAGCAATTTTGGCACGCTGGACCGCTGTGAAATGAGTGCTTTGCTCGACAAGTCGGTTCTCGACTTCATGGGATCTCATCGGTTCCTCCTAGCCCCACAACGAAGGCGAGTGCATAATGTGACCTTTAGAGGTATGGCGGAAGGATGGCTTCATTGATTCACCGAGGAAGAAAATCACGAGGAATCGAAGGATGTTGACTCGCAAGCCAAACGGTAATAACCAGAATCGACCTCGAAGAAGCTCCACCGTGCAGTGGGAGGGACGACCAATGCCGTCGGAAGGAGACCACCACGGTGCCGCCCAAGTGGGGTTGTTGACTTTTGAAGGACTGTGAAAAAGCTAGCCATGGTCCTCGAGGAGCTAGGCGGTGGGAGAGTTTGGAGAACCTGATGGAGGCATGGTCGTTAGAGTCGGAAGGGGAGGCCGGCGACCGACCATTTACTAAAGCCGAAGGGGTGAAGGTCTGCCACATGACCGCTGACGTCGTTCCTCAAATGACGCCCAAGGTGGCTCCAGGAGGGGCTGAGGGTCTGCCAGCGTGTGGTTGCCGACGCACCAAGTGGCCGCCATTGCGTGTTACCTCCCTCAAGGCAAGGGGCAGATGGGTGGTCGGAGGCGGGTTTCATCCCAGCGGGATGGCCTTCTCCCTATTATATGGCTGAGACCGATGGGGATTGGAATAGGGTGAGTGACCTATTGATGGGGACCTTCTCCTCTTCCTGGTCGCTATGAAGGGGAACCCGGCGCGCAACACCGATACATATACGATCGACGTCATCGGTGCTAAAGGTCGAGCTATGTGCAAGGAAGCGATAGAGCAATTTAACTTGCACGAATATCGGGAGGTTTTGAAGATAGTTCGATGTAGGTCTACATGTAATCTGCGGAGTTACTTGACGAGGGATGCTTAGTTGAACAAGAGTTATACAGCCGGCTGGCCAGTATTAACGCTTACGAAGGCTTCAAAGAAACATATTGCTCCCCGACTAGCTGAATGAAGAGCTTGACCAAGTCATCAAGGAGCTCTCGGTCAAACAAGCGAACTTGATGATTGGCATCGTGAGATGAAGGTTAAAGACAAACCATTTTAGAAATCAAGGCATCGAGTGATAAGAAGTCGGTAGAGATTAAGGAGCTCGACAAAGGCTCTGAGTAACAGGGGAGTCACGGGCGGCCGATGATGTTCTGAGGAACAAGACCGCGCCGCGGCATAAGCGCTTTGAGAAACAAGTTGCAAAGATGCCAAGGCTCTCGCGGGCGCAAGAGTCACCGCCAACCAAATGTTTTGGATGAATGCACTCACCAAGGAGTCTTTGAGTAGGGCTGAAGAAAGAATAAAATTTTGGAGTCGAGCGACCACGGTCGATAATTATGGAGAGGTCGGCCGGCTATCATTGAGGAATTTCGCCACGCCTCGGGAAAGATTGAAGTCGCTACGGCCCGTATAGGCTGTAGTGACTTCATAGTTAAACAACTCCTAGCCGAGTACCAGGAGTTCCCTGGTCGACTCCAGTATCTCCCAAGGATAGCAAATTAGGTCGGTCTCTTATCGAGGTTTGAGAAGGTGGGAGCCGGCTATAACATAGGTGAGGGTAAAGTTAAAGAGGAGGGAGAGGAATAGGCCGAAGCCTCACCGAGCCTCACCGAAGCGGCATGAGGTTCAGACGGGAGAAGGGACGAGGCAACTCAGGATCCTCCCTCAACTCTTCCTCCTTCCACTAACATTACCTTGCCTCTGATTCCTGGGGCTGTCATGGACTTTTAGTAGTTTTAGATTCTGATAAGTTTATGTTGTCGTATACTTGTAGACACGTACTCATCCTCATTCTTGTACTCATTTTCAAATGAATGAATAAAGGTTCTTTTTGTTGTATGAACTATTTTACGGCTTATATATGTGTTTTGTGGTATGCTTAATAATCCAACTAACTTGGCGAGTCGAACGACATGGTGTCGTGACTCAGTCAAACCTCTAGTTTTGGTCATGGAGATGACTTCCTATAAGATAATCGAACCGAGGCGACATCCCGTTAATTTGGAGTCGGTTTCCCAGTTACTTGGATTTTTCTCAAATTTATTTGCTTGCTGGGTTGACTAGCTGAGGTCGGTCGGGCCCCATGCAATAGTCGGGTTTGGTTTCCAAGGCATGAACAGAAAGGGTCACTGTAGGGGATAGGGCCTGACGTCAGCGATACTTTAGCCGCCAGAGTCGTTTCGAATTTCGAGCAAAGAGACGTGGGTAATAAAGATGGTGGGGCACTCCAATTTCTGTAAGGCGGTTTAGATTCAAGAATTAATCTGAGCCGTTAACTTCGAAATTGAAACGTTATCTGAGAGCAGCCACATGGACCTTTAAAACGACTATACAAACTTCTTCCTTATTGGGAAATTTCTTCTTTACGCTTTCTAAAACCTTTTATTTTCTCCTTTTCTTCTCATCTTCCTCTTCAAGTTTTTTGGCCATGGCTGCTTCATCCTCCATTCCCATTGACAGGATCAGCAAGCTCAAGTCTTGGCATTCGAAGGTGAAGGAGGAGGATTTGGAAATTCTCTACGAGAAGTATGATCTTCCCGAGGGGTTTACGGTTTCTTTGCCGGAGAAAAACAGCGCCATCCACGAGCACAGTGCTGACAAACTGCCGTTATATACAGCTCACCTAGACAATGGGCTACGCCTCCCGCTGCCGGGGTTTTCCCGATGCAATTTGCCCCTAATGTTAAAGCAACGATTATGGAATTTCTGGTAATATGCCATCGGGTGAAGGTGGAGCCATCCTTACAACTATTCAGCAACTTGGTCACAGTGAGGACGACCAAGAAGGACGCTCACTTCTTTTTCGGGTATGTGGGCGGCCGACTTGTCGATATCCCGGACTCAAACAAGGACTAGAAGAATAAGTTCGTTTGGGTTTTCGGTGCCGATGCCATCCTTGCTTGTCGTTCGTGGCCAGAAATTGAGAAGGACAATCTGAAAGCCCTCCCTCTTTCAACAGACGAGAGATGGGACTTACAGAAGATCCGACAGTATTCTGGATCTCGGAAGGGCTACAATCTATTTGATAACGCCGAGGTGGCCGCTATTCGCTCACCAACTGAGGTCGATAAGGAGAAGGAGAAGGAGAAGGAGTTGCTTGAAGAGACTCCTCAACAAACGGAGGATCCCAAAAGTGGGGCTCCTAGTCCGACTAAAGCCGCAGAGTTGTGGCTTCCTCAAAAGAGGGCGAGAGGAGGAGGGGTTGTCACCGCATGAGCAAAGACGTGGAGAAAAACTTCGAGAGTTGGCCGCCATGCTGAAGGTACAAGCCCTGCCCCCAAACCGACAAACCCAAGAAGAAGAAGAAGACGAAGAGGTCGAAGGAGTCGACTCCTAAAGGGGTGACGAGGGGGCGGCTCCTGAACAAGCCGAGGTCATTGTTGGGGAACTTCTGACTGCTGGGGGAGAGTTGGCCTCACAAACCCTTTCTACCTCGTCTTTGCTCATGGAGGGCGTCCATGAAGAGGGGTCGTGTTCTCGGGTTGGTGATGATTCTGACCAACAAGCGCGAGGGGCTTCGGTAACTATAAGAGATGCCCCGATTGACAAACGTGCGGCATGAACTTCCCCCGGGTCGACTCAAAGGCCAGGAAAAGAGTCGATTATTTCTGACAAGTCGGCACCGGGGTCGGCTCCTCTTGGTTTGCTCGAGGATCTTGGCATCCGGCTTCCTTTCCATGATCGGATTGCCAAGATTGGCGATTCGAAATGGAAAGAACTCCGCACTCACCTTATCGGCCGGTTGTGGGAAGGATACTCGCCTAGTGAGGAACCTTTCGAAACCGATAGGTTTACTCCTAAACGCTATCTCCATAAGGATAACTCAGTTTTCTTATCAGGGAGGGCCCAACACACTGCTATCGACCAGGCCCCTCTCGGCGACCTCGACCTTTTGAGGAGGTGCCATCGCCGGCCCCATTTGCCCTCCAAAGCTATCACGTTCGTGGTGCCCTAATCGGAGAAGAGCTCTTCGACCGTCTCGTCCATTTGATGCAAGCTTATGAAGGGTCGGCGAAGGAGCTCGCTCGCGAAAGGAAGGATCGAGAGGAGGCTGAAAAGAAGACGGCAGCTCTAGAGGTTGAAAGAGAGGGGACTGATGCTAAGTAGCGTGCTGAACTGGAGGCTAAGCAATTTACAATTGATAAACCTCCACTCATCGCGACGGGCGCAGGCCTCCATTGATGTTTTTAAGGGGAAGTCGTCGCTTGAAGAGGATACGGGCTGGCTCTCGAGGGAGATAGAAGAGTGGAAGGCTCAAGTTGGGGGGCTGGAGAAGCAAATCGAGGCTGAAAAGCTTGAGAAGCGGTCGGTCCAGGAGAGTCTTCAGGCGGCCTTAGCTAATGCTCAATCGATAGAGACTCGCTTGAAGTTCGTGACTTCTGAGGTGGGTAAAAGGAGGTTATCGAGGAGTATCGACAAGGGCCTATGGGCAAGTGGAGCATCGCCGACAAGGCCAAGGCTCGCCACTATCTCAAGGGCCGATACCCTCCTCGATGTTTCTCTTCCAGCCACTTATCCTCCTCGAGTTCAGAGTTGCCTACCCATGCTCCAGGGTCTTGAGGAGAGAGGAGCCGGAGTGTAGCTAGGGGTCGACGATGATGGTGATGACGATGAGGATGAGGACGAAGAGGGGGAAGAGATGATGATGGGGATGAGGAGGGGGGAGACGACGACCAGGGAGGAGATTAGGACGCCCCCCCTTCTTTTTTTTATTATTTGGCCAAGAAGACCATTGTACATTTATCATCTGACTTATGAATGAAAATTTTAATTTCGCTTTTCTTTGTGTTGAATTCTCTGCTCCGTGTGATGTGTTTTTCTTAAATTTCGTGAGCATGTCGTGTTGACTTCGAATTCGACTAACATTTATAGGCTTAATAAGAATCATAACTTGCACAACATAGTTAATAATCTTACTTTTGATTAGTGTTTGAGCTTATGTCGGTTGAGTCGGCCTTCATGTCACGTCGACCATCAATGCGAGATAGAGGATCGCGATAGAATAAACTGTAATTGTGTTGACTCTAGCTGCGAGTGGTGGTTCGGGGTTTGGTAACCCGTGGGTCGAGTGCCTAGGACTTTCGTGGCGCCTAGGTCTTAGGGAGTCGGCTCACGAGGGAGCGATGACTTTACGAATGACAACCTTGTTGGTTAGGTGCCTAGGACTTATGTGGTGCCTAGGTCTTTGGGAGTCGGCTCATGTGGGAACGACGACCCCGATTTTCCAAGGGGAGCGGCTACCACGAGGGAGCCGACGACCTAATGTAATGACAACCTTGTTGGTTAGGTGCCTAGGACTTCGTGGTGCCTAGGTCTTTGGGAGTCGACTTTGTGGAGCAAATGACTCGATTTTCTGCGGAGTCACCACGAGGGAGCCGATGACCTTTAATGACAACCTTGTTGGTTAGGTGCCTAGGACTTCGTGGTGCCTAGGTCTTTGGGAGTCGGCTCATGAGCCGAGCTCTGGATTTTCCAAGCCGAGTCGGCCACGAGGGAGTGACGACCTTATGAATGATAACCTTATTGGTTGGGTGCCTAGGACTTATGTGGTGCCTAGGTCTTTGGGAGTCGGCTCATGTGGGGCGGCGACCGATTTTCAAAGCGGGATTGGCGCTTGATGTTGTTTTGACTCGAGGGAACGAGCGCTTCTTCTGGCTTCAAAGGCAGATTGACCTATTTCAATTCCGTGAGTAGGGCACCAGAATCGAGTGGGTTGGGTTATCAATCGCGACGAGATGAGAAGGGTTCCTTGACTTCGTTTTGGCGAAGGGTTCCTTGACTACCGATCGGAATGATTGCCCGAACTGCTCTCTTAGGGGTTTTCTTGGCTCGCATTGAAACAGGTCGCCATGCCTCCTTTTGAGCCAAAAGTCGCTCTCGCTCTCGCCTATGAAAGCACGCTATGAAACTCCTTGCATAATATGAAAACATATAGTAATAGTTAGGACGTAGAGTATATTTATATTGAAGGATCTCGAGTAAGATTTACAATACAAATTTTATTGAAAAGAACTTCCTAAGATGCTCGATGTTCCAAGGGTGCCGCAAGATCCTTCCATCGTGGCCTTAGTCAGTAAGTCCCGACGCAGCCTCTTCAAGGACGGTGTATGGTCCTTCCCAATTGGGTGCTAGCTTGCCACGCTTTGGAATCCTTGTCGCATGTCGCTTCCTCAAGACAAGATCGCCGACACTAAACCTCCCTACCAACTTTGCTGCTGTAGTATCACATCCGTTGGTTAATAATTTGTTTATGCAAGGCGCCGCCGAACTTCATCTACCAGTCCAGCCACTCAAGTCCGGAGTTCATCTCTTCATTAAAGTGTTGCAACCGAATGGTAGGCATGCCGACCTCTACCGAGTTATTGTTTCAACCAGAGGGCTAACCCAAGGGAGTTTTGCCAGTTGAGTTCTTGTGGATCGTCCGGTACGACCATAAGATGCTTGGCAGTTCTTTGACCCAATTGCCGACTGCTTTGTCTATCTTCTTCTTTAAGGCTTGGAGGATACATTTGTTAGCGGCTTCTGCTGGTCCATTGCATTTGGGATGGGCCACCGAAGCAAATTTGAGCTTGATCCCCCATTCTTCACAAAAATATTGGAATCCTTCGCTGCTGAATTGGGTACCATTATTGGTGATGAACGAGCGAGGGACGCCAAAGCGGCAAACAATCGACTTCCATGCGAAGCTAGTGATGTTGCTCTCTCCAATCTTTGCTAGGGCCTCGGCTTCAATCCATTTAGTGAAATAGTCAATAGCCACTATTAGGAATTTGCGTTGCCCCGAAGCAAGAGGGAGTGGTCCCAATATATCCAGGCCCCATTGGACAAAGGAATGGGCGAAGATGGAAGTCACTCAGACAGCCGCTCGGGATTTCAAAGAAAGAATCGCACTTTTATATTTGGAGACAAGCTTCTTGGAGTCGGCTATTATTGTTGGCCAATAATATCCTTGTCTAATGATCTTCTGGGCGAGAGCTCTTGCTCCTGGATGGTTTCCGCAGACGCCTTCATGGATTTCCTTGAACATATTTAGCTTTATCAAGACACCGAAGATAAGGTCCCACCCCGTCGCTTTGATAGGATGACCGGTAGAGCTGGTCGTCAATCATAAAATAACGACGGGCAGTCCTCTGCAAACTCTTTGCTTCGGCGTTGTCTGTGGGCAAGATGCCACTGACTAAGAATAGGACGATAGAATCCATCCAACAGGGCTCCAGGGGGATGTCGGCTCCCGCATGACATCCAAGAAGCTCCCGCACGCCGGATGCCGGAGCGGTTTGAAGATGGGCCCGAGTCGCCACGGAGCCGGTCGATGCGAAGCTGATAAGGCCCGCCGAGCATTGCGCGAGGGACTTGGGTGATCTTAAAGTTGGTGAAGTGGGTCAGCAAATCCTTGATAATCTTTAGATACTGAGCCATCCTTTTGTTCTTAGCAACATATTTACCGCTGACTGGTGAACCACAGCTGAGAGTCGGCCAATATGTTCAGTTTTGGCTTTGACGCAACAAGTAGCAGTTTCCACAATGAGGGCTTCATACTTTTCTCATTGTTCGGGCAAGAATTTGAAGGTGATGGATTGCTCGCGGACTATTCCTTCCGGCCGCAAGAAGACAACGCCGCCCCACTTCTAGCTTCGCCGAGGATCCATCTACTTTCAACTCCCACCAAGAGGTGACTTGGAGTCGCTCGGGTCTGAGCATGGGGTGGCACCGCTTTCTCACTTTGGGAGGTCGGCTGACCAGTGGATGATGAGGTCACCTCGCCATCCGGGCGAGGTGGACTCTGAGGAAGTCGCCAAGGCTTGTGCCTTGATGGTGGTCCCGGCTTGAATCAGACATCATATTCTAAGTTCGATTGACCACACCATCCTCCCATGGTGGGCTTCCTAAAGATTTCTTCATCAGTAGGCTCGTCTCGCCAAGAATGACGGGTGTGCCCGAAAATATGGACGGCTTCACGATCGGGTGATGAGGGCAAAGATGCTTTCTCACTGTGGGTAGTTCACCTCACCTGAGAATCCTACTGATATAGTAGACGGGCTTCGGATATGGTCTTTCTGACAAGTATAGAGTTTACTGCAGAGATTCAAATATAGATATAGCGCTCTCCCTCTACTGGTTGGCTCAAAAGTGGCTTTGTGCTCAAATAAGCTTTGATCTCCAAGGCACAACATTCTTCCACCCATTCCAACTTCTTCTTGGTCTTGGTCCCCGAGTATTTTGAAGAAAATGAGACTTCTCTACTGATTTGAGAGAAAGCCCCAAGCGCTATTTTGCCATTGAGCTTCTGAATGTTCTTCATGGTTTCAAGGTTCGGGAAGTCGCTCAATGGCCTCTATTTTTGGATTGATCTCAATACCCCTTTCGGGTGATCATGAACACCAGAACTTTCCCCACCGCACTCCAAAAGCACATTTCACGTTAAGCTTCACATGTAACGCCGAGGGTGGAGAAGGTTTCCTCAAGGTCAACAATGTGGCGGTAGCTAGTCTCGACTTCACGAATGTCATCCACATAAGCTTTCACATTGCACCGAAGTTGAGGCTTGAAGATCTTGTTGACCAAACCGTAGGTCGCCTCCCCGTTCTTGAGACCGGCCATAACATTGTTAATGTGCCTTGTCGGGGATGAAAGACGCTTTCCTCGACAAACTCTTTGCTTGGCGTTGTCTCGTGGGCAAGATGCCACGACTAAGAATAGACGATAGAATCCATCAACGGGGGCTCCGGGGGATGTCGGCGCATGACATCGAAGAAGCTCTGCAATCTTTGGGATCTTTGGAGCGTGTCGGTGAAGATGGCGGGCGCTCCGGAGTCGATGCGGCTTCGATAAAGGCGTCGCTCGAGCATTGCGGCGCGAGGACTTGAGGTGATCTTAAAGTTGGTGAAGTGGGTCGACAAATCCTTGATAATCTTTAGAATCTTGAGCCATCCTTTTGTTCTTAGCAACATATTTACCGTTGACTTGGTGAGCGACCGGTTGAGAGTCGGCCAATATGTTGAGCTCTTGGCTTTGTGACGGTAGCGGCCATGGCCCGACAATGAGGAGCTTCATACTTTTCCTCATTGTTGGCGGAATTTGAAGGTGATGGATTGCTCGTGACTATTCCTTCAGAGGCTGCGCAAGCTGGCGCGCCCCTTCTAGCTTCAGCTCGAGGATCCATCTACTTTCAACTCCCACCAAGAGGTGACTTGAGTCGTTCTCGGAGTCGGAGCATGGGGTGTTACCACTGCTTCTCCTTTGCCAGGAGGTCGGTTGACCAGGGATGATGAGGTCAGCTGGTTCGCCATCTGGCGAGGTGGACTCTATGAGGAAGTCGGCCAAGGCTTGTGCCTTGATGGTGGTCCTGGGCTTGAACTGTACATCATATTCGCTAAGTTCGATTGACCACGCGACCATCCTCCCAGATGTGGTGGGGCTTCCTAAAGATTTCTTCATCGGTAGGCTCGTCCGCGCAATGATGGGGTGTGCCTGAAAATATGGACGAAGCCTACGATCAGTGGTGATGAGGGCAAAAGATGCTTTCTCGACCAGGGGGTAGTTCAGCTCCCTTGCTCGGAGAATCCGGCTGACATAGTAGACCGGCTTCTGGATATGGTCTTCTTCTCGGACAAGTACAGAGCTTACAGCTTCGGGTGAGACGGCCAAATATAGATATAGCGTCTCTCCCTCTACTGGTTGGCTCAAAAGTGGCTTTGTGCTCAAATAAGCTTTGATCTCTCTGAAGGCGGCACAACATTCTTCCACCCATTCCAACTTCTTCTTGGGGTCTTTGGTTCCCCTGAGTATTTTGAAGAAAATGAGACTTCTCTCGGCTGATTTGGAGAGAAAGCGCCCCAATGCGGCTATTTTGCCATTGAGCTTCTGAATGTTCTTCATGGTTCGCGGTTCGGGAAGTCGTTCAATGGCCTCTATTTTTTTGGATTGATCTCAATACCCCTTTGGGTGATCATGAACACCAGAAACTTTCCCGACTGCACTCCAAAAGCACATTTCGTCGGGTTAAGCTTCATGCGGTAACGCCGGAGGGTGGAGAAGGTTTCCTCAAGGTCAACAATGTGAGCGGTAGCTAGTCTCGACTTCACCAGAATGTCATCCACATAAGCTTTCACATTGCGACCGAGTTGAGGCTTGAAGATCTTGTTGACCAGCCTCTGGTAGGTCGCTCCCGTGTTCTTGAGACCGAAGGGCATAACATTGTAGCAGAATGTGCCTTGGTCGGTGATGAAAGACGTCTTCTCCTGATCATGCTCCGCCATGCGGATCTGATTGTAGCCCGAGAAAGCGTCTAGAAAGTTTAGCAGCTGATGACCAGCACTTTCATCCACCAATTGGTCAATGCGGGGGAGAGGGTAGCTGTCTTTAGGGGAAGCCTTGTTAAGGTCAGTGAAGTCGATGTACGTCCTCCACTTGCCGCTGGCTTTCTTTACCAAGACTACGTTGGACAACCATTCGGGATATTGGACTTCCCGAATGAAGCCGGCCTTCAGAGTCGCTCGACCTCTTCGGCTGCCGCCTTTTGTCGCTCAGGCCCCAGATGCCTCTTCTTTTGTCGAACCGGCTTGGTATATCGGTCGACAGAGAGTTCATGGCAAATGACATCGAGCGAGATGCCTGGCATGTCTTCTGGGCCCCAAGCAAACTTTTCCAAAGGTCACGGTTGACTTGGACGAGCTTTCAGAATACTTTGGATATCTTCTTTTGTTTGATTCTGAGAAGGTATTGCTCCTCATTCTGTCTTCAGAGAAGTTGCGTTCTGCTTTTGTCCGCGCTAGTCGTTCATCTTGCATGAGTGAACTCCGATGCTTTACTTTTTAAAATACAGGAGTGACCATAGCGTCTTGAACTTTGCTACGCGGGACTGATCCTTGCGTTTTGAGGTTGAAATGTGGAACTGGCCAACGCGTTCTATGTTTGAAATGTGGGGGTGGCCGTCGCGTTTTGAAATTAGAACGCGGGCGCGACCCTCGTTTGTGTTGAAACGCGGGGGTGGCCGTCGCGTTCTGAAATTAGAACGCGGGCGCGACCCTCGCGTTTTGTGTTAAAACGCCGGGGTGGGCCTTCGCGTTTTATGAGTAAAATGTGGGGATGAACCCCACATTTCTAACTAAGTATTTTAGACTTTTCTTTAAGGTGCCAAAAATATAGTGTTAACTTGGCATGCATTTCATACTTGTGGTTTGAACAAGCTTTTGGGGACTTATCACTCTGTTACAAAGGGTTGACAAGTTGGTTTTATCATCAGAGGTAGAATTTTTAAACTTGATGATAATTTTTGAGGACTTATCGCTCTATTGAAGAGAGTCGATAAGTTGATTTTATCAGAAGTGTGAAATTAACTTGATAAAATTGGGTACTTATGGTTTGAACAAGATTTTGAGGACCTATCGCTCTATTGAAGAGAGTTGATAAGTTGATTTTATCAGAGGTGTGGAATTAACTTAACAAAATTGGGTACTTGTGGTTTGAACAAGATTTTGAGGACCTATCGCTCTATTGAAGAGAGTCGATAAGTTAATTTTATCAGAGGTGTGGAATTAACTTGATAAAATTGTGTACTTGTGGTTTGAACAAGATTTTGATACTCATCATTTCATGGGGAAAAATTAACAAGTTGATCGTCAGAGGTGCATTGTTAACTTGTGAGTTGTTGCGATGTGTGAGCAACTTTGTGGACTTATCATCCTATTGGAGAGGATTGATAGTTGATTGTCAGAGGTGCATTGTTAACTTGACAGGATTGTGTTGCGATATGAGCAACTTTGTGGACTTATCATCCTATTGGAGAGGATTGATAAGTTGGTTGTCAGCGGTGCATTGTTAACTTGACAGGATTGTGTTGCAATGTGAGCAACTTTGTGAAATTATCATCCTATTAAAGAGGATTGATAAATTAATTTTGGTGGTGCTGCTGCACGTTGAAGTGCTTACGTTGTCAAAAGTGTTTTGTTAACTTGATAATATTTAGAATTTGTTATTCTACTCGGAAAATAATAAATAATCAACCCCCAGTCTTTGGGATACATGACGTCTTTTGACAAAATCGACGACGTCTGTAATTATTCTAAGTTGATACTATCCGAGTCTTTGGCGTCGGCCTCGCGATTTAGAGCCGGGTCATTGATGGGAAATAAAAGATTACCTCCTAAGTTGCAAGTATACAACCTTTATCAAGTTATAGTATAAAGATTATCGATCCCACGAGGAACGAAGTAGGGAGGAGTTTTGCTCAAGTCTTGGTTCCCAAATTATCGCGTGACAATTAGGAGTTTATGTACAAATAAAATGAAAGTAGGAATGGTGAGAGTGGTGGTGAAGAGGTAGAGAGAGTGGATGTGGATTATGTGCAAAGGAGAAAAATAAAGTTGAAGTGTGGTTGTGGTTATATGCACATAATAACAAAACTAGGTTTGAGATTATATGCACATGAAGGGAATATGAGATTGAGAGAAAATAAGTGCAAAATAAAAGAAAACAAGATTGAGAGAGGAGAGTAAAGGAAAATCAAAATCAAGAATAAAGGAAAATAACAAACAAATGGAAAACAAGGATAAGTGCAAAATCAAGAATAAAAAGTATGGAGGATTAGTTAAAGATATGAGGAATTTAGAGTAGATCCACTTAGCTTATCTCAATCTCACAAGAATGAGTTGGATTTGTTAGCTAGTTTCAAACAATCTCTAGGGATCCCACAAATATTGGCTCCACACTTAGAAAAGGGTAATTCCTAGAGGGTTCTAGCCTCAAGGTGAATTAAAGAAAAGAAAAATCTATTCTAGAAAGTAAATACAAGAATTAAATACATTGCATGAAAGTAAATTGCAAGGAATTAAATTGCATGAAAGTAAATTGCAAGAAAGTAAATTGCATGAAAGTAAATCTATTCTACAAACAAGAAAATAAAGAAGAAAATGAAAAAGAAATAAAATAGAAACCAACAACTCTGATCTTAATCTAATCCTCCTTTTGGTCCTTGGATTAGAAGAAGAGAAAGGAAATTGAAGGGTGAAACATTTCATTTATTGTGTAACAAATGGGGTGGCCGTCGCTGCTTTGAAATTAGAACGCGGGCCGACCCTTGCGCTTAGGTTGAAACGCGGCGGTCCGCTGCTCGAAATTAGAACGCTGGCGACCGCTTTTGTGTTAAAACGCCGGTGGGCCTTCGCTTTATGAGTAAAATGTGGGGATGAACCCCACATTTCTAACTAAGTATTTTAGACTTTTCTTTAAGGTGCCAAAATATAGTGTTAACTTGGCATGCATTTCATACTTGTGGTTTGAACAAGATTTTGAGGACCTATCGCTCTATTGAAGAGAGTCGATAAGTTAATTTTATCGAGGTGTGGAATTAACTTGATAAAATTGTGTACTTGTGGTTTGAACAAGATTTTGAGGACCTATCGCTCTATTGAAGAGAGTCGATAAGTTAATTTTATCGAGGTGTGGAATTAACTTGATAAAATTGGGTACTTATGGTTTGAACAAGATTTTGAGGACCTATCGCTCTATTGAAGAGAGTTGATAAGTTGATTTTATCAGAGGTGTGGAATTAACTTAACAAAATTGGGTACTTGTGGTTTGAACAAGATTTTGAGGACCTATCGCTCTATTGAAGAGAGTCGATAAGTTAATTTTATCAGAGGTGTGGAATTAACTTGATAAAATTGTGTACTTGTGGTTTGAACAAGATTTTGATACTCATCATTTCATGGGGAAAAATTAACAAGTTGATCGTCAGAGGTGCATTGTTAACTTGACAGGATTGTGTTGCGATGTGAGCAACTTTGTGGACTTATCATCCTATTGGAGAGGATTGATAGTTGATTGTCAGAGGTGCATTGTTAACTTGACAGGATTGTGTTGCGATATGAGCAACTTTGTGGGCTTATCATCCTATTGGAGAGGATTGATAAGTTGGTTGTCAGCGGTGCATTGTTAACTTGACAGGATTGTGTTGCAATGTGAGCAACTTTGTGAAATTATCATCCTATTAAAGAGGATTGATAAATTAATTTTGGTGGTGCTGCTGCACGTTGAAGTGCTTACGTTGTCAAAAGTGTTTTGTTAACTTGATAATATTTAGAATTTGTTATTCTACTTGGAAAATAATAAATAATCAACCCCCAGTTTTTGGGATACATGGCGTCTTTTGACAAAATCGACGCACGCCTCAGAATTATTCTAAGTTGATACTATCCAGGAGTCTTTGGCGTCGGCCTCGCGATTTAGAGCCGGGTCATTGATGGGAAATAAAAGATTACCTCCTAAGTTGCAAGTATACAACCTTTATCAAGTTATAGTATAAAAGATTATCGATCCCACGAGGAACGGGAAGTAGGGAGGAGTTTTGCTCAAGTCTTGGTTCCCAAATTATGCGCGTGACAATTAGGAGTTTATGTACAAATAAAATGAAAGTAAGGAATGGTGAGAGTGGTGGTGAAGAGGTAAGAGAGAGTGGATGTGGATTATGTGCAAAAGAGGAGAAAAATAAAGTTGAGAGTGTGGTTGTGGTTATATGCACATAATAACAAAACTAGGTTTGAGATTATATGCACATGAAGGGAATATGAGATTGAGAGAAAATAAGTGCAAAATAAAAGAAAACAAGATTGAGAGAGGAGAGAGTAAAGGAAAATCAAAATCAAGAATAAAGGAAAATAACAAACAAATGGAAAACAAGGATAAGTGCAAAATCAAGAATGTAAAGTATGGAGGATTAGTTAAAGATATGAGGAATTTAGAGTAGATCCACTTAGCTTATCTCAATCTCACAAGAATGAGTTGGATTTGTTAGCTAGTTTCAAACAATCTCTAGGGATCCCACAAATATTGGCTCCACACTTAGAAAAGGGTAATTCCCTAGAGGGTTCTAGCCTCAAGGTGAATTAAAGAAAAGAAAAATCTATTCTAGAAAGTAAATACAAGAATTAAATACATTGCATGAAAGTAAATTGCAAGGAATTAAATTGCATGAAAGTAAATTGCAAGAAAGTAAATTGCATGAAAGTAAATCTATTCTACAAACAAGAAAATAAAGAAGAAAATGAAAAAGAAATAAAATAGAAACCAACAACTCCTGATCTTAATCTAATCCTCCTTTTGGTCCTTGGATTAGAAGAAGAGAAAGGAAATTGAAGGTGAAACATTTCATTTATTGTGTAACAAAGTTACAATTTTGGAAGGTCTTCAATTAAGAGTGACCCTCCTCTCCAAATGGAGTTTTTACAAAATATTTCACACTCAAAACACTCACCTTCACCCTATTTATAGCCCAACGGAGTTGATGTGAACCATTGGATCAAACCTAGCCAAAAAGGAGAGAAATCCACCATTAATCTGGAATGGGAACTGACGCATATCGAAAGCTTAACCTGTTACAACTCAGCCAACCGGTTGGTCAACCGATTGGTTCCCAACCTAATTTGTCTTTTCTTGATTTTTCTTCACGAATTTCTCTTGGATTAATTTGGTATCTTGGGCCTTGGTTTGTCTTCAGATTTGGGCTTCAAATATTGGTAGAAATTGAGAATTTGAGTCATTTGGGCTTTTATTCATTATTTCTTTATTAGCCCGCAAAATAAGATAAAAATGATTATTAGTAATATCGTTATTCATATAACATAGGTAATAAGGGTATAAAAATGTAATTAAAATGTGATAATCAAATACCCCACACCTAAGCTTTTGCTAGTCCTCTAGCAAAGAAAATAAAAGAAAACCTAACTCACTTTTGAAGAAATCGCTTGTATTTAGCGATACAACAAGCCTTTAAACCCCTAGGTTACCCTAGTGGACGAGTTGTAGTCTCGTGAGGGTTTGCAGTGAATATACCCACAAAATTCATCAACTTGCCAATTTAAAGAAGTTAATAAAATAATTAATTCATTTGATATCTTCAAACATTCCAATTGAAGTTGGTTAATACTCAAGAAAACGCTTTTATCATAACTCCAATGTAATTTTCTTAAGAAAGTCCTTCCATTATAGTTATACAAAACTAAATTTAACTCAAAATTTAATTTAAAAGTTTTGAAAAGGACATGCTAACCCTTTGTTTTAAACAAACTTCAAGTCTTTTAATCCATTTTATTTTTCAAGAACATATACAAATATAACTATATACAAAAACATGGTTAGTATGAATATTTTTTTTACTCTTTATTCCTTGGTGGTTTTGTTCTTTTAATCGGGCTTTCTAAGTGACCATTTAGCGAGTTTTGGGCCAATGAATCCCAACCCATTGGGCTTAGGTCATTAAGCATAGAAATACTCCTCGGGCTTAATTACTCACCAACTTAGGCTTAGTAAAATAGAACCACCAATGATTTTAAGAGAAAATTTTCTTCTATTTATTAAGTTAGTATATATGTGTGTGTATATATATTCTGAACAATATTTGGATCAAGACAAAAAATTATTTTCAACTCTAAGTTAGGCATGCAAAATTTCATTACTTTAATTAAAAATCTAAGTTACAACTTAAGTAAAGTATATTACTTTGAAAATCATTTCTTAAGAAATTTATTTGGAGTTATCATAAAAGGTAAACTTGAGTATAGAACCAACTAAGGATTAGAAGACTTAAATTCTATCAAATTGATCAATTATTAATCAACTCTATTAAGTTGGCAAGTGATTTTTTTTATGAAAAGAGGAAAAAATGACATAAAAAGAAAGAAAATGGTAAGAAGAGGATAAATGACTAAGATAAAGAGCAAAATGACTAATTCCCACCCCACACCTAAATTTTGCATTGTCCTCAATGCAAATTCTATTATGCACAAAGTAAAACAGATAAGCATGGAAGCACTTACATTTGTTCGATTAGACTTGAACAATGATAAAAGTCTGTAAACCCCTAGGTTACCCTAGTGGACGAGTTGTAGTCTCGTGAGGGTTTGCAGTGAATATACCCACAAAATTCAGTCAACTTGCCAATTTAAAGAAGTTAATAAAATAATTAATTCATTTGATATCTTCAAACATTCCAATTGAAGTTGGTTAATACTCAAGAAAACGTTTTATCATAACTCCAATGTAATTTTCTTAAGAAAGTCCTTCCATTATAGTTATACAAAACTAAATTTAACTCAAAATTTAATTTAAAAGTTTTGAAAAGGACATGCTAACCCTTTGTTTTAAACAAACTTCAAGTCTTTTAATCCATTTTATTTTTCAAGAACATATACAAATATAACTATATACAAAAACATGGTTAGTATGAATATTTTTTTTTTACTCTTTATTCCTTGGTGGTTTTGTTCTTTTAATCGGGCTTTCTAAGTGACCATTTAGCGAGTTTTGGGCCAATGAATCCCAACCCATTGGGCTTAGGTCATTAAGCATAGAAATACTCCTCGGGCTTAATTACTCACCAACTTAGGCTTAGTAAAATAGAACCACCAATGATTTTAAGAGAAAATTTTCTTCTATTTATTAAGTTAGTATATATGTGTGTGTATATATATTCTGAACAATATTTGGATCAAGACAAAAAATTATTTTCAACTCTAAGTTAGGCATGCAAAATTTCATTACTTTAATTAAAAATCTAAGTTACAACTTAAGTAAAGTATATTACTTTGAAAATCATTTCTTAAGAAATTTATTTGGAGTTATCATAAAAGGTAAACTTGAGTATAGAACCAACTAAGGATTAGAAGACTTAAATTCTATCAAATTGATCAATTATTAATCAACTCTATTAAGTTGGCAAGTGATTTTTTTTTTTTATGAAAAGAGGAAAAAATGACATAAAAAGAAAGAAAATGGTAAGAAGAGGATAAATGACTAAGATAAAGAGCAAAATGACTAATTCCCACCCCCACCTAAATTTTGCATTGTCCTCAATGCAAATTCTATTATGCACAAAGTAAAACAGATAAGCATGGAAGCACTTACATTTGTTCGATTAGACTTGAACAATGATAAAAGTCCAGAATTACCTTTGGTATGAGAAGGTGGAGTCAAAGATTTATTCTCTCCTTTTTCTTTTTCTTTTTTTTTTCTTTTTTTTTGAAAAGAACAAGAAACTCTCACATGAGAGAAGAATAAATTCTTTTATTATTATTGTGGGACAAAAATTAAAATGTAGAATAAAAGATAAAACATGAGAAGCTCATATTCTACATTAAATCCTACCTTATTGCTGAAAATTCTACCCGAAATTTAAAGAATTTCAAGATGATATAATCAATGATGTTCTCAAATTCTAAAATTCCATGGTTTGCAATGTGTTTTGTAGCAAATTAAGGTAGGTCTTATTGGTGTTATGCATTTTGAACTTAGATTTTTGATTAATGAAAATTTGACATTTTGGTTGCTCTTCCAAAATCTAAGCTCATCGAAAAGAGTTCTTGAATGTTGCATTCAAGAGGCATGTATTCAACACGCTCTCATTTTGAAAAATAAAACCTGAATTTTTAAAATTTCCAGCCTCATGAAAGATTTTCTCAAAACTAATGTCGATTCATTCTCTACTGCTAAACTTTCTTGGATGTAATTGATTTCAAAGGTCGCTTATCAATATTATTTTACGGATTGAAAATATTAAGTTCAGCAATGATTCCCAAAAGACGACTTCATGTGACCAGCTTCACAGCTTGATGAGAGCATTAGAAGTGGCTAAGAACGGTCTTCCTAAGATCACGTATCTCGTCCTTTGGGATTGGAAACGGGTTGTGTTTCCGTGACTACAAATCAACAGAAAAATGAAGTCTCCAACCTTTATCAATACATCTGTTATTTCACCCATAGGGACCTTAACTGATCTATCGCCTAACAAGTGTGCATCTAGTTGGCTTGAGTTCCCCGACACCTAGTTGTTGGTAGATCGAATCTGGAAGCAAGTTGACAGCGGCCCCTAAGTCCAAAAGCCTTATCGAAATGAGTATTACCAATGATACATGGGATGGTAGGACAACACGGATCCTTATGTTTCAATGGTACGACTTTGAGAGGACTTCACCGATATTGCAAGAAAGACTTTCTTTGGAACATTTATTTGCCTCTTTTTGGTACATAATTCCTTTAAAAATTTGGCATAAGAAGGAATTTGTTCAATGACATCTAAAAGAGGAATGTTGACCTTAACCTGCTTGAAAGTCTCTAGAATTTTCTCCTCCTGAGAGGAGTGCTTCCTAGGCCTGAGTCTATCCGTGTAAGGAGCAACTGGTTTAAATTGATTAGACTCTGGTTCTGGTTCAGGTTCAGGGTCATCAGAAGGGTGTGATTTCTCAGAAGGAGAGAGAATTTGTTCTGGTTCAGGGGTTTCACTTAGAGGCATTCTAACCTGATTATCGACTGTCTACCTGACCGTAGTGAATGGATTGCATTCACTTCAGCCTGGTAGGTTGAACTTGATCCCTGTCCTTCGGGTTGGGCACGGGTTGACTTAAAAGTTCCTTTCTCTCTCACTCATGGCATTAGCTAGTTGACCAAGTTGGGTTTCTAACCTAGCTATGGCTTGAGTGTTGGAGGTGAGGATGTGCGGTTGATTGCATGAAGGAATTCAGCGTGTTTGATGTTTGAGTCAATAAGTTCGTGGTCCTGTAGAGGTTTTAATCAAAGTATCTAGACCCTTTTCGAACATTAAGGCGTTTATCATGATCCATAATTTGAGGAGTGTGATTTGCAGTTGGTGATGAGGAGACTGATTTTGAAATGATGATTTGGTTGTTGAAAATTGAGAGGAACTGTATTGCCCTAGAGAATTGTTGGGTTGAAGAGGGATGTATTCAACACGCTTTCTCATTTTGAAAAATAAACCCGAATTTTTAAAATTTCCGCCTCATGAAAGATTTTCTCAAAACTAATGTCGATTCATTCTCTACTTCTGCTAAACTTTCTTGGATGTAATTGATTTCAAAAGTCGCTATCAATATTATTTTCTCGATTGAAAATATTAAGTTCAGCAATGATTCCCAAAAGACGACTTCATGTGACCAGTTCTACATTGATGAGAGCATTAGAAGTGGCTAAGAACGGTCTTCCTAAGATCACGGTATCTGTCCTTTGGGATTGGAAACGGGTTGTGTTTCCGGGACTACTTAAATCAACAGAAAAATGAAGTCTCCAACCTTTATCAATACATGTTATTTCACCCATAGGGACCTTAACATCTATCGCCTAACCGGTGTGCATCTAGTTGGCTTGAGTTCCCCGACACCTAGTTGTTGGTAGATCGAATCTGAAGCAAGTTGACACTGCCCCTAAGTCCAAAAGCCTTATCGAATGAGTATTACCAATGATACATGGGATGGTAGGACAACCAGGATCCTTATGTTTCAATGGTACAGACTTTGAGAGGACTTCACTGATATTGGCGGCAAGAAAGACTTTCTTTGGAACATTTATTTGCCTCTTTTTGGTACATAATTCCTTTAAAAATTTGGCATAAGAAGGAATTTGTTCAATGACATCTAAAAGAGGAATGTTGACCTTAACACCTTGAAAGTCTCTAGAATTTTCTCCTCACGAGAGGAGTGCTTCCTAGGCACGAGTCTATCAGGGTAAGGAGCAACTGGTTTAAATTGATTAGACTCTGGTTCTGGTTCAGGTTCAGGGTCATCAGAAGGGTGTGATTTCTCAGAAGGAGAGAGAATTTGTTCTGGTTCAGGGGTTTCACTTAGAGGCATTCTAACCTGATTATCGACCTGTCTACCTGACCGTAGTGAATGGATTGCATTCACTTCAGCTTGGTAGGTTGAACTTGATCCCGTGTCCTTCGGGTTGGGCACGGGTTGACTCGGAAAAGTTCCTTTCTCTCTCTCACTCATGGCATTAGCTAGTTGACCAAGTTGGGTTTCTAACCTAGCTATGGCTTGAGTGTTGGAGGTGAGGATGTGCCCGGTTGATTGCATGAAGGAATTCAGCGTGTTTGATGTTTGAGTCAATAAGTTCGTGGTCTGTGTAGAGGTTTTAATCAAAGTATCTAGACCCTTTTCCAGAACATTAAGACGTTTATCATGATCCGCAATTTGAGGAGTGTGATTTGCGATTGGTGATGAGGAGACTGATTTTGAAATGACAGATTTGGTTGTTGAAAATTGAGAGGAACCGTATTGCCCTAGAGAATTGTGGGTTGAAGAGGGAGTGAAATTTTGATTTCAGGAGTAGTTTCCACGGTTCCATGCAAAATTTGATGATTTCTCCAACCCGATTGTAGGTTGGAGAAAATGGATCATTCACCGGACGTGAAATGCAGCCATTATCCGACCTAGTGGTCGACCGGATCCTAAAGAGGACATTCCTCGAAACATGAGATGGAGACAGACAGCTATGACAACCCGAGGTAGAAACTTGGTTGATTTGAGCCGAGCTCGTTCTTTGACTTCTAAAGCTTCTAACCTACGCATGATTGTCGCCATCTTTGCTTGAGGCTATGTTTGTTTCTAGGACGACTCATCGGTTTTGGGTTGGGAACCGATGAAACACGGTCATCACAATGTTCCCACCGCATGGTTTTCTGATAAACTCTAAAAGTCCCAAGCTTCATCGGCATTTTTCTTCATGAAATCCCCTTGACACATTGACTCTAAGGAAGTTTTGAAGAATAATCCAATCCTTCATAAATGATTTGGCATAATCGCCACTTTTCAAGACCATGGTGAGGACATTGGATAAGAAGATCTTTGAATTTGTCAAAATACTTCCAAAAAGGTTCTCCTGACAATTTTAAAATTTTGAATCTTGTTTCTAAGCTTGATTGTTTTGTGGATAGGAAAGAATTTTTGAAAAGCTTTACAAATTCACCCCAAGTTGAGATGGAATCTGTGGGCAAGCTATACAGCCCATTTTTGGCTTTGTCCTTAAGGGCAAATGGAATAAATCGGAGTTTGATCGCATCTTCAGTTAAGTCCCTCATCTTAATCATGAGGCAAACTTCTTCAAATTGAGATAAAGATGTATCGTCTTGGTTTGGCTCCTAAGAATTTGGGAAGCATGTTTATGAAATGCGGTCGAAGTTCAAAATTGGTTTCATTTACCTCGGGGAGTTTTATGCAAGAGGGGATTGCATTTCTAGTGGGGTAACAAACATCTTGAAGAACAGGTGGGTTGGTATTAGCCATTTCGTTTGGTTCAAGAGATGAATCAAAAGCAATTAAGCGATTAGTATTATCCCTAACCCAAGTTTGCATACACCAAAATCAAATTTTTTTTATTTGAAAAGGATAAGAGAAAAATTAAGAAGATGATGAGAAAAAAATAAGGAAAAACTAACTAAAATAAATCAAGGCAATCACTTTTCAATCACCCTAACTCTAGGGTTAAGCCTAAACTTGACTTAGACCGACTCCTAACCAAAATTCCCTTAGTGAAAAGATCAAAGTTTACTTGGGTAATTAGCCGTAAGGATAGTACTAGAGGGAGATCAAAGATCAATTAAGTACCTCTTTCCTTTGGATATGCATAACCCCTAAACCTTGCCTTAGACACCAATTAATCCAAATAAACTTGGACCGGTTCACTTAAGAAATTATTGTTCCTTAATGAGCTCGAATCCTTAGGGGCCAACGTCTAATCAAATTTTAAGAGGCTTGGGTAAGTGTAGTGAGGAATTAGTGATTTTGGGCTAAGGAAAGGGTGATGAAATCCCTCACCTTATCTTGATTAGTGGGTTTTGCCCTTAAGATATTTTCAAGTGTGTGCCAAATCAAGATGCTCAAATCACTTGGTGAATTCCTACTATTATATGAAATGCAACCCTAAGAATTAAAAGCAACTAAAAGGATGCAAAACAAACAAAATCTTTATATATTTTTTTATTATGGTCGACAATAAAAAATGAAGTTTATTAGGGTCGACAAGGGAAAAAATCCTTTTATTTTTATTTTTATTTTTATCCTAATTGTCTCTAATGTGAATGAACTATCTAAAGGGTGGAATTGAAAATACAAGAAAGAAGAGTTACCCACATAAAAGCAATCCAAAGCCTCGTTGGAGGCACATCTTCAATCTTGATTCTTCAACTCTTAATCTTCAAGTTCCAAGTTCCTACACAAAAGAAAACACACAAAATAAAAACCAAACTTAATGAAAATCCTACTTATGCACCGTTCCCCGGCAACGGCGCCAAAAACTTGATGGGAAATAAACGATTACCTCCTAAGTTGCAAGTATACAACCTTTATCAAGTTATAGTATAAAAGATTATCGATCCCACGAGGAACGGGAAGTAGGGAGGAGTTTTGCTCAAGTCTTGGTTCCCAAATTATGCGCGTGACAATTAGGAGTTTATGTACAAATAAAATGAAAGTAAGGAATGGTGAGAGTGGTGGTGAAGAGGTAAGAGAGAGTGGATGTGGATTATGTGCAAAAGAGGAGAAAAATAAAGTTGAGAGTGTGGTTGTGGTTATATGCACATAATAACAAAACTAGGTTTGAGATTATATGCACATGAAGGGAATATGAGATTGAGAGAAAATAAGTGCAAAATAAAAGAAAGCAAGATTGAGAGAGAGGAGAGAGTAAAGGAAAATCAAAA
Source organism: Asparagus setaceus (assembly GCA_012295165.1). Lineage (NCBI taxonomy): Eukaryota > Viridiplantae > Streptophyta > Magnoliopsida > Asparagales > Asparagaceae > Asparagus > Asparagus setaceus. Next base: position 76,856,985 of record CM022702.1, read on the forward strand.
TCAAGAATAAAGGAAAATAACAAACAAATGGAAAACAAGGATAAGTGCAAAATCAAGAATGTAAAGTATGGAGGATTAGTTAAAGATATGAGGAATTTAGAGTAGATCCACTTAGCTTATCTCAATCTCACAAGAATGAGTTGGATTTGTTAGCTAGTTTCAAACAATCTCTAGGGATCCCACAAATATTGGCTCCATACTTAGAAAAGGGTAATTCCTAGAGGGTTCTAGCCTCAAGGTGAATTAAAGAAAAGAAAAATCTATTCTAGAAAGTAAATACAAGAATTAAATACATTGCATGAAAGTAAATTGCAAGGAATTAAATTGCATGAAAGTAAATTGCAAGAAAGTAAATTGCATGAAAGTAAATCTATTCTACAAACAAGAAAATAAAGAAGAAAATGAAAAAGAAATAAAATAGAAACCAACAACTCGATCTTAATCTAATCCTCATTTTGGTCCTTGGATTAGAAGAAGAGAAAGGAAATTGAAGGGTGAAACATTTCATTTATTGTGTAACAAAAGTTACAATTTTGGAAGGTCTTCTCAATTAAGAGTGACCCTCCTCTCCAAATGGAGTTTTTACAAAATATTTCACACTCAAAACACTCACCTTTACCCCTATTTATAGCCCAACGGAATTGATGTGAACCATTGGATCAAACCTAGCCAAAAAGGGAGAGAAATCCACCATTAATCGAAATCATTTGGGAACCGTCGGTTGGCGATGGTTATGTAACCAGTTAATAGCAGGTTGGCCAACAGGATAGTCAACCGATTGGTTCCCAACCGAATTTGTCTTTTCTTGATTTTTCTTCACGAATTTCTCTTGGATTAATTTGGTATCTTGGGCCTTGGTTTGTCTTGATTTGGGCTTCAAATATTGGTAGAAATTGAGAGAATTTGAGTCATTTGGGCTTTTATTCATTATTTCTTTATTAGCCTGCAAAATAAGATAAAAATGATTATTAGTAATATCGTTATTCATATAACATAGGTAATAAGGGTATAAAAATGTAATTAAAATGTGATAATCAGTCATCAATAGCCAGGTCTTCGGAGTCAGTCTCCTCTTCTTCGACTTCAACCATAGCAACAATCTCTTCAGCCTGTTGGCCCTAGGAGACTAGCTGTTTCCAGGAATGGCATTTCACAACCCCATTCGAGCTAGGAGATTGATTTGCAAATTGTGCCGACAGGTGTCAATTAGAGCAGACTGTGTCATACCTGTCGAGCATGGAAGAGTCATGCTTCGGAATAATTCGACGAAGGCTTTGATAGGCTCTCCCTTGTTTTGCTTAATGGTAAGGACAGAAGTGACAGAGATTTCTATGTCATCTTCAAAGAATCGTGACAGGAAGAGTCTCTCTAAATCTGCCCATTTCTGGATACATCCTACAGGCAGTTTCACGAACCATTCAAAGACAACCCCCTTGAAGGTGCCAATGAACAAACGAGCTAGTATGGCATCGTTTGACATTGCATTCCCAGTCTGTGACTTAAAATGGTAGATGTGTTGGTTCGGTGATCCCGTGCCGTCGAAAGCTTGTAGCGTCAGGATTTTAAATTTTAGGGGATAAGAAATAGTATCCCATTCTGCAGGATACGGTCTGACAACCCCCTGATCTTGGAGCTCGCACCTATTAGCCATGGCATTGAGGCGGGCTTCCAGTTCTCACATTTTTGTCGATTGAGGACTCTGCTCGTTCTCAGTCCTTTTCTCTTCTTCAAATAAAGATTCTACGTGATGAGCTTCTTGATCGGAAGCTTCATTCGCTTTTCCTTTGTTTTGAAGATTGACCCCTCCTCCGTGATGATTCCGACTGAGGTGTTGAATCGGCTATCTGAAATTGAACTCTATCCGTAACAAGCTGGGCTACCATGTCTCGGAGTTGATCGATGGCTTCTTGTTGCTATTCGAGCATGGCTTGCTGCTCATCAAGTCTCTTCATGAGATCTTCATGATTTTCAGCCATATGAACGGAGCTCTGATGCTCAACGAAGGAACTAGAGGATTGAGATTCGACGATGGCTGAATGCTCATCATCAGACTCAATTCCTTTAGCCAACCTTTGATAGTTGACGGGGGACATGACCCCTGTTCGAGTCCGAGTATGTCGGTAAACTCCGTCGGAGTCGTCCAAAGCCTCTTTCAAGCCAGGGGTCGATTTACCTCTGACTCATCGGAGTTAAAGATTGGTGGTCTCCCTATACCGATCATGTTAGAAGTGACTCCAAGGTATTCGACCTTTGAAGTCTTCTTCCTGTGAGAATGCCGTCGTTCGGTGGACCAAGTGACATTCATTAATTGGTTAAACACCGACGGCATGGCCGCATGTGAGCAGCATCGACATGCTGATGGTTTGGCATTTGAAACGCGAGGATCGCGTTTGAGCACTTGAACGCGAGGTCCGCGTTTGAATGCTTGAACGGGAGGTTCAGACCTGCATTTTAGAATGGGGATGCGAAGATTGCATGCAACCCCCTGCTGAACGTGAGATTCGCGTTTGAGCAATTGAACGCGGGGTTGAGACCCGCGTTTTAGAATGGGGATCGCGAAGATCGCATGCAACCCCTTGCTGAACGCGAGATCCGCGTTTGAGCAATTGAACGCGGGGTTGAGACCCGCATTTTAGAATGGGGACGCGAGGTTCGTGTTCAGGCACATAAACGCGAGGCTTGCGTTCTGTAAAAGAAATACGAAGCTCAGGATCGCGTTTCAACTCACAAACGCGAAGTTCGCGTTGGTTGGCTGATTGGCCATCTCGGGGCTGTGTTCTTCGGCGAGCAGCACTCATTTTCACCTGATTTGAGGCTTTTACAGCGACATCACCATCTTTACTGATCAGGTTAGCCACGACAACCAAAGGGACTTTGGTCTTCTTAGAGGCTTTGTGGATCTTGAGCATAGCCTTGGGGCTAAAGGATCCGAAGGAGAGTGCCTCCTCGAACTTTGCTTGATCGAACTCTACGGTCAGAGTTTTAACAGTCGTCCCAATGAGCTTGACGTCGGATTGCGCCACCACCTCTTCATCGGTGAAAGAGATCTTCCCCAGCGGAGTCGCCATCTTTTGTTTGTCGAAAAAATGTTAAAGAAAAGAGAAGGTGGAGGAATGATATTGTATTGATTCTTTTACTGAAGAATTACAATCTCTCTATCCTCGCAATCGCTCTCTTATCGGTTATCCCGATTTATAAAAGAGGGAAGGATTAGAAACGATCCCCCCTTTATTTAAAGCCGGGTTCTTCACGGTGGCGGTGGGAGCTTGAATCTTGTATCCCGTTGACGATCCGACCGTCTTGGCTCGTGGGACTTTATTGTCGCCTCTTGATTTAATGACTTGGGCGAACTTGCCAGGTAAGTTTGGGAACTCTGACCGAGTTGAGAACTCTAAACGAGTTTTAGAAAATGAGCTTTGATCCTTTTTACCCAAAAGGATTTCAAGCCAAGCAATCTCAAAGGCCACAGCAGAAGCCTTCCAAGATGATTGAAGGAGAAGCACTCTAAAAGTAAAAACCCCTCCAAGATTAACCCAAAACACCCACCACCCCTCCTTTAGCTGAGTTTTCAGCTATTCATAGGGGTTTCAGGGGTGTAACTGATCCCTAAAATCGCTCCTGAACGAGGGTTAATGGCCCTCAGATCGTGCAAAACGGTTTTGAAATCATTTAGAATGTGTTTGAACGAGTCAAATGTAAGATTCATGTTCTGGAGCGAGCCTTGCATCTGCAATCTGGAGCAGGAACGCGGGGGTGGACCTCTGCATTTTGGAGCGGAAACATGGGCATGACCCTCACGTTTTGTGCTGGAACGCGGGGGTGGCCTTCGGTTTTTGGGATTGGAACGCGGTGATGAGCTCAGCGTTTTGCTTTGGCACGCGGGGGTGGTCTTCGCGTTTTGAAGTTGAAACGCGGGCACGACCCTTGCGTTTTTTTGTTGGAACGCTGGGATGAGTCCCGTGTTTTGAATTGAAACGCGGGGGTGAGCCTTGCGTTTTGCTTTGAAGAGATCAATACTTGTAATCTCTTTTCACAAAGATTGTCAACTTGTAATCCTTGTACTCTGGAGATATTAGATTCTGATTCTCTTTTATTGTCGTGAAAGTCGTCAGCTTGTAACCTTCATCGACAGTATTTCGTGGATATTGGCTGTCGTCAGTAATTTTTTTACAGCCTACACAAACACATCAAGGTTAGACAAAAGAAAAGAAATAAGCGCACCTCTTAATGGTTCTAAGAGGTTAGATCCAATCCTGAGTGTATTCTTGCCTTCATTGTCGACTGGAATCTCATGCAAGTCTTCGACCGGAGTCGTCCTTTCTCGTCCCATCTTCTTTTCGAATTGGTGAGTTGTCTTCTCTATGGGCATGGCGGTTGCGACTCCTTTCCCCTTGGTGGAGAGCACATAGCAAGCTCGGGCTTCTTTCTGGTCGCTCGGGCCATCCCAACCCCTCTTGGAGTAGGGAATTTGATCATTTGGTGGTAAGTGAAGGGAATAGCCTGCAAGCGATGGAGGGAGGTCCGACCCAGGATGACATTGTGCGCTGACTTGATGTCCATTACTATGAATTGGACATCGACAGTCGACTGGCATGGAGGTTGACCAACAGTTAAGGGAAGAGTGATTAGCCCCTCTGGTAGCTGTGAATGTCCAGTAAAGCCAATCAAGGGACCCAGAAATGGTTGCAACTTGGACTTGTCAATACCCATGCGGTTAAATGCATCCAAGAATAATATATCGACAGAACTTCCAGTGTCGATCATGATTCTTTTAACCTTGAAGCCATCAATGTCGGCTGAAATGACAATGGGGTCGTCGTGAGGCGCCTCAACTCCTTCTAGGTCGGCCTCACTGAAAGAAATGGACACATCCATCCCCGGCTTCTTGTCACAGCTATCCACCCGCAGAGCATGCTTGGCATACCTCTTGCGAGTGTTATTGGATTCTCCTCCTAGAGTAGGGCCGCCACTGATAGTGTTGATGACTCCTCGACTCCCTTGCCCCACTTCTCGATGCTCTGGGTTGGGTCGAGGTTGGGGAGACCGAGAGCGAGGTCTCTGGTCGTCTCTCCTGGGAGACTGATCTCTATGAATCAAATTTCTCAAAAATCCTCTCTGAATGAGGTCTTTGATGTCTCTCTGGAGGACACGGTAATCTCCAGTGTCATGGCCGTGATCTCTGTGGTATCAACAGTACTGTCATGTGTCCCTCTTGTTTGGGTCCGACCTCATTTGCGGTGGGGGCTTATTGAGGAGTCCCTCTCTCTGGGCTTTATCAAGGGCCCCAGCAAGGGATGTGTTGAGGACTGTGAAGACCGGGGGAGGAGCGTCTACTCTCCTGCCCTCCCTCCTGTCAAAACGATCGTTACGGTTGTTGTTCTTGGGGGAGGATTTCTTAGAACATTTCTGGGCTCTTCCCTCTGAGGCGGGTCTTGAGCCGGCTTGGTGGGGGAGACGGCTGGAGTTGAGGAGGGAGTTACATATGGAGTCGACTGTGGAGCTTGGTGGACGGCCGGAGTGGTGTGTGTGACGGTGGTGAAGTCGAGTGGTCGAACTGGCGGGTTCCTCATTGCGACCTTGTAAGCTTCAGCTTCTTCCATATTCATGTAAGCATGAGCTTTGGATATCAACTACTCATAACTTCTGATCGGTTTCTTGTTGAGAGCCTTGGACAAGTCGCCTGGTTGTAACCCCGCCACCAGGGCCGCCATAGCAACTTTGTTCCCTGGGTCTTCAACTTCTAGCCTCTTCGCTTGAAACCTCTTTATGTAAGCTCTAAAGTTCTCGTCCGGCTCTTGCTTGGTCTGAATGAGTACACTGGACGGTAGCTTGGGCTTGGCATTGGCCAAGAAGTGGTGGATGGACTTTCGACTGAGCTCCTCAAAGCTCCCAACAGACTTCTTCTCCAAAGAGTTCCACCAAAGCTTTGCACTTCCCGTCAAAGTGACTGGGAAGCAGCGGCAGATAGTCGCCTCTAGTGCCTGCATCATGATCATGATATCATGATAGTTCTGGACATGTTTGGCTGGGTCCTTCTCGCCTCCATACTTGTCCATAGATGGCATCTTGAATTTCTCAACCGGTGCCGTCATGATGGCGTCGGTAAAGAGAGTGTTTCCCCCTATGACGTTGGTAACAAGTCAGTATACTTGGTTATAGCCATCTGCGGGCTGGTGGATTGTGGGAGCTGGAACTGTGGGTGATGCATAAGGTCTTAAGGCTGTGCCTGCTAGTTCCTTTGTGCCTTGGCTAGGAGCAGGGCTCTCATCAGTCACGTCGAAGGTGAGGGGACGATGCCTGGAGTTGGAGCGCTGGGTCGGCTGCGTCTGCAGTGGTTGGGCGGCGCGCTCTTGGTCTCTCCTCGGTTTGTTAATGTGAGGAGTTTCTGGGGCTAGAACCTGTTGTATGGTCAATTGCTGAGCACCATGGGCAGTGGAGTAACGGCTTGTTGAAGGTTGAGGCACTGCAGAAGTGGTTGGTTGTGCTACGAGCGGTGAAGAGCTTCGTCGGCGAGGCTTTGGTGAGCTTCTGCGTGTGATCTTCGGTGGATTCACGGGCTGGGCTTGAGTAACATAGCCTACTGGTAGGTTCCCCAACCTAGTGAAATCATTGCCACCAGACATATTTGCAAGAAGAAGAAAGGAGGCCCCACGGTGGACGCTAAACTGTTGATGTATAGAATCACAGTCACTAATCTCGTGTGAGCTTAGTTCTTTAAGAGAGCAGAGTCCGCCTTCCCTTCTTATATCCGATGACGTTGCTCCGGCCAGAGGTTCACCTGCGGCAAGAGAACATCTGTGGAAGAGGCGGAGTTGGGATCTCCGGTGGTTCCTCCGACGGTCAAGTTAGTATGAGGAAGAGAGCAAAATATGGAGAGGGAATTCACTGAGAATGATCACTTACCCCATTTGCTGTATAGATTGCTACTTATATCTAAGGTTTTGGGGGTATTTTTGTCTTTCTATCTGATAGGAGATAGCTGATGGGTGAGCCCTCTCTTCCACGTGTTAGCCAGTAATTGGATGAGGTGCGTCCTTGTCGGCCCTCGGTACCTTCTGAGATGTCAAGTGATGAGTGGATTTAAGAGTTAGTGTTGTTCATTCACCATTAATGAGATGGGATTGGCGGCGTCTGTAGCCGTATTAGTTCGAGGTATCTTAAATACTGTGAGAGATGGAGGAGTTAAGGGGCTGACAGTGCATTTAATGCAAGGTTGATGGATTGTCGGGATTGGATTTTAGATAATCGTCGTTTAGGTAGGGGGAATCACGTAGGATGTGAGAGGGGGGAGTCAGGGCCGAAGGGCTGACCTGCATCGCCCCTTGAGTCACCTATGAGGTCGATAAGTTGAAAGGACGACTAGTGCCGCCTCTCGCGTCGTCTAAGTGGACAAAACGACTAAAAAGGGGGGTGGCTAGCAGTCTCCCATGTCGTCCATGGGGACAAGCAACTGAGAAGGTAGCTTCAAGACGATTGACTGGTTAGGCAGACGACCAGTACCGCCTTTCGTGTCGTCCAAGGAGGAAAACTGGTGGGAGGTCGGTCAACCCATCCTCCTCGTTGTCCGGGGGGGTAGTCGTCCGACCCGGTCGAACTCGAATGGAGAGTGCAAGATGTCCATTGGACTTGTTATGGAGATTAGCGTTGCCCTAAGGTAACAGATTAAAGTGCTCGTTTCGATTATCACTCAATGTTTATCTTTAATCACTGATTAGTGGTTATAACCATAAGAAATGTGATAACGACTGAGTGACAAAGTATGAATGACATCCAAGAACTCATCATCAACCTGACCATGTATTAAATGCAGGTGTAGCTGATGAGGCAGCCAAACATTCATTCCCTTGCCTCGTGACAAATGCTCTCCAGTAGAGTTCGATATAAAGACGCCTGTCGACTGGGGGTCGGACTGTTGGATAGGTCGGTTAGTTTGGTCGAGTTATGACTACGCTTGAGTCAGGTTTCTACTCCTACAACCCAACCTGTCTGACTAACATGTAGTCAGATTTCAAGAGTTTATTATACCTGTGACTTTTAGGGTACAATAATATCATTAACAATTTCTTTCATCCCACGATGAAGAGAATGAAGAAAAAGGAGAGATCCATTATAGGGTTTAGTGAGAGAATTTAATTTGAGAATTTAACCCCCAAAGCCTCATTCAACTTTTTCGTCGTGCTCAACATCGGAGAATTGTTTCAGCGAGGAGAAGTGCACATTGCGTTCAACTGCAATGTCACTTCTTCACAGATATTCAACATCAATGTTTTGGAGAGCGATTTATTTAAAGGGTTGTAAGATATTTTTAATTGCGCTTTAATTATTTGACGGTGTACTCAAGCCGGGGTAATTGAAGGTTGACGTACTCAAGCCAGGTGAATTGAGGGTGGCTAGCTAGGGCTAGGTTTTTTCTGGTCATTGTGAGGAGTTAGGTTAGTCGACTGATTTCGAGTAGATTCCAGGATCCTGTCTGTAAAGCCTACTAAATCGGGTTGTGATTTGTGAGAACTCCGATCATAGTGAAGAAGGCCCTTCGCGAGAAGGAAGAGTGAATGTAGAATTTTTATCCGAATCACTATAAAACTCTCGTGTGTTCCTGTGTTGATTTGCTTTTAATTTTTTGCATTTTATTTCCGCTGCATATTTGGTCTTGTCGAAAAATTGTAGCAATCCTATTCACCCTCCTCTAGGCTTGCATCCCAGTTCTAACAAGTGGTATCAGAGCCTCGTTACTCATCTTTAGGTATTATAATCTAGGGTAGAGATGTCAAGCCTTACCACCGCTTCAGCTTTTCCTGAAGGACAAGTTGTCAACCGACCCTCACTTTTTGATTTCACCAATTACACATATTGGAAAGCACGCATGAAAGTTTTTTTTTGTTATCCACTAGTTTAGATGTTTGGAAAAGTGTAGAACATGGGTATAAGGAACCTAGTACTGAGATAGATGGTGTTACAGTTGTTGTAACCAAGGATAAGTGGACTCCACATTATAAATAAATTTACTCTTATAATTCAAAAGTCATGAATGCTTTATATTGCTCTCTTGCTGCTGAAGAATTTAATCGTGTTTTAAATTGTACTACTGCGCAGGAAATTTAGAAAACACTTAAAGTCACACACGAATAAACTTCGCAGGTTAAGGAGGCCAAGCTTGCAATGATGGTAAGTAAATATGAAAATTTCAAGATGAAGGCCTCGAAGAACATACAGGAGATGTTCACATGATTTATTGATATCGTGAACAAATCAAAAGCTTTAGGGAAGGAGTACGACAACAAGGAGCTATACAGAAAAATACTCCGTTCTCTATTACGAGATTAGGAATTAAAGGTAACGACAATAGAAGAACTTCAGAAATTTTCTAAACTTTCACTTGATGATCTTGTAGGCAATCTCATCACTTATGAAGTCTGACTAAAAGAGAGAGAACATACCTCAGAAGAAGATTCGAAGAAGAGCAAAGAAGGAGAAATCCCGATCAAAGAAGAAGATGGAGTCATACTCAAGTTCAGAAGATGAAGATGATCAATCTGCGCTTAATGCAAAAGGGTTCAAGTCTTTTCTGAAATCAAGAAAGAACAAAAATATCTTCAGAAAAGACAGAATCAATTTGCTAAACATGTAAATAATAAATCTTTAAGTGATTCTGAAACTGAACCTATCTATTATCGTTGTAGGAAACCAGGTCACTACGAGAATCGATGCCCTTTGAACAAAAAGGAAAAGAAGAAGGAGGAGGGTAAGAGTCTTAAAGTTACAACTTGGGATTTGACAGATGAGGATGAGTTTAAAGTTGAGACAAGTGAAGATGACAAACAAGAAAATAAGTGTCTAATGGGAAGAGGCACTTTGTTTTTAGATTCGGATCAGAGTAACTCAAGTGATTCTGATGGTGAGTATTTGGATGAAGAGGTATATCCTTCTTATGATGAGCTTTATTCTAAGTATAAAGAGATGTTAATTCATTTGAAAAATATTGCTCATAAATATGAAGAAACTAAAAGAAGAATACAAATTTGAAGAAAGAAAATAAACTTTTATCAAAGAAACTTGAATTTTCCTCTTCAAATTAGAATTCAGTTTATCCAACCTCTTTTGAGTGTTTACAATGTTTTGAATTACAAAAATAATCTCTTGTTTACCTAAGCAACTTGAAAACCATCAAAGTGAAAAAGGGAAACTTGTTACTAAGATAAATGAGTTATATTGTGATTTATCATCTGAACAAATTAAGTTTGAAACTCGATGCACAATAATTATTTCGGAAAATGAACAACTGAAGTCCAAAATTAGTGATTTGGAAGAGGCTGTGAAGAATTTTTTATTGGGATCAAAAGGTCTTAACATGATCCTTTCTAATCAACGATTCGCAAAAGCTAAAATTGGACTTAGTTATCATATTCTGAAAAACATAAAAAGTTTCTATAGACGGTTAAAAAATACTCTCTCTTGGACCAATGCTCAGTCCGAGTCTAGGAAGTGAACACCCATGGGCTAAACACTTCAGGGAGGCTCAAGCATCAACATATGGTAGGCTACAGCGAGGTTCACTTGGATCACATGTGAACGTGACCACATTCGAGCCAAAGAGGACCTGAGTCCGAGTCAATCCTCATGTCGACCAAGTCAAAGTAAAGCTTCTAGCGAAGCTCACCCAAAATGAGCTTTGCCCAAATAGTCCACATGGGCCACATAGCGAAGTTCGCCGAAGCCATAGCGAAGCTCGCCGAAGCCTTAGCAAAGTTAGCCGAAGCCACAGCGAAGCTCACCAAAGATGTAGCGAAGCTCACCCAAAATGAGCTTTGCCCAAATAGTCCACATGGGCCACATAGCGAAGTTAAGCTAATGGTTGTTATTGGCGAACCTCACCATGGCTATTATTGGCGAACCTCGCCCATGGCCATTATTGGCGACCCTCGCGCATTTAAAGGGGAGTTAATGATCACTAACTCCCTCATTTAAGGGGAGTTAAAGCCCACTAACTCACTGATTATCACATTTTAATTACATTTTTATACCCTTATTACCTATGTTATATGAATAACGATATTACTAATAATCATTTTATCTTATTTTGCGGCTAATAAAGAAATAATGAATAAAAGCCCAAATGACTCAAATTCTCAATTTCTACCAATATTTGAAGCCCAAATCGAAGACAAACCAAGGCCCAAGATACCAAATTGATCCAAGAGAAATTGTGAAGAAAAATCAAGAAAAGACAAATTAGGTTGGGAACCAATCGGTTGACCAACCGGTTGGCTAACCGATCGACCAACCGATGGGTTTCAACAATTCGAATTAATGGTTGATTTCTCTCCCTTTTGGCTAGGTTTGATCCAATGGTTCACATCAACTCCGTTGGGCTATAAATAGGGGTGAAGGTGAGTGTTTTGAGTGTGAAATATTTTATTAAAACTCCATTTGGAGAGGAGGGTCACTCTTAATTGAGAAGACCTTCCAAAATTGTAACTTTGTTACACAATAAATAAAATTTTCACCCCTTCAATTTCCTCTCTCTTCTCTTTGTCCAAGGACCAAAAGGAGGATGAAGATGAATTAGGAATTGTGGGTTTCTCTTTTATTTCTTTTCTCTTCTTTATTTTCTTGTTTGTAGAATAGATTTACTTTCATGCAATTTACTTTCTTGCAATTTACTTTCATGCAATTTAATTCCATGCAATTTACTTTCATGTCTTGTCTTTAATTCATAGAGTAGATTTACTTTCCTTGCTATTAGTTTAGATTTTCTTTCTTTCTTTCTTTGCTTTTATTTTTCTTTTGTAATTAGTTGAATTCTCATTCTCCTCCTCTTACTCTCATCTTTATTTTCTTTCTTTTATTTTCTAATGATGTGGAACTAAACCTCTTGTGGGGATCTAGTTTTGCATGAAACTAGTCTAATTTCTCTCTTATATTTGTGAATCACTCTTGTGCTTAAAATAATCATGCTTAGGATAATCAACTAGAGAACTAATTGATAGAAGAAGTATTGGATAATCTATGCTTGCCTTAAAAGTGGTAGGATAGAGTATGCTAATGAATTCTAGGATTACTGTTATGGTCATAACCACTAATCAGTGATTAAAGAGAAAAACCAAGCGCTGATCTGAACGAACGCTTGTCTACCAATGAGGACCGACAAGAACCTCCACACTCAACCCACCGACCGGCCTGCATGTACCGACCCAGTCCCGGTCCATCAGACGACCATCGCCATGACCGACGCGGAAGGCGGTGCGAGTCGGCCCATCGACAGCTTCTCTGACGACGCCGAAGGCGGTGTCGGCGCCTTCCTTCCGCCTGCCGTTATGATCCCTTCCTACAAGTTACCGGCTTCTCCAAACACTGTGGAACAAATCCAGGCCTACCCTTCTCGGCCACTCGTCCTCTAGGGCGGCGCATAAGGCGCTCCCAACCGTCCCCCTCAGCAAATCATCCCAAGGGACGCCCTAAGAGGCCGTGCGAGTCGACCACCCGCCTCAACCCCCTCTCTCATCCTATGTGGTTCCCTCCACTCAACGACGGTTATACAAGATTTCGAGCCCATCAACATCGCATTAAATGCACCGATGCCCTTTAATTCCCCATCTCTCACAAGATTTAAGGCACCTCGACCCATGCGCCTATAGACGCCGCCAATCCCATCCCATTAATGGCGAATAGACCACACTAACCCTCAAACTACCCTAATTTGACACTGTAAAGGCCGGCCCCATAGCGGACAAATAAAATGCTCGCCAATCACGGGCTCACACGCGGAGGGAAAGGGCTGACTCATCAGTGGTTCCTCAACTGATGGAAAGACGGAAATACCCCCCAACCCTAGATATAAAGAGCAACGAGAACAGCGAACAAGGTAAGCAATCTCTTCCGAGTGAATTCCTGCTCTATTAGACTATCCCCCACTCCACTAACTTGACCGTCGGAGGAACCACCGGAGATCCCAACTCCGCCTCTTCCGCAGGTCCTTCTTTGTTGTGGCGAATCCTTTGGTCGAGTCGTCGGCGGCTTTAGGAAGCGGACTCGCTCTCTTTAAAGCTAAACTCATTCGAGGTTAGTGGCTGTGATTATATACATCAACAGTTTACGATGCCGTGCTTTCTGATTATTGACCCAGCGAAGCGGTACAATGCGTAGTCACCTTTCCGATCTTGGCTCGCCCTTCGATCCTCGGACGACTTACTCTGATAACTTCGGCCGATTTGCTCAGATGTTTCTGCTTTAGTGGTTGGCCTTGAGCCCCGCCAACAACAAGTCAACATCACAATTAATGGCTGTGGCGGCCATGACTTTGTAGCCATTCCCATACCTCACATCAAATCAATGGTGACTCTTTCCACACATAAGCTGACATGTGTAAAACTAATGGTGAAATGACCAAACTGCCCTCTCTCATTCCTACAAAGAAAAGGGACTATTCTCAATACAGAGGTACGCCATATTTTTCTCTCCCCTTGTACTCTTCAATTAAGAACTCTTACTGTTCATCTTCTTCTCCACTCAAGCTCAAAACACTGACTTGATCGTCGGAGGTACAACGGGGGAGCCAAGCCACGTCCTCTCGAGCTTACGCGTGGGGAAAAACGACTGACCTTCGAGCTAGGTATTCGGGGGAGTGAGCGGATCCCTAACATCTTCAACCTAAAGCTAAGCTCGCAACGAGGTTAGTGACTGTGATTATATACATCAACAATTACTATCTTGTTGTTATTTTTCTCATGAGTTTTAATTTTACTTGGATGAACTTTAGGATAGGCTATGCTTGCCTTAAAAGTGGTAGGATAGGCTATACCCATTAAATCTATAGTAAAATGTAATTAAAAGAGAATACTTCATGAATTCATAAATGAGATTAGCTAGTGGATTCAATTCTAGATTCCTCAATATCTTTAATTGAATTCTCCATCTTTATTTTGCCTCTTTGTTCTTGATTTTGTTTCTTGATTTTTTCCTTCTTGATTTGATTTTCCTTTAGTCTCCCTCTCTTTATCTTGCTTTCTTTTATTTTGTACTTATTTTCTCTCACTCTCTATCTCTCCATTTTTACTTTCATTTTGATTTATTAGCACTTTGTCACAATCACACTCTTAATCTCTCCACACACATTTTCTTCCTCGATTTCCTTTTATTTGCACATAATCCACGTCCACTCTCTAATCTTTTCATGACCACTTTCACATGTACATAAACTCCTAATTGTCTTATGATAATTTGAGAATCAAAACTTGAACTAAACTCTTCCTACTTCCCGTTCCTCGTGGGATCGATAGTCTTATATACTATAACTTGATAAGTTGTATACTTGCAACTTAGGAGGTAATCATTTATTTCCCATCAAGTTTTGGCTGCGTTCGAGGAGCGGTGCATAAGTAGGATTTTCATTAAGTTTGGTTTTTATTTTGTGTGTTTTCTTTTGTGTAGGAACTTGGAGCTTGAAGATCAAGAGTTGAAGATTCAAGATTGAAGAATTGCCTCCAACGAGGCTTTGCATTGCTTTTGCGTGGGTAACTTCTCTATCTAGTATTTTCAATTCCACCCTTTAGATAGTTCATATACATTAGAGACAATTAGGATAAAAAAAATAAAAAATAAAAGGATTTTTTTCCTTGTCGACCCTAATAAACTTTATTTTTTTGTCAACCATAATATAAAAAAAATAAAAAGATTTTTGTTTGTTTTTGCATCCTTTTTAGTTGCTTTTAATTCTTAGGGTTGCATTTCATATAATAGTAGGAATTCACCAAGTGATTTGAGCATCTTGATTTGGCACACACTTGAAAATATCTTAAGGGCAAAACCCACTAATCAAGATAAGGTGAGGGATTTCATCACCCTTTCCTTAGCCCAAAAATCACTAATTCCTCACTACACTTACCCAAGCCTCTTAAATTTTGATTAGACGTTGGCCCCTAAGGATTCGAGCTCATTAAGGAACAATAATTTCTTAAGTGAACCGGTCCAAGTTTATTTGGATTAATTGGTGTCTAAGGCAAGGTTTAGGGGTTGCGTAAGGCGCTCCGAAAGGAAAGAGGTACTTAATTGATCTTTGATCTCCCTCTAGTACTATCCTTACCTGGCTAATTACCCAAGTAAACTTTGATCTTTTCACTAAGGGAATTTTGGTTAGAGCTGGTCTAAGTCAAGTTTAGGCTTAACCCTAGAGTTAGGGTGATTGGAAAGTGATTGCCTTGATTTATTTTTAGTTAGTTTTTCCTTATTTTTTCTCATCATCTTCTTAATTTTTTCTCTTATCCTTTTCAAATAAAAAAAATATTTGATTTTGGTGTATGCAAACTTGGGTTAGGGATAATACTAATCGTTTAATTCGTTTTGATTCATCTCTTGAACCAAGCGAAATGGCTAATACCAACCCACCTGTTCTTCAAGATGTTTGTTACCCCACTAGAAATGCAATCCCTCTTGCATAAAACTCCCGAGGTAAATGGAACCAATTTTGAACTTAGACCGCATTTTATTAACATGCTTCCCAAATTCTTAGAGTCGAAACCGAAGACGATACATCTTTATCTCAATTTGAAGAAGTTTGCCTCATGATTAAAATGAGAGACTTAACTGAAGATGCGATCAAACTCCGATTTATTCCATTTGCCCTTAAGGACAAAGCCAAAAATGGTCAGATAGCTTGCCCACGATTCCATCTCAACTTGGGGTGAATTTGTAAAAGTTTTTCGAAAAAATTCTTTCCTATCCACAAAACGGTCAAGCTTAGGCTTAACCCTAGAGTTAGGGTGATTGGAAAGTGATTGCCTTGATTTATTTTTAGTTAGTTTTTCCTTATTTTTTCTCATCATCTTCTTAATTTTTTCTCTTATCCTTTTCAAATAAAAAAAATATTTGATTTTGGTGTATGCAAACTTGGGTTAGGGATAATACTAATCGTTTAATTCGTTTTGATTCATCTCTTGAACCAAGCGAAATGGCTAATACCAACCCACCTGTTCTTCAAGATGTTTGTTACCCCACTAGAAATGCAATCCCTCTTGCATAAAACTCCCGAGGTAAATGGAACCAATTTTGAACTTAGACCGCATTTTATTAACATGCTTCCCAAATTCTTAGAATTCGAAACCGAAGGCATACATCTTTATCTCAATTTGAAGAAGTTTGCCTCATGATTAAAATGAGAGACTTAACTGAAGATGCGATCAAACTCCGATTTATTCCATTTGCCCTTAAGGACAAAGCCAAAAATGGTCAGATAGCTTGCCCACGATTCCATCTCAACTTGGGGTGAATTTGTAAAAGTTTTTCGAAAAAATTCTTTCCTATCCACAAAGCGGTCAAGCTTAGAAACAAAGATTCAAAATTTTAAAATTGTCGGGAGAACCTTTTTGGAAGTATTTTGACAAATTCAAAGATCTTCTTATCCAATGTCCTCACCATGGTCTTGAAAAGTGGCGATTATGCCAAATCATTTATGAAGGATTGGATTATTCTTCAAAACTTCCTTAGAGTCAATGTGTCAAGGGGATTTCATGAAGAAAAATGCCAATGAAGCTTGGGACTTTTCGAGAATTTATCAGAAAACTATGCAGGGGAACACCGTGATTCATCGATTACCCAATCCAATTCTAGAGGTCCTTCCTTAGAGTCAAACATAGCCTCTGAAGCTAAGATGGCTACAATTCTACGCAGTTAGAAACTTTAGAAACCAAAGAACGAGCTCGGCTCAAATCAATCAAGTTTACGCCTCGGGTTGTCATAAGCTGTCTTTCTGACCCATGCTTGAGCAATGTCCACTCTTAGGAAATACTCAATCTCTAGAACGGATGAATCTTGCATTCCGACATCCGATTAATGATCCATTTTCTCCAACCTATAATCCGGGTTGGAGAAATCATCCAATTTTGCATGGAATCGGGGTAATTTTTAGGAAATCAAAATTTCACTCCCTCTTCAAACCAACAATTCCTAGGGCAACGCAGCTTTTCAGTTCTCAAACCAATTTTCCACAATCAAATCGGTCATTTCCAAATCGGTTTCCTCATCATCAATCTACAAATCATATTCCTTCAAATGTTGAGAAACGCTTAATGTGTTGGAAAGAGGTTTGGAAGCCTTGATTAAAACCTCTACACGCACTACTTAACTTGTTGACTCAAACATCTAACACGATGAACTCCTTTATGCAATCAACGGACAAATTCTCAACTCCAACACTCAAGCCATAGCTAGATTAGAAACCGGCTTGGTCAACTAGCCGCTATAAGTGAGAGAGAGAAAGGATCATTTCCGAAGTCAACCCGTGACCAATCCAAGGAACGGGTCAAGTTCAACTTTCAAGATCAAGTGAATGCAATCCATTCACAACAATCGAGAAACCAGGTTACTAATCAAGTCCTTGAGCGAGAGAATTACGTTGAATACATGCATCTTGAAGCCAACATTTGAAGAACCGTTGTCAATGAACTTAGATTGTTAGAAAATAGAAAACAACAAGATTTCATTTTTGATGAAATTTTTGTTAATAACGAATCTAAGTTCAAAAGCATACAACCATTAGTACCTACCTTCCATTCTTTGCACACATCACTAAAAACCACGAAATTTTGGAATTTAAGCACATCAGTGATTATATCATTTTGAAATTCTTTAAATTTCGAGGTAGAATTTTCAGCAATAAGGTAGGATTTAATGTAGAATGTGAGCTTCTCATATTTCATCTTTTATTCTACATTTTTGTCTCATAATAATAACAAGAATTTATTCGCTCTCATGTGAGAGTTTCTTGTTGTTCTTTATTTCAAAAAAAAAAAAAAAAGAATAAATTTTTGACTTCACCTTCTCATACCAAAGGTAATTACAGAATTTTTATCATTGTTCGAAGTCGACCAACAAATGTAAGTGCTTCCATTCTTATCTGTTTTACTTTGTGCATAATAGAATTTGCATTGAGGACAATGCAAAATTTAGGTGTGGGGGTGGGAATTAGTCATTTTATCTTTATCTTAGTTATCTTTTTTTATGTCATTTTTTCTTTTCATCATTAAAAAAATCACTTGCCAACTTAATAGAGTTGATTAATAATTGATCTATTTGATAGAATTTAAGTCTTCTAATCCTTAGTTAGTTCTATACTCAAGTTTACCTTTTATGATAACTCCAAATAAATTTCTCAAGAAATGATTTTCAAAGTAGTATACTTTACTTAAGTTTTAACTTAGATTTTTAATTAAAGTAATGAAATTTTTGCATGCCTAACTTAGAGTTGAAAATAATTTTTCAAGTTGTCTTGATCCAAATATTGTTCAGAATATATATACATATACACATATATATATTATACTAACTTAACAAAAGAAGAAAAATTTCTCTTAAAATCATTGGTGGTTCTATTTTACTAAGCCTAAGTTGACTGAGTAATTAAGCCCGAGGAGTATTTCTATACTTAATGACCTAAGCCCAATTGGGTTGGGATTCATTGGCCCAAAACTCGCTAAATGGTCACTTAGAAAGCCGATTAAAAGAACAAAACCACCAAGGAATAAAGAGTTAAAAAAATAAAAATATAATTGTCATACTAATCATGTTTTTATATATAGTTATATTTGTATATGTTCTTGAAAAATTAAATGGATTTAAAGACTTGAAATTTGTTTAAAACAAAGAGTTAGCATGTTCTTTTCAAAACTTTCAAATTAAATTTTTGAGTTAAACTTGGTTTTGTATAACTATAATGAAAGGATTTTCTTAAGAAAATTACATTGGAGTTATGATAAAAACGCTTTCTTGAGTATTAACCAACTTCAATTGGAATGTTTGAAGATATCAAATGAATTAATTATTTTATTAACTTCTTTAATTTGGCAAGTCGACTGAATTTTGTGGGTATATTCACTGCAAACCCTCACGAGACTATAACTCGCCCACTAAGGTAACCTAGGGTTTAAAGGCTTGTTGTATGTGCTAAATACAACCGCGATTCTGAAAGTGAGTTAGGTTTTCTTTTATTTTCTTGTTTGTAGAATAGATTTACTTTCATGCAATTTAATTCCATGCAATTTACTTTCATGTCTTGTCTTTAATTCATAGAGTAGATTTACTTTCCTTGCTATTAGTTTAGATTTTCTTTTCTTTCTTTCTTTGCTTTTATTTTTCTTTTTTTTTTTTATGTCATTTTTTCTCTTTTCATCATTAAAAAAATCACTTGCCAACTTAATAGAGTTGATTAATAATTGATCTATTTGATAGAATTTAAGTCTTCTAATCCTTAGTTAGTTCTATACTCAAGTTTACCTTTTATGATAACTCCAAATAAATTTCTCAAGAAATGATTTTCAAAGTAGTATACTTTACTTAAGTTTTAACTTAGATTTTTAATTAAAGTAATGAAATTTTGCATGCCTAACTTAGAGTTGAAAATAATTTTTCAAGTTGTCTTGATCCAAATATTGTTCAGAATATATATACATATACACATATATATATTATACTAACTTAACAAAAGAAGAAAAATTTCTCTTAAAATCATTGGTGGTTCTATTTTACTAAGCCTAAGTTGACTGAGTAATTAAGCCCGAGGAGTATTTCTATACTTAATGACCTAAGCCCAATTGGGTTGGGATTCATTGGCCCAAAACTCGCTAAATGGTCACTTAGAAAGCCGATTAAAAGAACAAAACCACCAAGGAATAAAGAGTTAAAAAAAATAAAAATATAATTGTCATACTAATCATGTTTTTATATATAGTTATATTTGTATATGTTCTTGAAAAATTAAATGGATTTAAAGACTTGAAATTTGTTTAAAACAAAGAGTTAGCATGTTCTTTTCAAAACTTTCAAATTAAATTTTTGAGTTAAACTTGGTTTTGTATAACTATAATGAAAGGATTTTCTTAAGAAAATTACATTGGAGTTATGATAAAAACGCTTTCTTGAGTATTAACCAACTTCAATTGGAATGTTTGAAGATATCAAATGAATTAATTATTTTATTAACTTCTTTAATTTGGCAAGTCGATGAATTTTGTGGGTATATTCACTGCAAACCCTCACGAGACTATAACTCGTCCACTAAGGTAACCTAGGGTTTAAAGGCTTGTTGTATGTGCTAAATACAACCGCGATTCTCTTGAAAGTGAGTTAGGTTTTCTTTTATTTTCTTTGCTAGAGGACTAGCAAAAGTTTAGGTGTGGGGGTATTTGATTATCACATTTTAATTACATTTTTATACCCTTATTACCTATGTTATATGAATAACGATATTACTAATAATCATTTTATCTTATTTTGCGGCTAATAATGAAATAATGAATAAAAGCCCAAATGACTCAAATTCTCAATTTCTACCAATATTTGAAGCCCAAATCTGAAGACAAACCAAGGCCCAAGATACCAAATTGATCCAAGAGAAATTCGTGAAGAAAAATTAAGAAAAGACAAATTCGGTTGGGAACCAATCGGTTGACCAACCGGTTGGCTAACCGGTTAGCTAACCGTCGACCAACCGATCGGTTTCCAACAGATTCCGAATTAATGGTTGATTTCTCTCCTTTTGGCTAGGTTTGATCCAATGGTTCACATCAACTCCGTTGGGCTATAAATAGGGTGAAGGTGAGTGTTTTGAGTGTGAAATATTTTGTAAAAACTCCATTTGGAGAGGAGAGAGGAGGGTCACTCTTAATTGAGAAGACCTTCCAAAATTGTAACTTTTGTTACACAATAAATAAAATTTTTCACCCCTTCAATTTTATTTCTCTTCTCTTTGTCCAAGGACCAAAAGGAGGATGAAGATGAATTAGGAATTGTGGGTTTCTCTTTTATTTTCTTTTCTCTTCTTTATTTTCTTGTTTGTAGAATAGATTTACTTTCATGCAATTTACTTTCTTGCAATTTACTTTCATGCAATTTAATTCCATGCAATTTACTTTCATGTCTTGTCTTTAATTCATAGAGTAGATTTACTTTCCTTGCTATTAGTTTAGATTTTCTTTTCTTTTCTTTCTTTGCTTTTATTTTTCTTTTGTAATTAGTTGAATTCTCATTCTCCTCCTCTTACTCTCATCTTTATTTTCTTTTCTTTTATTTTCTAATGATGTGGAACTAAACCTCTTGTGGGGATCTAGTTTTGCATGAAACTAGTCTAATTTCTCTCTTATATTTGTGAATCACTCTCTTGTGCTTAAAATAATCATGCTTAGGATAATCAACTAGAGAACTAATTGATAGAAGAAGTATTGGATAATCTATGCTTGCCTTAAAAGTGGTAGGATAGAGTATGCTAATGAATTCTAGGATTACTATCTTGTTGTTATTTTTCTCATGAGTTTTAATTTTACTTGGATGAACTTTAGGATAGGCTATGCTTGCCTTAAAAGTGGTAGGATAGGCTATACCCATTAAATCTATAGTAAAATGTGATTAAAAGAGAATACTTCATGAATTCATAAATGAGATTAGCTAGTGGATTCAATTCTAGATTCCTCAATATCTTTAATTGAATTCTCCATCTTTTATTTTGCCTCTTTGTTCTTGATTTTGTTTCTTGATTTTTTCCTTCTTGATTTGATTTTCCTTTAGTCTCCCTCTCTTTATCTTGCTTTCTTTTATTTTGTACTTATTTTCTCTCACTCTCTATCTCTCCATTTTCACTTTCATTTTGATTTATTAGCACTTTGTCACAATCACACTCTTAATCTCTCCACACACATTTTCTTCCTCGATTTCCTTTTTATTTGCACATAATCCACGTCCACTCTCTAATCTTTTCATGACCACTTTCACATGTACATAAACTCCTAATTGTCTTGCGCATAATTTGAGAACCAAAACTTGAACTAAACTCTTCCTACTTCCCGTTCCTCGTGGGATCGATAATCTTATATACTATAACTTGATAAGTTGTATACTTGCAACTTAGGAGGTAATCATTTATTTCCCATCACTCACTCCATAATGCTCCCAAGCCTATAAATAGGCATGATCAACATGAAGCAAGGGAGGAGGGCACAAGGCAGAGAGGCGAAGGAATGGTCTTTGTCATTGAGAAAAGAAAGAGAGATTCAGAGGCTAAACAAAAAGCTCATCTCTCCTCCATTCTCATTGATCTTCATAGATCATTATCATCGGCTAATCATTTGGTCCAATCAATGATCCTTCTGAGAAAGGATTTGTTCTCCTCAGCTAGTCATCTAGCTTAATCAACAGTTCTTGTAAGAAAGGATCTATTAATATCTCTTCATCCAGAGAAGACTGCGCTATCTTTCAAGTGATTCGACCCTCGCCAACAGTAAAAGACTCATAAGTCTTGATTCGGTTCATCAACGGAGTACAAGATCGACGCTCCATCGGCACGCAGACAAGAACCCCTAGGAAAAAAAATAAATTTTCTTTCGTTTCATTGTAATTCTTTAATTATAATCTGTGTCAATTACAATACAAAAAGAACCTGAAACAGTTTCAACATTCTTTTGTAAAGAGTAATAATCTTAGTTGTTTTGAACATATTTCCAATAGGACTTATCATTCTATATGCTCATTATGTGGAAAGACTGAACATGTTTGGATGAGTTGTCGTATGAGATATAGGACTAAAACAGTCAAACAGAAAGGCCTTATTACTAACAAACATGGACGTATGTGGCTTATAACGTGATGAGGAACGATCGTCATATGACTCTGGTTCATTCGAAGCTGTATAATCCACGGTCCCAAAAGAAGACGTGTCTCTCGAATGGAGATGACGTTATACTTGGGGGTGGAAGCCATAAGAGACCGCACCAACAAGTGATAGAGTGCTCCGGTCATCATGCCGATGAGTTGGACAATCAAACTGGGGGTGCGAGTATTTCTTCAGTCCGAAAGAGGGTCATTGAAGCAACAAGTCCTCCTTGCACGTGTGAGAGGCTTATCAAGACAATACCCTCACGGAGACTTTCTGTGCCAAGACACTTCCAAAGGCGAAGATCTACCGTCCGAGATGATGAATTCCTAGAGGTGACCATCAACATGACTGGCAGGGAAAAGGAGAAAATTGATTCCGATCCCGATTTCACCCCAGACAGGAGGGTTGATGAAGATATTTCTCGAAGAATGTCTCACTGATTCTGTTGGTAAGCCTTGAGATTATTTAAGAATGCATGAAGGAATTCCTTCAGATGATGAAATATCTGACGCCTGCTCTGCCGTTGCCTCTGATGACACGATGTCAAGTATAGGGTTAACCAGAGAAGTGCTCACTATCACTTCTGAATCCTTGGCCCAAATGCTTCAAGAAGCCCTGGCTGAGCAAAGAGAAGAGCTCAGAGCTGAAATGAAGATAGAAATGGAATTAACTATGCAGCAAATGAGGGAACTTTAGGCTCAGAGGACTCAACAATTTGAGTCCAGCCAAAGTGCAGAGGACGAAGCCATTTTGACCAATGCACCCCTCAGCAATGACGCTACAGTTGGAGGTCACCCAAGTACCCGTATTGGGGGTGGTCCCGTCGAACTTTCCCAACATCATCCAAAAAAGGATGAAGGTGAAGACAAAATGATGAAAGAGCTCGAAAGTAAAGTCAATGCTTTAATATCGGCTTGTGAAATCAAGAAGACTGGTATTCCATGTCCATACCCAAGAGAGTGGGACTCAATTCCATACCCACCGAAGTTCAACTTGATTAACTTCACACTATTTGATGGAAGAGGCTCACCCATGCAACATTTGATCTACTTCAAATCTCATCTGGGCTTGATCTCGAAACGAGCCTTTGATGGTTCGGTCATTCGTAGGAACCCTTCGCGGGGCTGCCTTCGATTGGTATCGAAGACTCAAGCCAGGTAGCATCAACTGCTGGAATGACATGGAAAGCTTGTTCCTCAGCAACTTCTTTGACGACGACACCGAAGTCTCGATTGGAACCCTTCTGGATGAAAAGCAAAGAAGTGGAGAGTCAATTGACTATTTCGTCAAACGCTTCCGCAATAAGGCCATAAATTGTAAAGATCCAATCACCAAGGAGTTCATATTGGAGATGTGCCATAATAATCTCTCCATTGATCTGTTGGAAGTCATGGGGGTTGTCCCACCAACTACATGAAAAAATCTGAAAATATGAGGAGAACAAGCCGAACGTTTCCTCAGAAAGAAGAAAGCCGAAAGAGGCAAAACGACGACCGACCCCTCGGAAGTAAATTTTTCCTCTCGCAATAGAGGAAAGGCATCTGTGACTGCTGTTGACGTAAGTCAAACGTCGCAACTACGACCGCGCCAACAACCTCGAGAGCAACAAAAAGCTTCTAAATCAGAATTCCACGGGACATACTCTTTCAGGGATGAAGAAGTTCCGATCATTTTTAAGCACCTCCTTGACAACAACAAAATCAAGTTGCCACCCATTACAAATCAGGAGGAGGCTGACAAGACTTCGGATCCTAAATACTCTGCGTACCACAGGGGGATCCATCATCCTACTAAAAGTGGTTTTGTCCTTAAAGACAGTATCCAGGCTCTAATTGACGCCGGGATCATAATGTCAAAATGACAAACTTGGTAAAGCTCTTCCGACCTATCGTATTACGGCCCGGACACTTACAAGAGCAACCTCATGGGTACAAGGTAGATCCCGCTTGCTCACCAAAGGTGGTAGCAAGACGACAATGTCGATTAATAGGAAGTTCCTGAAGAGGTACTGTCCTTAGTATATTCAGGATAACCTATAACCAGAGTTCTCACTGTGAAGCGAAAGATAAGAAAATACCTTCTTTCCTTCACCTTCTGCCAACTCTTCCAAAATCCCTTACCAATCCTATTCAACAGGATGGTAGGTCCATAAAAAGTTATCTCTACTAACTCCACCAAAATCTCCCACCAAATCCTCTTCAATAGGATGGGAAGACCACAAAGAAAAGAACTATCATGTTAACAATTACATCTGATAGTTAATTCTTTCCCTCCCACTTAATATATTTTAGAAATCAAATCTATCCCCACTGGGGCCAGTACGACCAAACCTTTGAACAGTTAGGGTCGTTCTTTATTTGACCAAACCTTTGAACAGTTAGGGTCATTTTATATTTTCACTCACTTGGTCAAACCTTCGAACAGCTAAGACCAAAATCAAAATTTCCTTATCATTACTCCCACTTGGCCAAAACTCCCAACAGTTAGGACCACCAACAATATCAGAATCTCTTCTCGATTCTTTTCGCGAATGAGAATTTCACTCTAATATCGGGTTCGTCTCTGCCCCCAACAGTTAGGACCACCAACAATATCAGAATCTCTTCTCGATTCTTTTCGCGAATGAGAATTTCACTCTAATATCGGGTTCGTCTCTGCCCCAAGAGGAGATAAATTTGAACAACCAAACCTTTTGAGTAGCTAAGCTTCTCTAATTTTTACCTTTTACTCACGTGAGTTAAAAGGTCCCCTTTTCTGAGTCAAAGCCACGTGGCCCGGCTCTAATTTGATTCCAAGAATGGAGATCCCACTTTGAGTTTCTTGATAGATTCCCTGACGCACATGCTTCAAGAATCTTTTGACTCTCAGTTCACGTGAACAAGGAGTGCTCAATTGAAGCGGGAGATAAGAAAATACCTTCTTCCTCTTCAACACAACGGGTCCGTCTTTGCCCCAAGAGAAGACACAACTTCAAAAGCCTACACTTGTAGCCAGTCTCATTACTGACCTAATGATCTGTTAAATCTACGCCTATTTATGCGTAGTAGGTGTTATTCCTGTCCTTAAATTAGGAATAAGTCAGCGTCTAACACACGCCGCCGGGTAGGCCTTATTGCTAACAAACATGGACGTATGTGGATACCAAGGTCATAATTATCTACTTTTCTGTAGACCTGCAGGTCGACTGAGGATTGAGGCGACACACAGCGGTTGCTTAAAGATTCAGGTTATCAAATCTAATAATTGGTCTGCATTATGAGGAAATACAGTTTGATATATTTTTATATATTATCTCCTCATACAGTAAGTATTTCTAATTTTGTATGTATATATATATATATATATATATATATATATATATATATATATATATATATATATATATATATATATATATATATATATATATATATATATATATATATATATATATATATATATATATATAGTTTTACAAAAAAAGGGATCATCGATGGTCATGATTCCACCATCGATGGTTCATCATTGATGGGCAAATAAAAGGGAAGTTTTTTCTTTTTACTTTTTACTTTTTACCCTCTTTATCTCTCCTCTCAAATTTCTCTCGAGTTTTTGATTTTTTTCGTGGATTTCATTGCATTTATCAATTCTATCATTATCATCATCATCTATTTCATATTTAGAATCAAATCAAATAAAGAAAGGTATGTTTTCTAAACCCTAGATCTTAAATTTCAAATTTCTTGGGTATTAGCTTGTTTTTATTGATATAAAATGCATGGATGAATGATTGATGGGTATTATAATAGTTTAGATCATTGAAAATTGAGTTTGTAAACGATTCTTTATTGATTTAGGACAAAAACTCGTCGTGTTCAGTTCTTGGACCATCGATGGTCGAAGAACACCATCGATGATGTATTCAACCATCGATGGTTGTCAGTCATCCATCGATGGTCAATAGGCTAAAACTGCTTGTTTTTGTTCCTATTTCATATTTTACTCAATTTTCTTTATTTCTAAAGTATCCTATGAATATTCTCTATACTAATATGTGGTTATTTGACTTTGTAGAGAATGTCGTTCGGGAAGAGAGCTTGATCTTCATAGTCTTCTTCTCAAGATTTGCTTGAGAAGTATCAGAAGCTTAATATCATATATGAGTGAGGATTCGATGAGCGTCACTTACAGGAGTACCGGAGTGTTTTAGGATTTTTGGACGCCATTGGATTAGGACCTATGAAGAACAAAGAAGGAGAGAAGGCCAACATTACTTGGGTTTGAGAGTTCTACATGAACTACAATTGAGCCTATGGATCTATAGAGCCTATGGATCTATAGAGCCCAAGACAGTAGTCAGAGGAAGAGAGATCACGATCAGTGTTGACTACATCCGTAGGATCCTTCATCTACCTCCACCACAGCCCGGATGTCACAATATATTCTAGTTTTCTGAGAACATCATTGTAAGTTCTCCAGAGTACACTCATATTGTTGAGTTCCTCTCAGATAGTCCTATTTCAGGGGTATTCAACTTAGGCTACCCGAAACCTGAGTATATTCTTACCAATTTCTTTCTTAAATTTGATCTTTATCCTAGTGTTGCACGCTAGTTTGAGTGTTAGAGATGTCATCCTATTATATTGGATTGCTAGGGGTCAGTCATTTGATCCTGCGCAGATTATTTTTGTGTGGATGTCATCTGTTGCTACGAGTGCTAGGGAGATGGTTGTGAAGAAGAAGAAGCAGAACATGCAGCTGGTCTATCCCTTTCTGATTACACATATCTGCATGCAGCGATAAGAGGATTCCTATTTTTCCCTTTGATCAGATGGAGAAGGGGAGAGCTGCTTTATGTGATGAGACGACCAAGAAGAGTTTAGGGGCTAGGGGAAAGGGAGAGTCCTCAGCTGGTCAACCATCAGGGTCCCAGCCTGTAGGTGACGATGTTCTCGGCTCTTTAGCAGGTGGTGCTACTCATTGGACTTTTGATACTATGGGAGAGAGACTGGAGTTGCTGACTACGAGAGTGGAGACTATAAGATTTGATATGACTACTCAGCATCTGTACTATGACACTTCTCTTCAGTATTTGATGGATGCTTCTCGTAGATCTGATCCTACCCTTCCCACACCACTGGTCTACAGAGACTTTGTGCCCGAGGCAGCCCGTGGATATGGCTATGAGGAGATGGAGAGAGACGACGACCATTGATGATGATGATTTTCTTTTTCTTTTTTAGGTTCAGGTTTATTTTCTGCTTTCTTTATTTTACACTTTTTTCTTTTATTTTTTGTTCTAGACCTATATATTCAAATGATGCATCAGATGCACTGTCATGTACTAACTTCTATTTATTTTCACTGCATATTAGATTAGTTAGTATATGTATTCATGCTCACCTGATTTATTAGTGTACATATTTTTAGATTTTTCTTGATTTTTCTTAATTTTTAGTTATTTTTATATATTGAAAATAAAATAAAATTTCTTTTTCTTTTATTTTTATTTTCTTATGAAAAATAAAATTTCTTTATTTTTTCATTTTGAAAAAAATAAAATAAAATAAAAAGGTTGAATATGCCTATGTATATGTTTTACATGAAATATTCAGATATGATTATCTGTTGGTATATAGGCATGAGTTTATTATATTGGTTCACATATATTTTTCACATCTATCTATATTAAATGTGCACACACAGGTTACATATTTAATTGATAAACATGATGATTTATCATATGTTTCATATTACTTTTCACACCTTAGTATTATCATTATCATGTTTAGTCTTTTAAAAGTAAGAATAAATATTTTTATATGTTGTTCATGAAGTGTTTTTAGATATATCAATTAGTTTTAAGCTCAATCTACACTTGAATACAAAGACCAAATTTTTATTCATGTACACAGTACATATGAGCTATAAAACATCAAGCAAAAGAGTATATTTGTGATAAAGATGGTCAAAGACTTACACTCTATAAATCCACAATAAAATTTGAGTATATTCATTAAAAGATGGTCAAAGACCCACAATCGTGGATATAATCGCAATATCTCAATGGTATCCATCCTACACTAAATATTTTCTATATTTAGAGATGTTGTACATCGCTCTCCAAACACTATCGTTATTCCTCTTAAAAATTACTATATGGTTGAGGTGATAGATCGAGATTTTGGACCTTTTATAAAGATTGAGATAATTTAAGTTGTATTACAAAAGAAGAAGCTCAAACTAAGATATATCTGAATTTATTTTATGAACTAATATAATTACTTTTATTGTTGTTTTAACAAACTTTTCATTAATATCTTCATAGTTTGTGTGTGAATTTCAATATGACTCATCATCGTGATTCATATATTTTAAAGTTAAATATGTATCTCTCGTGCTATTTTTTATAAAATTCTTTTGTGAACCAAGATGTATTTCTCTTCCTTGCACCTTTGAATAATTTTTATTGAATTTTTAAGTATATTGCATATCCCAAAAGAGGGAGAAAAGGTGAATTTTGAAAATGGATTGATGATTTCATGATGATTTTAAAATTTTGATTTTTTATTTCATGATGATTTTGAATTTTTTTTTGAAACTTTGAGTTCTTTGTTTCATGGAGAGTTTTGCTTAGTTTTAGAGGGAGTTTCGTAATACCTATACTTTTCATGTATGTATATTTGTAGGGGAGCTTTGTTTTGCATATCATACATGTTATAAGTTTATCATGTACTGAATATATATCTCACCACATTTTACATTCGTATTCTAAATTTTGAGTTTTGTTATTATCCAAAGGGCGAGATTGTTAGAACATTGTGCGAGGTGTAATGTTGTTCATGCAATATCTCTTGTTTGATAAATAATAAATTCTCATTTACTACTGATATATTTGTGAGATGATATATTTTAGGTATAAATAGGTACGAACGAATTATAGTTTAAAACGATGCAAAAATCAACACAAACATTAATTTCAGCCTTTGAACCATCGATGGTCACGAGGCACCATCGATGGTCAAGTCTAGTCATCAATGGACTACATAAAATAATCGTAGAATCAAAAATAAGAAATTGAACCATCGATAGTCTATAGTCAACCATCAATGATCACAAGGACCATCGATGGCCTACAGTCAACAATCACTGAAATCCAGAAACTAGAATTTGCATGATCGATGGACTACAATCAACCATCGTTGATCATATCAACCATCCATGGTCGCGACGAGTATTGGCAGATTTTCAGATTTAATCTCAGTCGTTCGTCGACCCGTTTGATCTCCAATTTGTACTCTGATTTGGGTATCTCTTTCCTATCCTATCAAGGCCTATTTAAGAGGAGATAGAGATCATAATAAACAACGAAGAGAACAAAGAAAAAGGAGAGATCTATTCTAGGGTTTAGTGAAAGAATTTGATTTGAGAATTTAACCACCAGAGCTCATTCAACCTTTTCTCTTCGTGCTCAACATCGGAGAATTGTTTCAGCGAGGAGAAATGCTCATTGCGTTCAACTATAACATCAATTCTTCATGGATCTTCAACATCAACGTTTTGGAGAGCGATTTATTTAAAGGGCTGTAAGATCTTTTTAATTGGGCTTTAATTATTTTTGGGTTGGTTTTGTATTTCAAACTTGTGAGTTTGATGGCGTACTCAAACCGGGGCAATTGAGGGTTGGCGTACTCAAGCCAGGTGAATTGAGGGTGGCTAGCTAGTGCTAGGTTTCTTCTGGTCATTGTGAGGAGTTAGGTTAGTTGACTAGTTTCAGGTATATTCTAGAGTTAGGTTAGTTGACTGGTTTCAGGTATATTCTAGGGTCATGTCTGTAAAGCCTACCGAATCGGGTTGTGATTTGGGAAAACTCATGTCATAGTGAAGAAGGCCCTTCGTGAGAAGGAAGAGTGGACGTAGGATTTTGATCCAAACCTCTATAAAAATCTCGTGTGTTCCTGTGTTGGTTTGCTTTTAGTTTTTCGTATTTTATTTTCGCTGCATATTTTGAGTCTTGTCGAAAAATTGTAGCAATCCTATTCATCCCCCCTCTAGGCTTGCATCCCAGTTCAACAATCTGAAGATTATAATATTTATAGGTTTCTTTGACCCCGTCTTCAAAAAAAAAAAATGCGGTTTCCATATATTAAATGTCCAGTTTTGACTTGAGGACTGAGAGATATAACTCAGTTCTTCATGTGCAAGTCAAAGACCTTTTCTTGGGCTTCTATCAGTCTAACAGCTTTAAAAAGTCACCCACAACTAGGGGTGGGCACCGGGCCGGGTTCGCCCGTGAGCCCGCTCGCTCGGCTCGCTTTTGTGCTCGGCTCAACCCGGCCTGGCGCGGGATAGGTCCAACTCGGCCCGCTACAGTAGCTGGCCGTGAAAGCGGGCTAGGTTGGCCTTTGTAATAAGCGGACGGTCTAACTCTACCACAACCCGAGCTGCTTGATCCGTCTCCACGGCTCGCTACCCTAAAAATATTATCCATTAGGGTAAATTACACTATACTCCCATGAATTTTTAGTTACATTTAAACCCCCATGTACTTCAAATTCACACTAAACCCCCAATAACTTTTGTAGAAAACCCACAACATATTAGCAAGACGTGCGGCTTTCTTTGAGGAGGAAGACAAAGAGAATACAGAAGATTAAACTCTATTACAAGTTGACATATTTTCTCTATTTTTATTTGCTTAAAGTTTGTTGTAATTTATTTCTATATTTTTAAAATAGTGAAACAATTAGTTGCCGCCTGTGGAGTACGACTTGCTCCAAACCACGTAAAATCTCTGTGTTTACATTGTTTCTCTCTGTCATTCTATTTTTTATTTCTATAATGGTTGCATTGTTAGTTAATTACATATAATTTTTAAGTGTTAAACAATGCTTAAAAACTATTTAAAAAACTAAAAATCATTACAAAATTTTAAAAAATAAAAAATAAAATATGGTGGGTCGAGCGGGCCGGCACGTGTCATGACCCGTCCCGCTTAATCTTGTCCCGCGAGCGAGCTGGGCCGAGGTCTAAACCCGCGAACAAGCGATACAACACGGCACGCTTGTTCGCCATGGGTCATGGGTCGCCTCGACCGCCAGCCGGGATCACTGGGCGGGCCGGGTCAGACGAGCCACCCTCCCGTTGCCCACCCCTACCCACAACATGTTCTACACCATATTCCAACTTCTTTCAAATTTAACACATATATTTAATTTGGTGTTTTGCAATTAAACTACATACATAACAAATTTTAAGTAACCTACACATATTATTAACACATTTGTTGTTTTCAATAAATTATAAACTTGTTTACATACATTTGTTATTTCCAATCCATCTTAAATATTATCCTAACTACCAAAAGGGCTCTCTCTTTCTCCCCAGAGCTACAGTTAAAAAGGGTTATTTGCATATATACCCCTTAAATTATGGGTAGTTGCAAAATTACCTTTAAATTTCAATATTTACAAAATTGCCTATCACATCATCAATTTTGAAAAATTGCCCTCAAAACAATTAATTATCAAATTTGATAAACTATTTTATAATCACAATGTAAAATTATTAACAAAATACTTAAATGTTTAGCACTAAGTTGATGATTTATTGATTTTAAAGGATTTATTTACAAAGTTAATGATGTGAGGAGTAATTTCGCAAATACTGAGATTTGGGAGCTTGTTTGCAAATACTCATAATATAAGGGGTACCTATGCAAATAACCCTTTTAAAAAGCTAAAATTTTGTAGGTGTCTTCAAAGTCACATGCTAGATCTTCCTAAATCTTCCTGGTCATAGTCTACAGTCTTTTGATCAATAAAATATTGCAAAATGTTATCGAGATAAGAGTGACTAGACCATGTATAGAGTTTAATAAGATTCGTGTACATAGTTTCTTGTATGAATATATTTACATAATTGAATAGTCTTGGACCCCAAGTTAAACTGTCCCTGTTTTAAAAATTGTAGATCCAAATTCCAACAGAATGCTTAATCTTTATTTAACAAAGTCTATTGACTTAAAGGAGGATATATTAACCTTAATTTTAGCTGGGTTGTTTTTCTTTTTCTTTGAACTTTATTTGGAAATTTTAGAAATGAATATAAAGTTCTCGTTATGGTTTTCGTTAACAAAACAAGATGCATACTCTATGTCTACATAAGGAAATATTCAGAAAACATATTATTGCTAAGTGTTTTCTTTCAAATCATCTTTAAAATATGACCATTCAACAAAAATCATCTTCGATTGTTGATTTATATATAAATCATCTTCAAATGATATTTTTTATTACAATCAATTGCATGGATTCACTTTTAAGTTAAGTTTTATCGATTTTGTTGTAATGATTAGTTGTTAAATACCAAGAATATTAGAGAGATGAGCCTTAGTGGAGATCGGGTATAGTCAATTCTTGGAAAAACTTCATGAATATGGTTGATTTGCAACAATAAATCCTTTAAAGCTGGTTTATATATAAATTGACAATCAAAGGTGGTTTTCAAAAATGCTAAATAGCATTAAATACCTTATAGTTTTACTCCTTTAGCACTTATATACCATTAGTTTTATTTCAGTAGCATTTATATACGAGTTGGTCAAAATTTGCATGTTAACACCTTCTATTTTGTAAACGTAAAATTTTCATCCGATACTTCCTATATAACATTCATAAGTTAATTTTAGAGCTTTTAACCATTAATATTTGTTAAATTACTATTAAACCTATTTAAATTCTAATTTAAATATATCCTAATTCTATTTTCAAAATAGATTTTAGAAAGATTTAGCAAAAATGAAGTATTAATTACCTTAAAAACAAATTCTATTTTATATGTATTACTAAAAAATATAACTGAAAAATTAGTTCTTCTTTATAATAGAGAGAGAAATGGCCGCAAAAAGCATCCAAATCCTGCTCCTTTGGTCTCCTTTGGCCACTGCTGAGGGACAATTTCTAGTGGGCTCGCTAGTGGGTATCCTGGAAAGTGGCACTTCAACAAAGTAACAGTAATACAAGAATTGATTACGATCTCTATGACTGTTCAAAGCAAACTATGAACAAACAACTCTAAAACAAAATTCAACCATTCAAATATTGAAAGGCAAAATGGTAATTAATAGAAAAACTCATTAATTAAGGAGAGAAGAAAGTTGGTGAAAGCTCCACATAACGAAACCTTTCCTTTGACTCTTGAGAAATTTTAATTTGTAAGTCATAGAAGATCCTTGCTCTCCAAGGAAACACTTACCATAACGCTTTGAGGTGTTTAAAAAGTCACAGACTGTGAGCCCAAGTTCCCATTAATCTCGCAGCTTCTTCTTCAGCTCTGGTAAGTTCTGAGCATGATCTTATTAATTTTGCTTCATGGGCATTAATTATATATTTATTCCAAGTACAAGTTGCATATAGTTTTGTTGTTTAATGCCATGCCTCAGTGTTGATTCTTGTGCTATACGGATTAAACAAGAAATGGGCTTGCAGTTGACATCCAATATGAACTGTTTTCACTTTGCCTTTTCTTTCTCTTGGTGGTTGCTGATGGGTCATCATTGGTTCTCGTGTTTTACCCAAATAGGGGTGCAAAAGGGTTTTTTTCTTTCACCTGTTGTTCTATGTCTAATGATTTATGACAGGTATTTGAGTTCGCGTATTCTGTGATCATGTATTTGCTGTTGCGTACCAATCATATCAATCTTTTGCTTAAGAAATGGATGGGCAATCTTTCTTCTTTTTTTTTTCCTATTATTTTGTAGACCCCCTTTTTGTTTCTCTTTATTTGGCCTCTTGCAGTAAGTAGAGCTCTGCAGTATTTATTATTATTATTATTATTCTGATTACCTCCCAACTTATTGTCAATACCCATGAATCCCTGCTCTCTTTTCCTCATATTTTCTCTTTTTTATTGACACAGATTGAGAAGTATTGATGGGTATAGAAGAAGAGAAGGATAGAAGTAGTTCTTCAGCTGGTGGGATGGCAAAAGAGAATGGAAATGGATCTAATGAAGCATCTTCTAGTACTAAATCTGCAGGGAAAGAAGAGCATGAGGCTCAACACTCTGTTCCATTTTACAAGCTGTTAGCGTTTGCAGACTCGACTGATGTGCTTCTAATGATCGTTGGCACGATCGGTGCTTTGGCAAATGGGGCTGCTTTGCCTCTCATGACAGTTCTTTTTGGGAATGTGATTCAATCTTTTGGAGGAGCTAGTGATATTCATGAAGTTGTTCATAGAGTCAACAAGGTATGTAATCTTACTTTGTTTAGTAAAAAAATAAATTTATTGGGTGAATTGCCGATAGACCCCTTGTCGCCAAATCGAACTCACTAGCCTCTGTTGTTCCGGGGTCCCTATCTACAACCATAAATTTTCAGTCAGGGGTCTATTCTCAATAATCTAAATTATATTCAAGCATGCCTTTCAAGTTTTGGTGCCATGTTAATTCTCTAACAAAGCTACCGAACCTTGACAGGTATAAGAACAGTGATAATAGTTTATGAGAACAATGAACTATATGGAGAATAGGGAACTAACCCTTTTCCTTTGTATTATTACATTAATACACTTTTCATTAACTTCATGCCCCTTTGGAAATAAAAGCGTTTCACTGATCTGTAGAAATTGTTGTATAATATCAAGAAGGGGAACTGTCGAATCAGAAATTTATAACCATGAAAAAATAACTTTTATTTTTATTTCTAATTATATTGTTAACCATTTATACTCGTGTTTTCAGGTTTGTCTTCAATTTGTCTACTTAGCTGTGGGAGCGGGGCTAGCTTCATTCTTTCGTAAGTAGTTCAGGATGCCTTTTTATTCTTGAAGAGTGTATCGAAATACTTGTGCATGTTAAAGATTCAAAGACTTAATGTAGTTTAGGAGATTTGAATATTAAACCCCTTGTTTTTGACAGAGGTGTCTTGTTGGATGGCAACTGGGGAAAGGCAAGCTGCGAGAATACGGAATTTGTACTTGAAAACCATACTACGGCAAGAAATTGCATTCTTCGATACGGAAACAAATACTGGAGAAGTTGTTGGGAGAATGTCCGGTGACACTGTTCTCATTCAAGATGCAATGGGAGAGAAGGTATTAACTTCATCTCCATGAATTTCAGTTGACCATTTTGATGCTGTTTCTTGACAACTGGAAGTTCCTCTAATATACATTAGTCCACTTGATAACAGAGTTGACATTACTTGGATAATATAAAGGACTTGTTACATGCATCTATTTATATCATTTAAAGATGGAATTATTGTTTAGTGGTGCTGTTAGTAATTATTCACTTTTGTTGAATGTGCATTCATATATAGAGACAAAATGAATTCTTTTCTGAGGGATGACAGAAGGAAACCTCAAGCATTGAATACATAACATTTCATTTTCTTTTCCAGTTTCTTCTTACTCTGTTTCAAACATAATTTTAGTAAAAATATCATTTTCTTTTCCACGACACAAATTATTTCTCTAATAGTCGATTCCTAAATGTCATATTAAAACTTTCTCAACTAATAGTGTGTACGGGTAATAAGGAAATTTGGCTCAACTAAGTAGTTACAATGATACAACTTCACCAGATAACTGATTCGAGTTCCCTCCTATTCTTATAGGTTGGCAAGTTCTTGCAGCTGATATCTTCGTTCTTTGGGGGATTTATAGTTGCATTCATTCAAGGATGGCTTCTCACCCTTGTTATGCTAACCACAATTCCTCCCCTTGTGTTAGCTGGGGCAGTCATGTCCACTGTAATATCAAAGATGTCATCAAAGGGACAAACAGCTTACGCAGACGCTGCAGTTGTAGTGGAGCAAACAATTGGTTCAATCAGAACAGTAAGTAACATATGACACTAAATAATTTATATATTGTCTTCAATTGGAAAACTAAATTTACAATCGAATGTTTTCTTGTTTAGGTTGCATCTTTTACTGGGGAAAAACTATCTGTGGACAAATACAAGAAATCTCTCAAGAAGGCTTATGACGCTAGTGTTCTGGAGGGTATAGCTTCCGGATTAGGTCTTGGTACTGTAATGCTTATCATGTTTTGTGGGTACGGTTTGGGAATATGGTATGGCTCGAAGTTGATATTGGATAAAGGATACACAGGTGCTGATATCATCAACGTGATATTCGCAGTCCTGACTGGCTCATTGTAAGTGGCTTTTTCATCACTGTTATCATTTTTATGGTTGAAATCTTTCCCATATGAAACATGAGGTCAATCATTTAGTTATTTAGCAGAGCTTTGACTTTTTTTTTATTGGGGTGGGGAGGGAGGGATAGCTTTGACAAAATGTTAAATGGTCATAATACTGACACCCATATCTTCTAGCTCCTTGCCTTATAGGAAGAGGCTACCTTAGGCTGTGTTTGACAACCAACTCAAAATGGACCCAGGATTGATCTTGGCCCCATTTTGGGTGAAACTGGGTCAGTATTGACCCAGTTTTTCTTAGGCCGAAAAGTATCCTTTAAACTAGTTCTTTGTTGGATTAACGCCTCTTAGTTTAATTCTGGTCTAGTTTAGGACAAAATTGTGTCAAGATTGTCCTGACCCCGTTTTTTCTAAGGGTTGCGAAACGCACCCTTAGGAGGTATGGCTTATGCAGTTTGAGAGTAGGCCACCAAGGAGCATGCAAGGGGCTCGTTACATCTTTCTTTTTTCTTTTCCTTTTCATTTTCTCTGTTTTTATTTTTTGTTGTTGAATATAAAATCGTAAAAACCTAAGCTGTCATCTATAAATGGCATGAATAGCATCCATAATATGTGAGAATTCTTTTGTTGGGACAAAATCTAAACACTTACACTAACTTAAGTAGTCCCAATCCTTTCTAGCTTCCATGTAAAGTATAATTATTCAACTGGTTCTTAAGAGTACTCAGAAATTGTGGCATGCTGGAAATAAGAAGCACAACAGACAATCAACAACGACACTGTGAGGAGTATCGTGTGTAATACATGTATGACATGTTCTCAGTCCTAATCTCATACTTAACAAGTCCTAATATCATACTTAACAACTGACATATATTTTGTGACCTCTAACGTTATATTTTGTCAAAGCTATTGTTCATTTTGCCTGTCTATTTATTTATGGTGCATATTTCCATCCTTTGTATTATTTGGAAAAAAAGTGATCCATATGCATTCATTTTTCTTTATTCCCTTATGGAGGTCCATATGCATTCATCACCCTCCGATCAAGTAGAATAAATTAACCATAGTTCTGTAAGATAATGTTTTTCATGTTTTGCTTCTTCTTTTGTTTTCTACATAGTTGCAATGTTTGATCATTTACTATTGTGCTGACAACCAGAGCTCTTTGTTTACCACGCCCGATTCTGCGTAAATTTCATTTCCAAGACATACTAGTTCACAGCAAAAACTTTATTAGTGCTTATTTCTGCAAGCAAATGCCATTAGATCTAGTTCTGAGTAGTATATTGTTTTTGTCCCACACCTACAGCTCTTTGGGCCAGGCTTCTCCGTGCATAACAGCATTTGCAGCAGGGCAAGCTGCAGCATACAAGATGTTCGAGACAATCAACAGAAAGCCAGAGATTGATGCTTCTGATCCCTCAGGAAAGAAGCTTGATGACATTCGTGGAGATATAGAATTCAAAGATGTTTACTTCAGCTATCCAACTCGAAAAGATGAACAAATCTTCAGAGGGTTTTCCTTATTCATACAAAGTGGCACTACTGTGGCTTTGGTTGGAGAGAGTGGAAGTGGGAAATCTACCGTAGTTAGTCTGGTTGAGCGGTTTTATGATCCAGATGCTGGCGAAGTTCTGATAGATGGTATAAATTTAAAGGAGTTCCAGCTTAAATGGATTAGAGGAAAAATAGGTCTAGTAAGTCAGGAGCCTGTACTCTTTGCTTCAAGCATTAGAGAGAATATAGCCTATGGAAAGGATGGTGCAACGACTGAAGAGATCAGAGCTGCAGCTGAGCTTGCTAATGCTGCCAAGTTCATAGACAAAATGCCTCAGGTTTAGTATATAATTGAAAAATGGATTAATTACACTGTGTTACTCTGAGATGTGGTGTAATTACTCAGGTGACCCTGGAGTCTGCTATCTACACGGGTAACCATGAGATCATTGATTCTATATACATGGCTAACCCTGATAACGGAAAAAATAAACAAACTCCAGATTGCTGATTCTAATTACATGGATAACACTTATAACAAAAAACTTAAACAGACTCCAGGGTCACCCATGTAATTAAAATCAGAAATCTTAGGACTAACCGTGTAGCTATGAAAGACTCCACGTTCACCCGTTTAATTACACCATATTTCAGGATACGTGGGTGTAATTAATGTGATAGTGAAATTGATCTTTTACTGGATCTAGTATTGACTGAAGTATTGAAATGTATTGCATTCAGGGACTTGATACTATGGTCGGCGAGCATGGGACACAATTATCAGGCGGTCAGAAACAAAGGGTTGCAATTGCTAGAGCCATTCTGAAGGACCCCCGGATTCTACTTCTTGATGAAGCCACTAGTGCCTTGGATGCGGAATCTGAAAGGATAGTACAGGAGGCACTTGATAGAGTAATGGCAAACCGAACTACTCTTATTGTTGCTCATCGTTTGAGTACTGTTAGGAATGCTGACACAATTGCAGTAATACACAGAGGTTCAATTGTGGAACAAGGTACAATCCTACAAGACACTGTTTAACTTGTAAAATCAAGTATCATTAGGCATATGAGCATAGAGTTGATTTGATAGACTAAGCGCCAGTTTAGTATTGCTTTTTCTAGGCTGATTGTGGTTATTTTTTCAAGAAGCAGTCAACAATGATATTTGGTAAAACTGCTCTTGCATGCTTATTAAAACAGTTACTACTTTTAAGTTCTACTTTTAGAAGCAACCTGAGGATGCTTTTTAAATTAGCCATTTCTTTTTGTAGTTTTTATACCTCCTTTAGCTTTTGACAATATTACCTGAGAATTGAGGTTTTTCAAATATAAAGGAATGTTTTTTTATCACTAATTAATAAGCAAGCAGCTCAAGTTATGGCTAATTGGTCATTTTCACTTATAATGATCTTTAAGTACAATTGTGCTAGACACCTAGGAAAAGCTTGTGATATATGATTACCAAACGGTCATTTTCAGTAGCTTATATAAGTTGCTTCGATAAATTGCTTATATAAACAAATTATCATAAGCACCAAGAATAGCAAACTCCCCCTTCGACCCATCTTTTTATGACAATTTGAGATCTATAGCATTTTATGATATGACCTAATACTGTCCTGTACATTTTGATTAGGTTCGCATTCTGAGCTTCTAAAAGATCCAGATGGGGCTTACAATCAACTCATACGGTTGCAAGAAATGAACAAAAATTCAGAAAATGTATCTCAGTCTGACCACGACAAGCTTAATCTTTCATCTGATGTAGGGAGGCGTTCTAGCCAACATATGTCTTTGAATCGTTCTATAACCCGTGAATCATCATCATCTATAGGCAACAGCAGCCGCCACTCTTTCTCAGTACCACTTGGTTTGCCTGTTGGAATCGATTTCCACGATAACAAATTGGAGGAAGGAAATACTGACATCAGTTCCCAGGAAATAAAGGAAGTATCTCTCAAACGCCTTGCTTACCTTAACAAACCTGAGATCCCGTGCTGCAATTGGTTCAATCTCTGCCATTATTAATGGAACCATATTTCCCGTATTTGGAATTTTACTATCTAGTGCGATACATACATTTTATGATCCTCCTGCAAAGATGAAGAAGGATTCCAAGTTTTGGTCATTATTGTTTTGTGTATTCGGTGTGATTTCTTTTCTAGCTCTTCCAGCTAGGCAATATTTCTTTGGCGTGGCTGGATCAAGATTAATAAGAAGGATCAGACTCATGACTTTTGAGAAGGTGGTTCACATGGAGGTTGGATGGTTTGATGAGCCTGAAAACTCGAGTGGAGCGGTTGGAGCTAGACTATCAGCAGATGCAGCAACTGTTAGGGGTCTTGTGGGCGATGCACTTGCGTTAATTGTTCAGAATATTACTACTTTGATTGTCGGTTTGGTGGTTGCTTTTATCGCAAACTGGCAACTGTCTCTAATCATATTGGCACTCTTGCCCTTCATAGGTCTTAATGGATATGTCCAGATGAAGTTCATGAAAGGATTTAGCGCGGATGCAAAGGTTTGGCTTTACAGCTCTACCAAAATAATTTGTTCATAAAGCAGTAGGGAAATCGTCGACTATTATCACAATTACTAGTATTGCTTTTTTATCTTTAGGTAATTATTGGGTGAGAGATATATTATTGTAATATAGAAATTATAGGTGTAAGTTTTCTAACAAATTGCCATTAAAAGGAGTGCAGTTAGATGAATTTCGAAAAAATTCTTAATAAATATGATTTTTTGTCAGATTGACAGAGAGATGGAAAGAATTGGTTAGGTACCTCCTTTAGCTGCACCGATTTGGGGCACCTTGATTGCAAATAGGATGAGGTGAATGTCGGATTACCTTCAACGAAACAAAATCTTTTCTCATGAGATCTTCTGAGAAATCATGTTGGTAACTACTATAGTTTAAATTTAACATGGTCAAAGGTTTTGGAAATCGTACACCACACCAACCTGGTAGCCATATGATACAGATATGTGCACTTATAATATATGAAGTTGGGTTTACGTTACGTTTCCTGGTGTGGCATAACATTGCGCTCTTAATTCTCTGAAAAGAATTTGTTGTATGAACAACGACCTATAAGTCGATCGTAGTCATCAGCTCCACCACTTAAATAGCCTGCTATAGTGCTGTTCTCTAAAAAGAATTTGTAATATGACCTAGAAATTGATCATCATCATCATATAGGTTAAGCTTACAACCAAGAAGCAATCTCTAAATTTCTCTCGTCTAGAAAGATCCAGAGGAAAATATGTGATTCTAAAACTTTGAAACATTAAATGATTTTAACTGAAATGACATGCAGATGATGTATGAGGAAGCGAGTCAGGTTGCAAATGATGCAGTGGGGAGTATAAGAACAGTTGCTTCCTTCTCAGCTGAAGATAAGGTGATGGAACTGTACCAGAAGAAATGCGAAGGACCTATGAAGACAGGAATTAGGCAAGGTTTGATTAGTGGTATTGGCTTTGGAGCCTCCTTCTTTGTGCTTTTTTGTGTTTATGCCGCCTGTTTCTATGCTGGAGGACGCCTTGTACAGGATGGAAAGACCACATTTGGTCAAGTTTTCCGAGTAAGTCTCATCTGTACTTCCAAAAAGTTTTTATTAGAAGATATGTTAACATCTGCTTTTACAGTTGCATTTAAAACGAAATATTGAATGATCAAGTAGTAATTAGTACAAGTTTCAGACATCGTTGGAGATTTGATAACTAAAAGAAGCCCCATACGACTATACAAGAGATCTAGAATTGAGTGAAATAATCACATTTTTACTTGTGAAACTAAATTCATTCTTGATGTTGTTACTGTGCGTAACTTATCAACATCGTAGAAGAGGTAACTCAACTGAGCTCGACAGAGATAGTTAATGTCAAGTTATCAACCAAAGGTCTCTAGTAAATAAAGTAAAATGTATACCAAATATTAGACAAAAACAAACGGTACTTCGACCATACATATTGCCACCACATGATTAAAGCTCTAACTTGTATGCAAACTATTTGAACACCATTACATCAATTGTTGACATCATATGAGGATTAATGGTAAATCCTTATCTCAAATTGAATTGCAGGTTTTCTTTGCTCTCTCTATGGCAGCCGTTGGAATTTCTCAATCAAGCTCCCTAGCACCAGATTCTAGCAAAGCGAAATCCGCAACAGCTTCTGTGTTTGCAGTTCTTGATCGCAAGTCTAAGATTGACGCTAGTGATGATTCCGGGACGAAATTAGAGACTCTAAAGGGAAACATTGAGTTTCGGCATGTCAGTTTCAGATATCCAACAAGGCCAGATGTTCAGATTTTCCAAGACTTATGCTTGTCAATTCCTGCCGGAAAGGTAAATATACTTTCACTAAGTACGAAAACAAGGTTCTTGGTTAATCTTTATTTCTTTGAAACTGTTGCAATGTCATTTTTATGTTATTCTAAACACTGGAACTGCTTAAATATTAAAATATAATCTTTATGTAAAAGGTTTGGTACATTTATATGAGTTTATATCCATAGTAGAGAAATTAAGTTGTAGTACTTAACAGAAAACTAGTAAAACATAGTCAGTCCATTAAATTTTGACAAGCTTCTTCAATTTACAGACTGTTGCATTGGTCGGAGAGAGCGGAAGTGGCAAATCAACAGCAATACAATTGTTACAGAGATTTTATGATCCTGATTCAGGACACATATTGATAGATGGAATCGAGATAGAACAGTTCCAGGTGAAGTGGCTAAGGCAACAGATGGGCCTAGTTAGTCAAGAACCATCCTTGTTCAATGACACCATTCGAGCAAACATTGCCTATGGAAAAGAGGGAGAAGCCACTGAGGCTGAGATCGTCACTGCTGCTGAGTCAGCAAATGCACACAAGTTCTTATGCAGTCTGCAGCAGGTTCGTTCTGACAAATGCATAAATTCCTTACTTCGGCATTTTCCAACTCGTAACATGATATAAAATCCAAAATTTTAATCCTAGAGAAGTCCTCTTCTTCCTAAACCGTCAAAGAGTTTTTTCTTTCTTAGGACTTTCTATTGATAGCCTATGATCATGAAGAGAAAATTTTTGGATAAAATTCACAAAACCCTCTTTTAAGTTTGGCCAATTTAGAGATATCCTGTTAAATGTTGAACATGTCATTTAACTCCCTTTAGGTTTGGGATGTATCAGAAAACCACTAAAAGTTTCTTTTTAAAAACTAAACCCTCTAACGGTGTTAGATGAACTGGTAAAAAGACCAAAAATAAAAGTTTCAAATTAACAGTCAAATTAGTTAAAATAATTAATCAGCGTATGAAAATTACCTTTGAATTTATTAAAAAGGACATGGAAGGATTTTTTCGATCAGGGGCATTTTGGTCTTTGGATAGAAGCGATTTTCACATGGATTGTAAAATTTACCCAATTTTTTCTCCCAAACTTTGATAATATTGAATTCCTCTGCCTCTCCTTAATCTGATTTTGAATTACAGGGCTACGACACTATGGTTGGAGAGCGAGGGATCCAGCTATCTGGTGGTCAGAAGCAACGAGTAGCGATAGCTCGTGCAATCGTGAAGGACCCCAAAATTTTGCTCCTCGACGAGGCAACAAGTGCACTTGATGCTGAATCTGAACGTGTAGTTCAGGATGCATTAGATCGAGTTATGGTCAACAGGACCACAATAGTAATCGCTCATCGCCTGACTACAATAAAAAATGCTGACGTAATAGCTGTAGTTAAAAATGGTATGATCATAGAGAAAGGAAAGCATGAGGCATTGATGAAGATCAATGACGGCGCTTATGCCTCCTTAGTAGCACTTCATTCAAGCTCAGCTTCATAGTTACAACATTGTTTTTATTAATGAAATTATTGAGTAACAGTTTTTTCAACCATGTCACTTTGCATCTCATGTAACTATTGTTAAATTATGTTACGGTGTAATTGGCAATAATCTTAATGTAAAATGGTTGGCATAGACTAATGATATCCTTATTACAATTTCTTCGTAATATGTGTGTGTATATATGAACGCGTGTATGAATCAGAGAGTGAAGTATCATTT
Source organism: Asparagus setaceus (assembly GCA_012295165.1). Classification (NCBI taxonomy): domain Eukaryota; kingdom Viridiplantae; phylum Streptophyta; class Magnoliopsida; order Asparagales; family Asparagaceae; genus Asparagus; species Asparagus setaceus. The sequence goes on from CM022702.1 coordinate 76,901,326, forward strand.
AAGCACACATTGTTCAATGTGGGTTATTTGTTGCGGATATTACGGAAGCAATGCGGAAATCAAGATCACAAAGGAAGAACACACTAAAGGAAAGAAAAGAATTGATGAGTTGCGCGCAAACACAAGGGTTTTATGTAGTCCGGCAAGTCCTGCATCCACGAGAAGCAACAAATAAAACATCACTAATCAGAAGATAAAAGATAAGAATTTTAAGTGTTTTAGAGAGGGTATTTAACGTTTGGATCCCTTATTGGATCTATTATAAAACCCGTTATGTTTTAAATCTGCATACATTCATGCTTCTCTACCCCCATCTACTCTTCATTCTCATTAATTCGCTGTGTCCGTCTAAAGCCTCGCCTCAATTCCCGCGAGTTCTGTAGTCAACGATTCAACAATCACATTTTACAGTAATGGTGGAACACGTCCATTACGAAATGTGTAAACTAAATCATATTGTACTCCTCTATATAAAGTCAAATGCTGTCAGTCCCAGATTATGGGACATATGACAGGTTATTGGTTTTACCCAAAAAAAGTAGTGGCAAAGCTCTTCATGATTTTATATTGTAAAGACCCTCATTTGGTTTTGTTTTACTTGATCTTACTTGGAGAGCAACACATAAAAGTCAAACAATATTCATCTTTCTTTCATTAATGTGTTCCCTGCCTTAAGGCAGGTAGTTGACTTAGCTTGTTCTGTAATCATATTTGCTGCTAAGTAACCATCATGTGTAGTTCATTCTCTTACATTAAAAATGAATGTTGATGTTAGGAATTTTATGGAGATTATCCGTGGAATTAAACACAAGAACAAATAACGTGTTGGAAACATGATATACAAAGAGGCGGAATATGCATATCATGACAATTAATCGAAATTAATTAGAATTAGAAGAATACCTGAAACGCTTTTCGAATTTCTTCAACTATCTGTCCCAAGATCAACTCGAAATAGCTTCCTCAAGAGAAAAAGCCTCCAATTGAAATCCACCCGTCACCGAAGAGGAGCAATACTGAGAGATAGGTTCTCAATTTTCTATTTCTCTAATATTATTCTCCTATTCTCATAAGGCTACATGTGAACCCTATATATAGGATTAGACTAGCCTTAGAGATTTTAATTTTAAACAATTCATAATTGTTCAAAACTCTATCCATAACAATTAAAGATAGAATAGAATTATTCAAAACCTTATCCATAACAATTAAGGATAGATATAGAATTGTATTGCATGTATACCTCTTCTAATGACATTAGTGAGATCAATTGGGTCCCATATCGAGAACCAATTATTAATCAAATTAATAATTTTAATTTAACAGTCAAATCCCTATCCGATCAATTGTTCATAAAAGCTCTTCCATAATATGGGATTAATTATTAATAAATAATATCTTACATTCAGTCCTCTCCAGTATCATTTATTTTAGGCAAGTCTTTTGAGCAGGACAATTCACCTATTTGCTCATGCCTAAATTGCAATTCCCATGACGTAACTAAAAATCATTTTGAAACATCAAACTATTTTATTTTTTATAAGAAAGTAAATTTTTGAAAAATATTTTTCAAAACCACCTGCCGGCAGGAATTTAATAACTTCATGGGAATGCATAATAAATTAACTCATCATAATGAGCATACTGGATCCTATCTTGATATCCATCATTTTCATAAATGAAATTTAGCAACCCAATGCTTCAGATTGTGTAACACTTGCTAAATAAGCTTAACCATCACATCAAAGCATACTAAATTATCAAATCGAAAATGACAATATCATCAAGTCAAAGGGACCATGTAACAATCTGAATTCTCCATCTCCTAGGTGACTCGTCCTAGAGAATCCAAATACGGTCTAGTGCTACACACATCACAATGTGTGCTTATGACATACACCCGGGGAATCCCCATTCCCGATGGTTGAGACCCACCACCACATCTCACATATCGGTGTCATGCATAATAACCTGTTATAACAAAGTTATCCTTTACTAGTTATAGGTTAAGCACAAATTTAAGAAATCTCTAAGTTAGATCATATCTTCAAGCAAGTGATCATCACAGTGCATGATCTAACAAAATAATTTCTAAGGATATATAACAATTATATAAATAATACCCAAATTATATGTGCAATAATTAAATCTATTAATATTACAATAATATTACATAAATTGTATTGGATATTCAAGGACATATTACTACTATTCCAGCAATCTCCCACTTGCCCTAACATCCAATCAGATATAATCCTTACTCCCATCTGTCAAAAATATTTTATGACAATGATCCGTAAAAGGACATTAAATGGTATCTGCTTAGCCATCTTTTAAACCATCACATATTTCTTCTTATTAACCTTTAATAAGTTAATATTTCTTTCTAAGCTTTTTGCAAGAGCTTTATTACTATCAAATAATAGTGAGAAAGAAGTACATTATAAGAAATAATATTAAGTTTATGGAGAAACCGATTTATCCATATTCCTTCTTTAATGGTTTCGGATGGCACTATATATTCTCGCTATTATTATTAATGATATAAATATAACCGAAATAGACTTTCTATTATTAGGATTGGATTGAAACTACTTACAAGATCAATTGTTTCTAAAACACTCAATCTTCTTCGGGACACATTTCCTTAACGAGTAAGTAATTATGTCTTATAGGAACCATTCCTCTCTTGACATCTTGTAAGTTGAACTGCTATGGATCTTATCCATATAAGTAGATTGTGATGATCATATACATCTCTTTCTCTATCTTTATAGAGTTATAGGTCCAAGATATAAAATTTCTAAAGAAAAACCTTCATAAAGAACTTATCGAAAACCATACTTTTAATCATGACATTAAAATATCATTCTTAATGAGTAATATGTCATCAACATGCAACGCTAGGAATATAATGGAATTATTTTATTATTTCTTATACACACAAGATTACTTTTTAGAATTTGATCAAAATCAATTTCCTTAATCATTTTATCAAAATGAATGTTTTAATTATCTGAAACTTGATTAAGTTCATAACTTGATTGATTCAATTAATCAATCTTATCTTCTTGAATTTTACATACTTGATTCTATAATCTCTATATGTAAATATCTTCTTTAAGATATCTATTCAAGAAGGTTATTTTGAAATCTATTTATCAAGATCTTATATTCATAACATCTTTGAAATGACTAAATAGATCCTTATGAACTATAACATTACAATTAGAGAAAAGGTTTCTTCAAAATTAATAACTGTTTGTCATCAAATATGACATCAACTCACTTACATGAAATCATGTCCAACATGACTTTTGTATAAGTTTTAGGATTTTTATTCTCCTTGTTACTTTCCATCAAATATGTTTTAACAAGGTTCTTGTACTATCTGGTGGATGAAAATCCTATTTGATCTCCTAATTGTAATCGGTGTATTCAACAATAAATGTAGTAAGTAAATCTCTATTTACTTTATTACTTGAAGCTCCCACTGAATTTATAGAATCTTCAACTCATTTGAAGTTTCTCCCACTGGATTAAATAACTCTCCCACTAAAGAAAATAAATTTTCTTCTAGAGTTATATCGATCTGGATCAACAAACTTGATTTTATAAAAGAACACATTTCTAATAACAATTATTGTTCGAAAACTATACTAGGATTATCAATATAATACCTAGTACTTTCTTGAGGATAACCTACTAGTAGGTTTTTATTTATTTTAGACTCCAATTTGCCCACATTTTATTCTCTAACAAGAATGTGACAACTCCAAATCTCCAACCGTCATTACACTTAATCTTCTTCATATCCAAATCTAATATGGAGTGGAAGAAAAAGATTTGGTAGGAATTCTATATAATAAATTATATGCAATCTCCAATGCATAACCTATAAGAAAGTAGGAACAAGTAAATGCTTAGCATAAATCCAACCATATCGAATAAGGTTTAGTTCCATTTTTCGGACAAATTATTAAGAGTGGTAAATTAGCGGTGTCAAGTACTAACAATTCCATTTTGTTTATAAATCTCTTAAACTCCTAAGAATAGGAACTTGTCACCTCGATCAAATTGGATGACTTTGATACTTTTATCAAGTTCCTCTTTAACTTCAGTCTATATTCTTTGAACTATTCAATAACATTCTAATTTATGATGCTAACGATAAATATATCAATATATAAATGGATCATAAATGAATGTTATAAAATAAGAATATTTTAACTATTGCTTTAACATTTAAAGGATCATATACATCTTAATGTATAAAGTCAAAGTACGTAGAACTTTAGCACTATTCTCAGAAAAATAGTTTGGTCATCTTGTCTCTTAGACAATATTTACAAGTTGAGAAATATTCTAATTTTAGAAAATTCAAAGGACTATCCTTTATCAACTTGTTGATCATATCAACATTACCATGACCTAACATTGTGTGCCAAAGATAAGTTAGATTACCTTGATCCAATCTATATTTAAGAGATTTATCAATTCCAACAATATTACATAAGAGTTAAGATATGAGAAATAGGGAACAAATACACACTTGTTAATATCGTAAAAATATATATAATATAAACCAATTATATAAGAATTCTAATTTAATATTAAAATAACATGACATGTTTCATTATTTTATGTGCGTAGGTGGCATTGTTTTGTGTCTTTAGGAGTAATTCACCAATTTCTCAATATATATAAAAGAGAAATTCAATATTCTTCATGAATTATGGCTATCTGTTGCATGGTATGCCTTTCTTAATTGGCTAAATTGCAAAAAAATGCCCTAAAGTTTCCCCAACCTTGCAAATAAATGACCCCTATTTCAAAAGCAAGCAAATAAATGCCCTAATGTTCTAAAACCTTGCATTTAAGTACCCCAATGTTCTAAAGCCCTGTAGATAAATATCCGAAAGTTTTAAAATTTGTACGTCAGTGCCCTCCCGTTAGTTAGCCTTCAGAATATTCTAGGTATATACCCATGTGAGCTGCACATGAGATTTTCTTACAGTTCTATGCCCCTGTAGTTCATTCTAATTACAAGTTAACCACCCTCTTCTATATTTTCCCCTCTCCTTCTAAAATCTTTACCATATTCTCTCCTTTTAGATCTCTCAATAGTTTTTTGCAGGAGAGCAATCATGAAGGCAATCTTAAGATCCTCAAGCTCTTCATCAACCATTGGAGAAGCGGTAGATGAGAAGTAATCTAGGGTTTGTTATTATGAGTCGATCTCCACTCTTGAAACAGCTTGGACAAAAGAAAATTTTCGGTGACGGTTTTGGGGCTGCCCCAACTATTGAACAGGGAGAAAATGTAAGTTTTTTGAATGGAAGGATAAATCATTCCCAATAAAAGCTCAATTTGTGATTAATAAGTTGTTGCGTGAGAGAGAGGATATGAGGTGTGATGGTAAGAATGAAGATGTAGATAAATTTAAACTGTTAGATGAGAAATTGAGGAAGAAGAAGATGGAGTTGAAGGATAGTGCGCAAAAATTGATTGAGAAAGAAGACAAATTGCGAGATAGAGAGGGAGAATTGAGAAGATTTGAGAAATATTTGAGAGAAAAAGAGGATAAATTGAAGATAGAAATGTGGTCATGTAAAAGAGAAAACTTTATTGTTGTATTTTTTATGTTACTTAGTGTTGTGATTATGATGAAATGCATGTGAATTATATATGTGAAAATGGTGAATGAAATTTATATGAATGGTTAGTATGTTTCTTGTTGAAGTATTAACAAAGTATGAGAAAAGCTTGTTTTGTCATGTTATTATTATGTGATATATACTAGTTTTCTTTGTCAAAATTGAAAACTCATGTTGTTTTGGCTAAGTAATTGTAATGATATTAAACCATAGTATATGTGTTTGGAATCGATGATATTACTTACCAAAATTTTAAAATTTTGGCAAGAGCTCGCTTATTTTTATCATCATCTCCTGTAATACATAGTGTAATCATACCCAATTTGACAAATTATTTACCGGACATATATCCATCATTCACATATTCTACAAAAACTTCTTGCACATATACACATGCACCAAGAGTAATAATCATCATTCCATCCAATAATCACATACTTGAATCCAAAACATACTCATATCCCACAAATTGTTTAGTACATAACTACCATATCAAGGAGTCTTGCACATTACATTGCAAACTGTTCGGTACATAAGCACAAAATAAGCACTTAAAGTACATAACCAAATGGTCATCATCCTTGTGTCGTGTCATTTCCTTGTGCACCAGAATTTCCATCATTCTTTTGACTTTCCATTTTAGCCAAATCCTCATCAAGACGCTATGATACATGCAAAATGATACATACAGAATATTAGAGATTTTTATATGAGACAAAGTATAACAAAATGATCTTACTGATACCTTCATTACAATATTCGTCAACTTTTAACAAAATGATCTTACTGATACCTTCATTACAACATTGGTCAACTTAGTGAATCTTGGTGTGGGTATTGCCTCAATATTCACATGATTTGGAGGTTGATTGAGAGGGACATGCTTTCTAATTGGAAGTTTATCTCTTTTTTTATGGTGAGGTGCAAAAGTTGTAGAACCACTAGGTACAGCATGTGAGGGAGCATAAATTCCTCCAACTCCTGATGAAGGTACAGATGCCACTGATATATGTGTAGTATTAGTCCTTGCAGCAACATTTGAGGCACCAAAATGTTGAGTGAATCTGTGAGATGTGGCATTCTGAAAATTATCATCCTTGTCCTATAGATGAAGTAGGTGAACAACAAGAGGGTTTTAATGTGCAACTGAAGTTACAACACTAAATTGAAATGATAAAATTCAAGTGTCATACCTGTGAGCTCTTTACGATATTCATATATAAAGGAATATATCTCCCAGCTTGCATCTTGATAGTATTTCTCCCCAATAATTCAAATTTAACCTTATATCCCCCCTCAGCTTCAGCAATAGGACCCATAATAATTTTAGTGTTTGATAGGGGAACATCTCCAAGTTGGGTAGTATTAGCATTTACCTTGTAACAGTCAAAAGTATTCGTTAAAATTAATCAGGGTGCATCATTTACAACTTAATTAAAAATAAACACTAATGTATAGGTACTTACCTGTGGAACTTCAGAGTTTTGTTGATTTGTGGCTCTGATTTTTGTCTTCTTGACACCAAGCTTCTTCTTGGGAGACCTAACATTATGAGTCAGATCCATAACTCCAGAATAAGGTGATGTAGAACCCTCTAGTGCGCCATGAGATTCTTCCTGTGAAGTACATATTAGATACAATTAATCAGAGTGCATCATAGACAACTTAATTAAAAATGAACAATAATATATAGGGAAGTAGCTGTAGAAGTTGAAAGGATTCTTGATCTATGGCTCTGATTTTGGTCTTCTTAATAACAAGCTTCTTCTTGGGAAACCTAGCATCATGAGTCAGGTTCATATCTCCAGAAGCTAGTGATTTGGGACCCTATTGTACTCTGTGAGATGCTTGTTGTGCACCATGTGAGGCAAGCTCAGTTGTAGGACCCTCTTGTACTCCATGAGATGCTTGTTGTGCACCATGTGAGGTAAATCGTGTTAGAGGACCTTTTTGTACACTATGGGAGACATTATGATATCTTGTACTCCTTGCACCATGTGAATCACTAATTGTTGCACTTTTTGATGACTCTTACACTGAGTTTTTTGGTGGTCTACTCCTCTTCTTTGAAACTCTAGGAATCTCAACTCTTTCATTTGTGCAGCCCCTAACATTGTGGCCTCTTTGCTTGCACTCGGAACAAGTGTTTTGTTGCCCAAATCTCCTTATAGCATCAAGATTCTTCAGCTCATGAGCTGATTTCCTTCTTTGCTTCTTTGGTCATCCAGCTCTCTTCTTGTACTCAAGATGCAACACCTTGTCATAACCAGTCTTTTCCCAAAATCTTGAATCAGGTACTGTGTTTATTACACCCTCATAAGCTTGTAGATATCTCTCTTGCTTGAAACAATCAGGAAGCACATCATTTGGATTGATTCTAGCTTCTTTCAAACATTGAATGTCATGAACACATGGGATGCCTATTAAATCCCATTCCATACAGACACAAGTTTTTTTTAGCTATATCCACTAGCAAATACCCTAATCCATCATCCACTTCATACTTGTTTGGTGCTTTGAAATGTGCAACACACCTTCCTCTCGATTTTCTTTCTATCACCTCAAGTTTTGCAATAATGTTAGGACACACATCATCCTCCAATTCATAGCTAAATCCCTCTTTGTTACAAACCTCTCTTGTAGTAGTCTTCTTATCATTTCCATTAAGGTGATAAAGGGTTTATTTCTAACTTCCATGATGTATTTGTTAAAGGCCTCACTTATATTGTTAACTATTAAGTCACATTTGGTCTCTGTAGTGAAGTGTGACCTAGCCCAACAAGACTTATCCAGTTTGTTCAAGTACTCATATGCATCAACATTCATCTTCTTCAGAGTATCCATTGCCACCTCATGTCCATTAACTGTATATGAATAGTCAGCCTTCCATAAAAGCTTTTTTAGCTCAAACTCCTTAAATCTTTCACTGAAATTAGCCCACAAATGCCTCACACAAAATCTATGTTTGGCATTTGGTACTAACTTCCTGAAAGTTTCAAGTAATCCCTATATAGATAAGAGATAAATAAAATCAGTTAGTAACCAACAATATGTGCGCAAGTATTAAGTATGAAAAAATAAAAATTAACATAATGAAAAGCTCTAACTTTTTGTCTATCACTTATATATACCCAACCATGTTGATCTTGAGCTCCAATAGCCTCCAACAGACACTCAATGAACCATGTCACGCCCCGGTTCCAAAGTATAATAATTGGGAACGTGACTCGGCCGGCAATGCAACCATTCGGCCATATTCACACCCCTAGATTATCCTGTATACATATTCAAAGCCAAACTACACCACAAAGCATGTAACTAAGATAATAAAAGAAACATATAGATAAAGAAAATCTCCACAACAGACGGAGTTCGACTACAAGTTCACAAGCAATCCACAATGGAAAAGAGTAAGAAAAATAACTCCATACTCTAAGAAGGCCACAAGTGACTCAACGGAAAGTCCAGAACAAACACTACCTAAACAATTAAAATTGAGAAACCGATATGATAGAAAGGTGATCGCTGATGTTGAGCCTGCTCCTCAAAATAACCTCGATCCTACGAAGAAAGAACAGTTCCCGAATATGAGTTTACTTAGGTGAATGAAATCCTTCACGGCATCAAAGGGTTCAAAACATAATTAAGAAAAACAACTTTAGGATCATATAAACTAATGAATAATCAAGGTTTCCTCCGTCCATGTGAGTACTTCTAGTAATACAACGTGCAGCTATAGGCATAAAAAATTGCTGAAGAACCCCAAATATGACTTAATCATGAGAAGATCGAAGGAAGACGTTGTCAAAGTCTCAGGAAGTCAACCACAGGGTGAAACCAATGCCCGAGACACCTATTGTGTCTCGCCATTGGCGCGACACCTTATTGTGTCTCGCCATTGGCGAGACACTTTCTTGTGTCGCGCTATTGGCGCGACACCTTATAGTGTCTCGCCATTGGCGAGACACTTACTTGTGTCGCACCAAAGGCGAGACACCAAGAATGTCTGGTATGTGCTCTTGAAGCGTTCAAATTAATGCTTGTGGGGCTCACTTGATTTTTTCAATGCAAAGAGACGTTCAGCCACGTTAGTGGGCGGTTACATACTGAAAATACGCCCACTAAGCATGAAATTAGGACATCTAATCGTGCCTCAAATAGAGGAAAGCCGTTATAACAGCGGGAGACATCTCCTCTTGGTGTGATCAAGCATTAAAGCCGACATCTTGTAACCGATTAGGTCGTGGCGATCCAACACCTGTCGCGCCCACTATGGATTTTGGGACACTTGACGACTTGTGTTCTTTTCAGATGTGATGCCTCCCAAAGGCTATAAATACCCCCCTACGTCCACTTGGGTGGGGGATCGGAGATCAGAGTTTTGGAGATCAAAAATTTTCTAAGCTAAGAGCCTTACGTAGAGAAAGAGAAGGAGATTTTGAGATTCAGCCAAGAAGATTTCAAGAACTTCATCCACGTGGAGATCCTCGAGTTTAAGCTTAGACTTATTCTTGGGAAGAGTAGATATCTTACCTTGCTAAGATATTTGCTTTAGTTCTTGTTTTCTTAGCGAAGCATTAACTCAACCCCGTCGATTCGACGATCGTTGCTTAGGTGGTCCACGGACGACGCGTCCCCGGCACAGGTCAAGAATCCACGCAAGCAGGAGATCTACATGTGTAGTGTCTTTTGTTCGTGTTTGTGAGAAAGCAACTTAAATTCCTTTGTAATAGAGAGTTACACGTGTAATTTTCTCTTGTTTTCATTGTCAAAACGTTTTGTAATGAAAATAATAAAGAAACCCGCTTTTAATCGAAACACGCATGGCTAATTAATGGAGCCAATAGTCTCAACGTTGAGACTATCGTGTCGCAGCCCTGCAGCGATCAAGCTGACCTCATGGTCGATGGTTTGGACTACGTCTTCGATCAAGCCAAGTTCGAAGAGTATCTCTCCGCCTCTTCATCGAAATCCTCCTCTTCCCGCAAGCATCGGAGGATCTCATCTCCAAAGAAGGATGTCCGTTCTATCGTTGTGCGCAACGAGTCTCGCACATTCGCGACGGAGGTTTCCCCTCGCAACAATACCTCGGCAAACTGCAAAGCCGGGAGCTCGGCTCATGGTGGCTCTATTCAGAAGGAGTCATCTCACAAAGTCTCCACCGCTCTGACGAAGAGGGCTCATCGACAAAGCTTCGGTTGGTCTGGCTGGCCGCCAAGGCTCTGGAGTCGACGGACAGAGTTCACTATCATGCGAACTCACGTAATCAGAGGCGTCAACAAACTACAACGCTTCAACCTGTCAGCACTCCTGCAAAGGAAGAATGGGTCCTCGTCAAAAGGACCCGTTTGATGAAGAAAGAACGCTTCAAAGCCGCCGCGAAGGTCGCCGAGCACGCTATCATACGCAAGGCACAAGAGTCGAAATCAACCAAGGGGTCGACTCAAAATTATCAAGTCCGAGCCCGAATCTACACGCCGTGCAGTAAATCGCTCACTGGCCGCTGACAGTTTAGGCTACCGCTACCGTGGATAGCTTGTTGCCAAGGCCAGCCGCAAGAGGGAACTGCCGTCTAAAGACCCTGTGACCGTGACACTCCCAACCGCTCTCGCCAAGGAGGTTCTTCTCCGCCTCCTCTGTCCACTTCTCCTGTTGATGTACCAACGGCGAATCCTTCAACTTCGGTGTTCAGTCACCTTGGTCCAAAGCTGGGAACCAAAGACAAGGCACCGGTGATGGAACATTTGGGTCATCCAATCCACACACAACAACGGACTGGGGTCGTACTGATAATCACATTTTAATGACATTTTAATAACCTCATTATCTATTTTATATCAATAAATATGTTACTAATAACATGTTTTATCTTATTTTGCAGAATAATGGAGTATTAATGAATAAAAGCTCAAATGACTCAAATTCTCTGAATTTCTACCAATTGTTGAAGCCCAAAATCTCAAGACAAACGAAGGCCCAAGATACCAAGGGAATCCAAGAAGAATTCGTGCAAAAATATCAAGAAAAGACAAAATCCGTTGGGAACCATCGGTTGACCAACCGGTTGGCTAACCGGTTGGCTAACCGATCGACAACCGATTGGTCGACAACAGTTCAATTTAGGAAAGATTTCTCTTCCTTTTGGCCAAGTTTGATCCAATGGTTCACATCAACTCCGTTGGGGTATAAATAGGGTAGTATCCGAGGGTTTAGAGGTGTGAAATATTTTGTAAAACTCTTTTTGGAGAGAAAGGGTTGCTCTTGTTTTAGAGTACCTTTCATTGTAATAATTTTTCCTCAATAAATAAATATTTTCGCCTTCAATCCCATCTTCTTCTTCTTGTTCAAGGACCAAAAGGAGGATGAGTTGATGATGATGAGTTGCAGGTTTCTCTTTATTTCTCTTTATTATTTCTTTTTCTTTCTTGTTATTTATTTGCTTTGTAGTTTAGATTTAATAGCTTTTGTAGTTTAGATTTAATAGCTTTTGTAGTTTAGATTTAATAGCTTTTGTAGTTTAGATTTAATTGCTTTGTAGTTAGATTAGTTTAGAATTTTTCTTTTCTTTTTATTTTCTTTTCTATTTGTTTGAATTTCCCAAGATGTTGAACTAAACTCTTGTGGGGATCTAGGTTGCATGAAACTAGTCTAATCTCTTTTGTGTTTATGAATCATCTCTCTTATGCTTAAAAGATCATGTTTAGGTTAATCAACTAGAGAACTAATCGATAGAAGAAGAATTTGATAGTTTATGCTTTCCTTAAGTGGTTTGATAGGCTATGCTTATGAATTCTAGGATTATTATCTTGTTATTACTCTTTTCATGAGTTTGAATTTCAATTAGGTGATAATTTGATAAGTTATGCTTTCCTTAAGTGGTTTGATATCTTATGCTTAATAAATCTAATATGAGATGTGGTAAAAGAGAATTTTTCATAGATTATAATTTGAGTTAGCTAGTGGATTCAATTCTAGATTCCTTCATCTCTCTTATTGAATTCTCATCTTTTAATTTTGATTCCTTTCACACACAATCCAAATCCACTCTCATCACTTCATCATATTTTCATATTATCTTGAATAAAACCCTAATTGTCACGCATAATTTGAGAACCGAACTTGAATCAAACACTTCCTATTTCCCGTTCCTCGTGGGATCGACAATCTTAAATACTATAACTTGACAATGGTTGTGCACTTGCGACTATAAAGGTAAACACTTGTTTTGCCCATCAAGTTTTTGGCGGTTCTTGAAACGTGTGTTAAGTAGGAATTTTTTCTTAGTTCTTTAACTTGTGTGTTTGTCTATTGTGAATGACAAAAGGAGCTTGAAGGCAAGGAGTTGAATATTCGAGATTGAAGGTTGCCTCCAACGAGGCTTTGCATTGCTTTTATGCAGTAACTCTTCTCTCTAGTATTTTTAATTCCACCCTATAGGTAGTTCATCACATTAGAGACAATTAGGTTAATATAAAAAAAAACTGATTTTCTTTCTTGCGACCATAATTAAAAAAAAATATATATTTTTCTTTCTCATCCTTTTAGTTGCTTTTAATTTCTAGGGTCGCATTGCATATAATAGTAGGAATTCACCAAAGTGATTTGAGCATTTTGAATTGACACTCATCTGAAAATATTTTTAAGGGCAAAACCCATTAATCAAGATAAGGTGAGGATTTCATCACCCTTTCCTTCCAAAAATCACTGATTCCTCACTACACAAACCCAAGCCTCCTAAAAGAATTAGACGTTGGCCCCTAAGGATTCGAGCTCAATAAGGAACAAGAAATTCTTGAGTGAACTGGTCTAAGTTTATTTGGATTAATTGGTGTCTAAGGCAAGGTTTAGGGTTATGTGTTACCGCAAGGAACGCAGGTACTTAATTGATCTTTGATCTCCCTCTAGTACTATCCTTACCTGCTAATTACCCACGAACCGGATTTTTTCACTTAGGGAGTTTTTGGTTAGGAGTCGGTCTAGCCGAAGTTTAGGCTTAACCCTAGAGTTAGGGTGATTGAAAAGTGATTGCCTTGATTTGTTAATTTTTCTTTTCTTCTTCCCTCTTCTTCTCTTTTCACCATCTCACTAACTTTTTCATTTTTTTTTAAAAAAAAAACTCTTGATTTTGGTTTATGCAAACTTGGGTTAGGAATAATACCAATCGCTTAGTTCGCTCGATTCAACTTCTCAACCAAACGAAATGGCCAATCCTCCCGTTCTTCAAGATATCTCTACCCAACTAGGAATGCTATCCCTTCATGCATTAAGCTTCCCAAGCAAATGGAACTAATTTGAACTCCGACCACATTTCATCAACATGCTTCCAAAATTCTTAGGAACGTAAACCAAGACGATATATTTTCATCTCGAATTTGTAGAAGTCGCCTCATGATTAAAATGAAAGACCTAACGAGGATGCAATTAAGCTTCGATTTATTCCTTCACTCTTAAGGACAAAGCAAAAAATGGCTGCATGTACCACCACGATTCGATTTCAACCTCGATGATTTTGTAAAAGTTTTTCTAAAAAATTCTTCCCAATTCACAAAACGGTCAAGCTCAAACAAAGATTCAAAATTTTAGGATTGTCCCGTGAGCCATTCGAAGTATTTCGATAGGTTTAAGGATCTCCTCATCCAATGTCCTCACCATGGTCCGGAAAATGGCGATTGTGCCAAATCATTTATGAAGGATTGGACTATCCGCAAAACTTCCTTAGAGTCTATGTGTCAAGGGGATTTTATGAAGAAAAATGTCGATGAAGCGTGGGATTTCTTAGAGAGTCCGCCGAAAAACCATGCAATGGGAACACTGCGGATGACTGGTGCATCGGTTCCTCAAGCCCAATCTAGTGGTCCTTCCTTAGGAACTAATATAGCAGCCGAAGCAAAGATGGCGATTTATCATGCGTAGGCTAGAAGCTCTCGAAATCAAAGAACGCTCCTCGCCAAGTCAATCAAATCTCGCCTCAGTTGTCACAATTGTCGGTCCCCATCTCATGTTGCCGATGAATGCCCTCTTTAGGATCCGATCGGCCACTAGGTCGTTAACGTACAGATTCCACCTCCTAGAATGATCCTTTTGCCCCAACCTACAATCCCGCCATGAATCATCCCAACTTTGCGTGGAATCAAGGAAGTTACCCGAAATCAAAGCGTCAATCCCACCTCAAACCAACAAATTCCTAGGAGAAACACGATTCCGCTCAATCCACCAAACAATTTCCATCACTCAAATCTACCTTTTCAATTCCCTAACCTGATCCGAAAACGTCTTGGTGTCATAGAAAAGGGTTTAGAAGCCATGATCAAAACCACCACCAACCTGTTGACTCAATCATCCAACACTCTAAATTCCTTCATGCAAACAACCAACCAAGCGATCAACTCGAACACTCAAGCCATCGCCAGGATAGAAACCCAACTAGGGCAACTAGCAAACGCCGTGGAGTGAAAGAGAGAAAGGAACATTTCCGAAGTCAACCCGCGGACCAATCCAAGGAACTCGGTTCAACTTTTCACGATCAAGTGAATGCAATCCATTCACAACAGGTAACCAGGTTAATAATCAAATCCTTCAGAACGAGAGAATTATGTTGAATACATGCATCCTGATACCAACATTTGAAGAACCCTTTGTTAATGAACCTAGGTTTGTAGAAAATAGAAAACAACAAGATTTCATTTTGATGAAATTTTTGTTAATAATGAATCTAAGTTCAAAAGCATACAACCAATAATACCTACCTTCCATTGCGCACACATCACTAAAACCCTCAAATTTTGGAATTTAAGCACATCAAGAATTATATCATTTTGAAATTCTTTAAATTTCGGGTAGAAATTCAATAATTTGAATGTAGAAAGGAGGTAATAGAATGTGAGCTTCTCATGTTTCATCTTTTATTCTACATTTTGTCTTTTGTCCCACAATAATAATAAAAGAATTTATTCTTCTCTCATGTGAGAGTTTCGTGTTCTTTTCAAAAAAAAAATAAAAAACAAAAAATCTTGTAAATCATTGTGCATAATACGAAAAAAAAAATTTTGGTTTCGTCTCCCCTCGTTACCGGGAAAATGCGGAGTTTTAATTTTTTTCTGTTCCAGTCATCCGAACATCTGTAGTGCTTCCACTCTTCTCCATGTTACTTTGCATTTACATTGAGGACAATGCAAATTTTAGGTGTGGGGTGGGACTTAGTCAAATTTCTCTGTATTTTAGTCATTTTTCATTTTCTTATTCATTTTTCTTCTTCTTCTTCTTCTTAAAAAAAAATTGTCACTTGCCAACTTAATAGAGTTGATTAATAGTCTTCTAATCCTGAGTTAGTTATACACTCAAGTTTACCTTTTATGATAATTTTAAATAAATTTCGAAGAATGATTTTCAAAGTGGTATACTTTACTAAAGTTTAACTTGGATGTTTAATCGAGTGATGAAATTTTAGTGCTTAACTTAGAGTTGAAAATGATTCTTTAAGTTGCAATAATCCAAATATTTTTCAGAACATATATACATATACACATATATATATTATACTAACTTAACAAAAGAGTGCTAAAAATGGGCACCAAATAAATTTCTCTTAAAATCATCGGTAGTTCTTTGTTACTAAGCCTAAGTTGACTGAGTAATTAAGCCCGAGGAGTATTTTATGCTTAATGATCTAAGCCCAATTGGGTTGGGATTCATTGGCCCAAAACTCGCTAGAGGGTCACTTAGAAAGCCCGGATTAAAAAGAACAAGACTACCAAGAAAAAAAAAAAAAACTAACCATGTTTTTATATATATGGAAATAATGGTATATGTTCTTGATTTTTCAAAATGGGTTAAGAGACTTGAACATTGTTTGGAACAAAGAGTTAGCATGTTTCCTTCAAAACTTTTGAATTAAATCTTTGAGAAAAACTTGGTTTTGTATCACTACAATGGAAGGATTTTCTTAAGAAGTTTACTTTGAAATCATGATAAAAACGCTTTTCGAGTATTAACCGACTTGTGGAATTTTTGAATTATTCAATTAGCTTCTTTAAATTGGCAAGTTGACTGAATTTTGTGGGTATATTCACTGCAAACCCTCACGAGACTACAACTCGCCCACTAGGGTAACCTAGGGGTTTAAAGGCTTGTTGTATGCGCTTAAATACAACCACATTCCTAAAGTGAGTTAGGATTTTTTTTCTTTCTTTTCATTTTTCTTCCTTGCTAGAGGACTAGCAAAAGTTTAGGTGTGGGGTATTTGATAATCACATTTTAATGACATTTTAATAACCTCATTATCTATTTTATATCAATAAATATGTTACTAATAACATGTTTTATCTTATTTTGAGAATAATGGAGTATTAATGAATAAAAGCTCAAATGACTCAAATTCTCTGAATTTCTACCAATTGTTGAAGCCCAAAATCAAGACAAACGAAGGCCCAAGATACCAAGGGAATCCAAGAAGAATTCGTGCAAAAATATCAAGAAAGACAAAATCCGTTGGGAACCATCGGTTGACCAACCGGTATTAACCGGTTGGCTAACCGATCGCCAACCGATTTATTCGCAGCATTCTAATTTAGGAAAGATTCTCTTCCTTTTTGGCCAAGTTTGATCCAATGGTTCACATCAACTCCGTTGGGGTATAAATAGGGTAGTATCCGAGGGTTTAGAGGTGTGAAATATTTTGTAAAACTCCTTTTGAGAGAAAGGGTTGCTCTTGTTTTAGAGTACCTTTCATTGTAATACTTTTTCCTCAATAAATAAATATTTTCGCTTCCTTCAATCCCATCTTCTTCTTCTTGTTCAAGGACCAAAAGGAGGATGAGTTGATGATGATGAGTTGCGTGTTTCTCTTTATTTCTCTTTATTATTTCTTTTCTTTCTTATTTATTTGCTTTGTAGTTTAGATTTAATAGCTTTTGTAGTTTAGATTTAATAGCTTTTGTAGTTTAGATTTAATTGCTTTGTAGTTTAGATTTAATAGCTTTTGTAGTTTAGATTTAATTGCTTTGTAGTTAGATTAGTTTAGAATTTTTCTTTCTTTTTATTTTCTTTTCTATTTGTTTGAATTTCCCAAGATGTTGAACTAAACTCTTGTGGGATCTAGGTTGCATGAAACTAGTCTAATCTTTTGTGTTTATGAATCATCTCTTATGCTTAAAAGATCATGTTTAGGTTAATCAACTAGAGAACTAATCGATAGAAGAAGAATTTGATAGTTTATGCTTTCCTTAAGTGGTTTGATAGGCTATGCTTATGAATTCTAGGATTATTATCTTGTTATTACTCTTTTCATGAGTTTGAATTTCAATTAGGTGATAATTTGATAAGTTATGCTTTCCTTAAGTGGTTTGATATCTTATGCTTAATAAATCTAATATGAGATGTGGTAAAAGAGAATTTTTCATAGATTATAATTTGAGTTAGCTAGTGGATTCAATTCTAGATTCCTTCATCTCTTATTGAATTCTCATCTTTTAATTGTGATTCCTTTCACACACAATCCAAATCCACTCTCATCACTTCATCATATTTTCATATTATCTTGAATAAAACCCTAATTGTCACGCATAATTTGAGAACCGAACTTGAATCAAACACTTCCTATTTCCCGTTCCTCGTGGGATCGACAATCTTAAATACTATAACTTGACAATGGTTGTGCACTTGCGACTATAAAAGGTAAACACTTGTTTTTGCCCATCACGTACCCAGACTCCAACTGTAGCTCAACGGCGTCCCAAGCAAACTGGGACATCTCAAGATTCAAGAGTTCCTATTGCTTCTCATTTGAGCATCCCTCAGGGGTCCGCGAGTCTGCTGAGAAGAAGAAGTTGAGGCATGCGACTCGCAAAGTCACGAGAGATGACCAAACCCTGGTGATTCATGTAGAGGCAACTTCAAATGACGAAGCCAAGCGACGGAAGTTGTCTCCCAAGTCAAATGGCCGACATCCCCAAAAGAAGACGTGCCCTCCAGTTAAGGGCAATGTTACACTTGGAGGTGGAAGTGCAATCTGTGACAAACCACACCAACCACACCATCGGTGGGGTGGCAACACCGCGAAAAAGGCGATGTGAAATAGGTTGTTCTTGCTCGTGTCTGCGGTGATTAAAATGTTGCTATCGGGATGTGCACTTTCGAGTCCCGCCTTTCGATTACAAAGAGCCGGTATTGAGAGGCTTTCCTTGCCAGCGATGGAAGATTCGAAGCCGAATTTAAGACGTTTCCGAAGAAGAAGAAGAACCGCCATTCGGCAGGATGAATTCCCCGAAGTCACCATTAATGTGGTAAACAAAGGAAAAGGGCCAGCAACGGACTCGGACCCTGACTTCACTCCTGCAGGAAAAGTCAGCACCCGGGTTTCCTAGAAGATGTCTCGATTGCAATTGCGAGCTACGAAACGTGTAGATTATAGAAGGATGCATGAAGGAGACTCATCTGAAGCCGAGACCTCCGACGCTTGCTCAGCAGTGGTGTCCAACGATACAATATCGAGCGTGGGTCATCATTTTAGGGAAACGTTTACCATCACTCCCAGACCCTGGCCCAAATGCTGCAAGAAGCCTTAGCTAAGCAAAGAGAAGAGCTTAAGGCTGAGATGAAAATGGAGATGGAGCTAGCTATGCAGCAGATGAGGGAGTTACAAACCCAGAAAGCTGCACAACCCGAGTCCAGTCAACGAGGTGGATCCAATCACCGTATCGCACATGCTATAGAAGATAGCGATATACGGAAGTGATGAACACATCCTTGCCAACCAACCTCCGAAAAAAATTATATCTGGTGCTCAAAGTGGAGATGGCCCAGCCCCTCTTACTGGGAGTAATCCAAAGCAAGGGGAGGACGACGGCGAAAAAATGAAGGAGCTTGAAGGCAAGATCAATGCTCTAATGTCCGCACAGGAAGTCAAGAAGACCGGCATTCCATGTCCATATCCGAGAGAGTGGGACTCAATTCCCTACCCGCCGAAATCCAATTTGATTAACTTCACGCCATTCGACGAAGAGGCTCACCCACACAACACTTGATCTACTTCAAGTCGCACTTGGGGGTGATCTCGGGGAACGAGCCTTTGATGGTTCGGTCATTCGTCGGCACCCTTCGCGGGGCTGCCTTCGATTGGTATCGAAGACTCAAGGCTGGGAGTATTAACTGCTAGGATGACGGGAGTATTAACTGCTGGGATGACATGGAGAGTTCCTTTCTCAACAACTTTTTCGATGATGATACAGAGGTTTCGATAAGAACCCTCTTAGACTAGAAACAGAAGAACGGAGAGACGGTGGACGCCTTCGTCAAGCGCTTCCGTAACAAAGCCGTGAACTGCAGGGATCCAGTCACCGAAGAATTCATATTGCAAACATGCCACAGCAATCTTTCTCTAGACTTACTGGAAGCCATGGGGGTTGTAGCACCGACTACATGGAAGAATTTGAAGCTCCATGGAGAACAAGCTGAGCGGTTCCTCAAGAGGAAGAAGAGCGAGAGAGGCGAGCCAACGGCGGCTCCTGCAAAATCAAACTTTGTGCCCCGTGACAAAGGGAAGGTGCCGGTCACTAGCATTATCACGAATCGAGACATTCCGGCAACAACACCGGCAATGCATGCAGCGATAACAACCGCAATTGAGGTTTCAATAAAAACCTCAAGAATCACAGAAGGCTCCGGATGCTAGGTTCCTGAGAACATACGCCTTCAAGGAAGACAAAGTTCCGGTCCTCTTTAAATACCTCTTGGATAACAACAAGACCAAGTTACCTCCAATCACAAATCGAGGAGGCTAATAAGACTTGGACCCCAAGTATTGTGCATATCACGGGAGGTCCATCATCCTACCAAGAAGCTGCTGTACTCAAGGACAAGATCCGAGGCTTTGATCGATGCGGCATCATCATAGCCAAGAAAGAAATTCGGCCGAACATGGTGGCTATCAACCCGGATCCATGCCCCCATGCCATACCGACAAAAGATTGTTCGAGAGGTTAAAGTCAAGGCGATCCAGCGATGATCCACATGGGCAGCGTCGAGAAGGGTTAATATCATATCTGACCCCAAATGGCGAAGTATTTTCGGTTCATCGGACCTTCTTCAAGACGGCGATGGACCGGTCATCCTCGGCCACGAAGATCGGTAGCAAAAGGCAAGTCGTGCGGTCACATTTCGGCAATTTGGAGGTGGCGAAAAGGTTCCAACTCTTTCGTCGTCCGAAAATGAACATGAAGTTCTTGCGGCGGAAGAAACCCGACTTATGCCACTAGGGCGATGCGGTCGGTTACAAGTATCCACGAAACCTCAGATCGAGCGCCAAAATACTAAGGATTGGGGGTGCGATATAACCACTGCTAGCGACCGAAAAGTCCGGCGGCGGAAGTAGCCAAAGAGGATATGACCAAGCGAAAGGACAAGCAACCCCAAGAGGTTCAAGCCCCGAGGCAGTCGATTCAATCGTCCGATTATAAGGGATAAGCGGAAGTTCGGCTCCATCGCAGCCGATGTCATGGCTCAGTTGGCCAACATCCCTACGAGAATAACTCTTTACGAGTTGCTATGTCTCTCTAAGAAAACCAGAGAGGCTCTATAGGAAGCTTTGGCTGACTCGAAAGCTTTCATCACACAAGTCAAGCAGGTTCCAGAGAGGCCCGAACAACGCAACAGCGTACGCAATTCCCTTGCATAACCTTCACCCGAGATGATATGAAAGTGAGAAATTCGAAGCACGACAGGCCCTTGTACTTTACTGAGTATATTGGCTCGGTTACTGTCAACCGAATTCAAGTTGATCCTGGGTCTGCAGTCAGCATCATGCCACTCCGATTGATGTATCATCTCGGAATTTCGGCAAGCAAATTGGCTTCTACAGGCACTGTCATTTATGGGTTTAATACCAACGGGTCCAGACCTTTGGGTAAAATCCGAATAAAGTGCCAGCTCGGAGACCTCAAATCCGAAGTCACGTGTTATGTCATCGACGCAGAGATTTCATACAACCTACTATTGGGTCGACCTTGGATCCATGGCAACCTTATAGTCCCATCCACATTGCATCAGTGTTTGAAGTATGTCGACACTGACAATGTGGTCAAAGTGATGATGCGGATAGCGACCATTCAAGGGGTTAGAAAATTGTTTTAATGACTCTCTTTTGTACGGCGTTGAATCCGATACTGAACCATCGGCCCGAGAATGCGGACGGCGAAGGCGATACGAGGCCGGCTCGATTATGATGGAAACTTTGTACTTAATGATATTGAACCTCTTGTAATCAATCTTGACGGATCTGAATCGTCAGAGGGAAGTTGTAACTGGCAGCTTGCCGATGAACATATAATAAATGGCGATTTAGAGTATGTACCTAGTGTTGATACTATAATGTAGGTACTGTATAGGAGCCATGGTGCCCACATACCACTCCTATCATCAAGCCAGGTGAATAAATGCCTTCAAAGTTCAATTGGGTCAACTTTCATCCTCCCTTCAAAAGACGCAAAGTAAACAATCTTTAGGAAAGGGAGAGTATCCCCACCACAAGACCCTTGTTGGGAATCTGATGATAACAATGAAGGCCCTTGCAAATATTTTTCCAACTATAGTCTGCGTAAGTGCACTATTACATGGAGAAATGGGGATCGATCTCCATGCGGACCAGTCTTTATTTCCGGTTGGGGTTGGGTTCCACCTAGACCTTCTCCGCGTCGAAGGGAAAACCGATCGCTATTATGAACACAAGAGAGGTGCGGGTTCGCATCTTCATCTTCGGCGAGTCTTTGTTGGCAAATTGATGATCATGGCGATTAATGATTCTTCAACATGGGATTCGGACGTTAGTCTCGTTGAATTGTTCAAAGGACTAATGTCTAATATGACCACAATAAGCCTGGTAGAACCCGAAGAGGATGGTCACTCACCAACTTGCGAAGACCCTTGGACTTTCCATTTAAACATTCAATACGGTGACAAGTTTGAACAGAGAGAACCTCCGACCGAAGATATAGTGGTCCAAGTCAATATGAAGCGGCTAATCTGAAGCCATATTCATGAGTGCGATCTTCCTCAGGAGGAAGAGGTGGTTGCTCGGTCAGGAATATATCGATGTTTTTGCTTGGAATTACGAAGATATGCTAGGACTTGACTCAGATGTGGCAATACACCATCTTAATATTAAATCGGAAGCCAAACCCGTAAAACAACAACAACGACGGTTTCGTCCACAAATTATGGAAGCAATTGTAGCTGAAGTAAAGAAACTTATACAATCGGGTTTTATCAGAGAAGAACAACATCTAGATTTGGTGGCAAATATTGTCCCTGTTCTAAAAAAGAATGGGACAATTAGAATCTGCATTGACTTCAGGGATCTGAACCTTGCATGCCCAAAGGATGATTTTCCACTACCCATTACAGATGTCATTATAGACAACACTTGTGGATTTGAAAGAATATCGTTTATGGATGGATTCTCCGGATACAATCAAATCAAGATGCATCCCGACGATGAGAACCACACCTCATTTTGGACGCCTCTAAGCATCTTTTGCTACACTGTCATGCCCTTCAACTTGAAGAGCAGGTAGCTCATTATCAACGGCGATGGCGAAGATCTTCAAGAGCATCTCGAAAGACCGTCGAGTGTTATGTCGATGACTTAGTGGTAAAAAGCAGCAATAAAAGTGATCACATCAAAGATCTCAAAATGGTATTTGACCTCATGCGGAGTCATCAATTGAAGATGAATCCAACTAAATCCTTCCTAGGAATGGCCAGTGGTAAATTTCTTGGTTTCGTCGTCACATCAAAGGGAATCCATATCGACCCTGATAAAGTGAAGGCGATCAGCGAATTACAACCACCCAGAAATCTCAAAGAACTTAGAGGGTTGCAAGGGAGATTGGCTTATGTCAGACGATTCATTTCTAATCTTGCAGGAAAATGTCAACCGTTCTCCAAGCTCACCAAAAAGGGCATTTCGTTCATATGGGACGGCGCTTGTCAAAAGACTTTTGAAGATATCAAGACATATTTATCAAATCCTCCTGTTCTCATTGCACCGAAATCAGGGAAGTCGTTCCTGATCTATGTCAGAGCGACGAACCATTCATTGTGTGCCTTGCTAGCACAAGATGATGATAACGGTCATGAACAGGTAATCTACTATCTGAGTAGGACAATGGTAGGGGCTGAATCTCGATATCCCGATATTGAGAAAGAGTGCCTGGCCTTGGTATTCGCAATCCAGAAAATACGTCATTATCTGGTTGGACAGACGATACATGTCATCTTGGATGTTAACCCAATTCGAGTATTTATGACGCAACCGGCCTCTTTGAACTGGCGATTAGCGAAGTGGGCATTATTACTTTCACAATACGACATTCACTTCAAACAGCAGAAGTCAGTGAAAAGACAGGCAATCTGTGATCTTCTAGCAGTCCGACCCAGCAAGGACAAAGCTACACTTTATAAAGACTTACCCGACGAAACCTACGAGGTCAACCATACTTCCCACGAGCGCGTGTGGCAATTATATTTTGATGGCGCTTCTCGAGCAACCAATGTGGCAAGTGCTCCCGGATGTTCTAAGATTTCTGTCGGAGTCGGAGTTGTCTTAGTTTCCCCAGAGAAGCATGTGATGTCTCGGGCTTACTCGCTAACCGAACCGTGCTCTAATAACGTGGCCGAATACAACGCGCTACTTATTGGGCTCAGTTTCGCCAAAGAGCTGGGGGTCGAATATCTCAAAGCCTTCGAGGATTCCCAACTCATAGTCAGACAGATTCGTTGAGACTACGAAGTTAGAAACCCGGATTTAATCCCGTATTATGAAGCAGCAATAGAGATGGCGAAATCATTTGAAAGTTTCTTCATCGAATATATACCACGTCTCCAAAACGCCTATGCAGATGCGCTAGCGGCGTTAATTTGTTCGTTAAGCGCAACCCGATAGCGAAACGGTAGTCCTTGTGAGGTATCAACTTTTATATCGGGATGCATTTTGGACGTCAAAGAAGCGCATGCCACTTTAACCAAACTCGAGCCTCGAGATTGGTGCTTTCCCATCATAGATTATGTCTTACACGGTATTTTACCGGAAGATGTGAAGGAAAGGGAATCAGTCCGAAGAAGGGCGCCAAGATTTTACTATAACGCCGCGACTCAAACGCTCTATCGTCGCACATATGACGGCTTGCTACTCCGATGCCTTTCGACCGAGGAAGCAGAAGAAGCCCTCAAGGAAGCGCATAATGGTACCTGCGGTGCACATCAACCAGGTCCTAAGCTAGGAGATAGACTAAGAAGATTGGGTTATTACTGGCCGACTATGATCAAAGACGCAGTTGAATACGTGAGACGGTGTCATGCGTGTCAAATACATGCTAACTACATGCATCAACCGCCAGAAGACCTGCATCCGTCATCCACTTCTTGGCCATTCGAAACCTGGGGAATGGATGTGGTAGGACCTATCTTCCCCCCATCAGCAAAAGGTGATCGCTTTATTTTAGCAATCACCGATTACTTCTCCAAATGGGCTGAAGCAATTCCGCTCAAAGAAGTGAAGGTCGACAATGTCATCAAGTTCATCAAACACCACATCATCTATCGTCACGGTGGCCAATTATTGCATGACAACGGATTTATCGAGGCAGTGATGGGTAGATTTTGAGTGATTATCTTAGTTGCAAGTATACAACCTTTATCAAGTTATAGTATTTAAGATTATCGATCACACGAGGAACGAAGTAGGAAGAGTTTTGTTCAAGTTTTGGTTCTCAAATTATGCGCATGACAATTAGGAGTTTATGTACATGGTGAAAGTGGTCATGGAAAGATTAGAGAGTGGATTGTGGATTATGTGCAAAATAAATGAAACGATGAAAAAAATGTGTTGTGGAGAGATTGAGATTGTGAAGGTGAATAAGTGTAAATAAAAGAAAATAAGATAGAGAGAGAGCGAGATAAATGAAAGCGAAATCAAGAAATCAAAATTAAGAAGGCAAAAGATGGAGGATTCAATTAGAGATATGAAGGAATCTAGAATTGAATCCACTAATCTCACTTAATAAAATATGAACCATTCTTTTTTTATCACATTTCATTTTAGATTTATTAAGCATAGACTATCAAACCACTTAAGGAAAGCATAACCTATCAAATTATCACCTAAATGAAATCAATACTCATGAGGAGAATAACAACAAGATAGTAATCCTAGAATTCATAAGCATAACCTATCAAACTACTTAAAGAAAGCATAGACTATCAAATTCTTCTTCTATCGATTAGTTCTCTAGTTGATTAGCCTAAACATGATCTTTTAAGCATTAGAGAGTGATTCACAAATATAAGAGAGAATTAGACTAGTTTCATGCAAAACTAGATCCCCACAAGAGGTTTAGTTCCACATCTTAGAAAAAAAAAGAAATCAAGAGAGGGAAAACATAATTACAAGAATGAAAAGGGGCAAGAAATAAAGAAAAAGAAAAGAAGATTGCAATGAAAGTAAATCTAATCTATGAATTAAAGACAATACATGAAAGTAAATTGCATAGAATTAAATTATGAAGAAAGTAAATGCGAAAGTAAATTGTATGAAAGTAAATCTATTCTACAAACAAGAAAATAAAGAAGAGAAAAGAAAAAAGAGAAACCCATAATTCCTAATTTATCTTCATCCTCCTTTTGGTCCTTGGACAAAGAGAAGAAAATTGAAGGGGTGAAAATTTTATTTATTGTGTAACAAAAGTTATAATTTTGGAAGGTCTTCTCAATTAAGAGTAATCCTCCTCTCCAAATGGAGTTTTTATAAAATATTTCACAATCTCAAGCCCTCACTCTACCCCTCTATTTATAGATAACAAGAATCTCTCATAACCTTTGGATTTGCCTTGGCCCCAATACACTCACAATATAGGATTTAGGTTAGCCCTAAACAACCCTCATAGCCATAGAATCTCTAAATAATCTAGACCATTGATTTAATCCTTGAGAGATGGGCTTTGTGAACTTTATTTCTTTATTTAATTCCTTTAAGACTCTTGGGCTTCTCTTAAATGCTCTTGGGCTTCTTAGAATTTAACTTGGCCTTCAAATAATTGAATATATATCACTTAAATTCGAATTTCTATCAAATTTTGCTGCTGCTGATGAAATTTTGAGAATCTGGTAATTTGGATGGCTCTGTCTCGTCGAGATAGGCGATTTTCATATATAATATGTTGAATTCGCTTCCGGATTGAGAGATATCGCATTTTCTTTGGGTTGACCATCCCGAGCACGAATTTGACTTTATTTTTCCATATTTGATTTGATTCTCAATTGTAAGCCAAGTTATTAATAATTCTGACCAAGAAAGTGATGTGTGTTGAGATTTTGCTTCTAAACTTAGTCGTGGACTTTGGATTTAGGCATTTTGGGCTTCATTAGAGATCTTTTGGGCTTGAAATAATCTTCATTTGGGCTCTAAATAATCTTCATTTGGGCTCTTATTCAATAATACTCCATTAGCCTGCAAATTAAGATAAAAATAGTTATTAGCAGGATATTTATTCATATAAAATAGGTAATGAGGATATAAAATTATAATTAAATTGTGATTATCAAACGCCTTTGTCAGATTCTGCAGTAAGTTCAGGATCCAAGACGTCTCATCTACATCTTATAATCCCACTGCGAATGATTTAGCTGAAGCCTTTAACAAGACCATCATCAAGATCTTGGCCAAGCTAGTAAAGACCAATAAACGAGATTGGGACGACAAGCTCGGCGAGGCTCTTTGGGTGTATCGCACCACAGTCCGAACACCGACCGAGGCCACCCCGTATTCCTTGATATACGGATGTGAAGCCGTCCTGCCACTAGAGATACAAATCCCGTCCCTTCCGTCGCGCGTTGCAACGAATGACGAGAAACAACATCGAGCGTCTTGAAGAGCTTGAGATGTTGGACGAAAATCGCTTGGAAGCTCAACAGCAAATTGAGTTATACCAGGCCAGAATTTCCAAAGCCTTTAATAAGAAAGTCCGGCATCGGGTTTTCAAGGAAGGAGACTTGGTGCTCAACAGCAACTAGAGATACATGGCCAGTCTCATTACTGACTTAATGATCTGTTAAATCTACGCCTATTTATGCGTATTAGGTGTTATTCCTGTCCTTAAATCGGGAATAAGTCAGCGTCTAACACACGCCGCCGGGTAATCAATTCCCGTGATAATTGACCAAGCCTACGTATTCAATATCGTAGCATATATGTCATTACCTAATGATACCTAAACTATGCCTTGATGCATAGGGATGTTATCAATATCCCTTACCAGAGATAAGTCTTCATCTAGCACATGCTGCCGGGTAATCAATTCCCACGATAATTGATCAAGCCTACGTGTTCAATATCGTAGCACAAAGTCTAAGAGAATTCACTCTTTTAGCACAATGTTATATGTAGAACGGACTTAAACAATCTACATGCTATCCCAATTCAAACGGTAGTTGGTAAAGGCATATCAAATCCGTTGATGGCTGAGGGTTTGCCAAAAATCCTATTGAGATTATATCCATTCGTTCAAAGCAGAATAAAGAACGTAATGAAAGTCGACAAAAGTAAATTTTATTTCATAAATGATGGGATATAAAATACATTGTCGACTAAACAAAAATCAAAAGTGTCCTATGGGGAGAATTGACAGCGACGGATCCGTTCTTCCAGCTCCGAGAGCTCAGCCTGGTATTCTTGTTCTAATTCCTTCTCGAGGAGGACTCTAGAAGCATCGTTAAGAGTTAGAAGCTGAATGATCTTTTGATCCAGTTCAACGAACCTTTCATCAGATGCCTTCAATTGCTCTACCAATTTAGAACGAGTCTTCTCTGAACTAGCTAGATCAATCTTCAGGAGAGCACGCGCCTCTTCGACGTCTTCGAGAGCTTTCTTCAGGTGAGCGATCTCGAGGTCGTGCATCTCGATGGAGTGGACCAAGTCAGCATTGGTCTCATCCCGTATATTCAAGCTTGCCCTTAGGTGGTGAGCACACTTCTTGTAGTTCTTCCTCAACGGCTCTTGGCAGCTTCAGCTCGCATGATAGACTCAACTCGAGAAGAGATATAAGAGGAAGTACCCCCGGACCAAAGTCTCTGAAGTTCACCCAGTTCCTGCTCTAACTGAACCAGGTCTTCTGCGATAGAGTCAGCCAAGTCGGGAAAACTCTCTTCTCTTATGATATTCATATGCCGATCGAGAAGCCGTTTTGCAGAGCTGAAGGAAGAACCTTTATTCACGACCTTTTCAATCAATTTATTGAGAAGGAACGTGAAACCCTCAAGCTCTGCACTGATGACCATCTTCTCCGGATCTTCATCCGCCATCAAAGCTCTAATCGTGTCGTACAATACGGAAGGAGTCGCTGTGAAAAAGGAAGTGTAAGTTTCTGAAGACCTTAAATCCTAAAACTCTCATAAGAAACAAGATTAGAAGATATACCAATGTGGCTAGAAGATCCTCCAGCTGGCGTTGTCTCCCCCACGCTCGTCGATATAGCCTCGGGAACCACCGGAGTTGATTCAGGTTCAGCTTGAGTAGCCGGTGGTCCAGGTTGAACGAGAGAACTCTCAGCAAGAGTCGAGACGATGATGGACTCAGTTGGGGAGATGAGAGGTTGAGTCTCGAAGTGCGGAACCGGAGCTTGCTCTACAATAGTAGTAACGGGGTCTGCAGGTGAAAATACCATCAAATATCAACTATCGGCTAAAAGATTGAGAAGATCTGAATGATAAGACATGTACCGGCAGAAGAGCTAGCCTCTACAATAGATTCTCTCTGAGCATGTTCTGATAACATCTCAGAAAATAGATTTTGGTCGAACTCAGAGAAAGAGATCATCTGAGCTAGGCTTTGTTCAAATGACTCCTCGAGACCCTCTTCATGTGCGGGCTCCGTTTGCATCTGGCCTTCCACTGTGACATCGACAATACACTCTGGGTGTTAGTTTGCATATATTTACATATGTTAGAATCGTAATAATATATGTATATACCGAGAGCCTGCTCGCGGGTTCGCTAGACTTATCGAAAGGCCCCACCAGTCAGCTTTCTCCCCATCACTTTAGCTACAACATGTTAGCTCTTCAATATAACGAAGGGAGAACAAAGTAATGTTCGCTTCATACCGAGACTCCTCGCTTTTGTAGGATCGTTGATCCGATTACACTTAAACACTAGAGGGGTGAATAGTGTTTTATAAAATTTTATGCAAAGTAGATAATAAATTGCAAATATGATAGCACAAACACGTAAATTTCACAATCACAAACACAGATTTATAATCGGTTCCACCTCCCGTGTACATCCAAATTCTCAAGCAAATCCCGCTTGAGAGTTTCCACTATGATTTTGAAATACCCTACAAAATCAAAGACAACCTCACCAATTTGCAAGACCATGCAAATTGCAACAATCTCAAACTCGAGATCCACAATTCTCACACCCAGAATTCCTTTTGAAGAATCAAAGTACAAAGTCCTAGAAGCCTTGAAGTGTTGGTGATAAAGCTGGCTTAAGAACTTTTCAATTGCAAAATAATGTTTAACTCTTTTGAATATTGCAATTGTATCAAAGAATAGTTTTTCACTTGTGAACTTTTGAACTCTCTTTTAATCTCAAAATTCAAGATCAATTCATATGAATGTTATATGTCTTTTTCTGATGTTTTTGTCTATATATATCCCTTGATTAGACACAAGTTAAAACCTATAAAACGGATATAAAACAACAAAACATTCAAACATTCAATTCTCAAACGCCGAAAACCGACTTCTATAGTCCATCATTATATCGATTAGTCGACTAATCTGTGTTTACACAGACTCGTATAAGCAGTCAGCATTAGTAGTATCCATTACTATATGTATTCTACTAATTCAGAATGACGTAAAGTCCGGGTGTATGTTTTAACTGAGTAGCTCATCACTATATATGAATTAGTCGATTAACTCGTAAACTCAGCCGAAAATTGTTTGTTATCATTCACTATTAATGGCATTAGTCATTAACTGTAAATTTACGTAAACTTGTATATTTATTAAATTAGCAATTAGTCGACTATAGTTTGAATTGGTCAACTACTATTGACTAAAAGTTATAAATGAAGTGTTTTAAATTTTAAAACTCTAATGGTTAATATAGGGATTTCTATAATTAACCAACACACTAAGCATGTGTTAGTGTGTGTGTGTGTGTGTGTGATCAAGGCTTGTACAATTTGTTCTAAGTAAAGAAGAGAAAAAATTACATTTATTTTGATCTTGCTTCTCATCTTCAATACTTCATTATGCCTTGAACTCATTTTGTACTTGTCCAAATTTGATATAATATCTCAGATCAACAAGTTATAAAACACACACAAAACACACATATATATATAATATATGTTGTTATCATCAAAATACTAATTTGAGAATATGAAAATCAACATTCTCCCCTTTTGATGATAACAATATAGAATTAAATTTTAAAATTACTCTCCGTGATATTAGCATCCTGATATAAAATTACTCCCCCCGATATTATAAAATTACTCCCTCGTGATATTACTCCCCTTTGTTATCAAAAGAAGCAAACATATAAGAGATGCATTAAGGATTTCATCAAGATGAGCTAAAACTTCAAAAGTTCCTCCGATTATGAACATAGTCCAAGACGCCACCCATCCAAATAGGTAAGCAAAGACTTGCCATGAAAATCAACTCGATAACATCCAATGCCATAATCTGTTAATTACAAGCAAGTCTTACTAACATACTTAAACATGTCAATTAATAGTCATACCAAAACATGTAAATAAAACACACCACACACTATTACAAAGGTTTGTTATAGAATTAAATGAAGTTATAGAATTAAAAGTTAAAATTGAATGAAAGGTTGAGATTTAAATCATAAGAAAATAAATCTAGGGCTAGGATTAAAGATGGTTGGATGTATGGTTGAGATCTAAAGTAACTTATGTTATTGGATATGGGTTTGGGTTAAAAAGAAACAGGATCCAATAACAATAAATGTAGCAGTCCATCAATATAAGGTGTAGTCGACTAATCGCACTAACGTAATATATGTTCTCGCTTTGATAGCTAGTAGCCTAACAACTGAGTATATAGTCCATTAACAAGATATTGACGTAATAAAATTTATATGAATGATTGTGCATGTAGTTCCAGTAGTTATTAGTCTAACTAATAAACATATGTACTTATTTAATAATTAATTTAAATCAGAATTGAACATATACCTAATTCTCTTCTTAATTTAACATAAATATCTTTTTAAAGGTTTCAAGTAAAATATCTGCTATTTGTTTATTAGTAGATATAAATTCTAATATAATATCTCCTTAAGAACATGATCAACGAGGAAATGATGTCTAATATCAATATGTTTTGTAATGCGAGTGTTGAATGGGATTTTAGATAAATTAATTGCACTAGAATTGTCACACATTATAGAAGATGTGGAACAAACTATGCCATAATCGATAGTGTTTGTTTCATCCATAAAATTTGTGCACATGCTAAACTAGCGAATGTATTCCGCTTCATTGTTGATAATGATACCAATTTTGCTTTTACTAAACCATGATACAAGTGAATGTCCTAAAAATGACATGTACCACTTGTACTTTTTCTATCGATTTACATCCAAAGAAAATCAAAGATCACTATATGATAACAAATCAAATGTGCTATTCTTTGGATAAAATAAACCAAAATCTGAAGTACCTTTAAGATATCTAAAAATTCCTTTAACAGTTTTAAGATGTGATTCTTTAGGATTAGATTGAAATCTAGCACATAAACAAACACTAAACATAATATCGTGTCTACTAGTCAGAATATAAAGAAGTGATCCAATCATACCTCGATATAGCTTTTGATCAACATTCTACCACTTTCATCTTTGTCAAGTGATGTTGTAGTACTCATTGGTGTTGGTTTGCTAGTTGTATTGTCCATCCCAAAACGCTTAAGTAGTTCTTTGCATATTTATTTTGATTGATAAAAATTCCTTCCTTCATTTGTTTGATTTGAAGTCCAAGAAAGAAGTTTAGTTCACCCATGTGACTCATTTCAAATTCTTCCCCAAGATAGTCTTAGCAAACTCTTGACAAAGATCATTGTTAGTAGAACCAAATATTATATCATCTACATATATTTGTATTAATAATATATCTTTATTTATTTTCTTAATAAATAAAGTAGAATCAACTTTTCCAATTTCAAAACCGATGTTAAAAGAAAAATTTTAATCTATCATACCATGCACGAGGTGCTTGTTTAAGACCATATAAAGCCTTTTTAAGTTTATAAACATGATCGTAAAATTTTTCATGTTCAAAACCAGAGGTTGTTCTACAAAAACTTCTTCTTTAATAAAACCATTTAAAATGCACTTTTAACATCCATTTGGTAAAGTTTGAAATTCATAAAGCATGCAAATGCAAGTAAAATTCTAATGGATTCTAAACGCAAACAGAGCATAAGTTTCATCATAATCAATTCCTTCTTCTTGATTATAACCTTGTGCAACTAATCTAGCTTTATTTCTAACAACTTGTCCTGATTCATCTAATTTATTCCTAAAAATCCATTTTGTTCCTATAATGGATTTATTTTGTGGTCTAGGTACAAGATCCCAAACATTATTTCTTATAATTGATTTAATTCATCTTGCATAGCTTCTATCCAAAAATTATCAAGTAAAGCTTTTAACATTTTTAGGTTCTATTTAAAACAAATGCAACATGAACAATTAAATTAAAATGAGATCTAGTAGTAACTTTATCAAATATTTCCAATAATTAAATCATGTGGATGATTTTTAACTTCTACAAAATCCTTTGGTAAATCATTTTGTAAATCATTATTCTTTGAAACATCTATCATTGAGTATCATGAGAATTATTATTTAAATCATCATCATTTATAATAGTAGATGATTTTGAAAAACTTTCATCAAATGATACATGCATAGATTCTTCTATACTTAATGTTCTTTTATTATATATTCTATATGCTTTACTATGATTAGAATATCCACAAAAATTCCTTCATCGATTTAGAATCAAATTTATCTAAATTATCTTTTGTATTTAATATAAAACACTTACAACCAAAACTTTAAAATATGAAACTTTAGGAATTTTATTATAAAATAATTCATATGATGTTTTGTTTAAAATAGGTCTTAATAAAACTCTATTTAAAACATAGCATGTCGCTGAGACAAATGCCCAAAAATATTTTGTAAATTACTATCACATAACATTGTTCTAGCACATTCTTGTAATGTCCTATTCTTTCTTTCTACAACTCCATTTTGTGGAGCTGCTCTAGAAAAGAAAATGTATGTGAAATACCATTTTATCACAAAAATTTGCAAAAGTTCATTTTCAAATTTCCTCCATGATCACTACGTGATAGTAACTATAGAAAGAGATTTTGATTTTGAATTTTTACAAAATATAGAAAACTCATTAAAAGCATCATTTTTATTTTTAAGAAATATTACCCAAGTAAATCTTGAAAAATCATCAACAATTACAAATGCATATTTACTTCCATTTAAAGACGCTTATCCTAGAAGGACCAAAGAGGTCAATATGAAGTAATTCAAGTGGTTTACTAGTAGAAATAATATTTTTAGATTTAAAAGAAGATTTATGCATTTTACCTTGTTGACATGCATCACAAAAATTATCTTTATAAGAAAGCTTAGGTAAACCATTTACTAAATCATATTTAGAAATTTTAGAAATATGTTTAAAATTAACATGACCAAAACGCTTATGCCATAATATAGAATCATTTGAAGATGCAATAAGACAATGTTCATTTGAAATATTATTTAAAGATAAAACATATATATTATTCTTTCTATGACCTTTATATAAAATTGTAGACCAATCAAGATCATAAATTAAGCAAGAATCTTTTTCAAGACAACTTTAAAACCTTTATCACATAGTTGACTTATACTAAGCAGATTATGTTTAAGACCTTCGACTAATAAAACATTATTAATAAAAGGTTTATTAGAATTACTAATGGTGCCAATACCAATCACCTTTCCTTTGTTATTGTCTCCAAAGGTGACTGCATTCACCATCTTTGTCTTGAATTGATGACAATAATTGAATGTTCCTCGTCATATGTTTTGAACAACCACTATCTAAAATCCATCTATCTTCGCTTTTAAAAAGATAAACATTTATAATCTTGGTACCCATTTTATATTGGGTCCTTAAAATTAGTCTTTAGGAAACCAAACCCATGAAGAGTTTGATTTTCCTATGAAATTAGATGATAAACAAACATCTTTAATAAAGCTAGAAATATAAGACTTTTTCTTATTATAATTTAAAACTTTAGGAACCCAAATAGATAAAAATTTGGTTTTCTTTTATTTAAAATATTATCTTTAATATTTTGTTTATATACTAATGAAGATGATTTTACAAAAGTGGTTTTCTTATGAATATCTTTTTCAACTTGAAAACCCAATCCTTTTGTCTTTTGAGTTTCTTTTGATAAGAAAGTAAAGTTTTAAATTTTCTTTTCCTTTATTAAACTTACTAACATTTAAGTATATGTCATCATATTTTGATTTAATCAAAGAAATATCTTTATCTAAAATACTAATGCAGTCTTTAAATTATAGCATTCTGATTTTAGATACAAATTTTCATTAGTTAACAAATAATTTTCTTTGAGTAAATTCTCATTTTCTTCTTTTAATTTAATTTCTTGTGAATTAACATAAGAAGAATTTAAATCAAATTTCTTCTAATAATCTCTTATTTTCATTTTAAGAATTATGTGAAACTTTTAACCTTACAAAAGTTTCATATAATTCATTAAAAGCATCTAAGAGTTCATCATTATCATTTACCTCATCTTGTGCCATGAAACACATATGAGCACTTTTATTTTCTTCATTTTCTTCATCGATGAAGAGTCATCATCACATCCCAAGTTGTCGCCATTGCCTTCTTTCTTTGTTATTTTGAGTTGAGTTGAAATTATTGAAATAATTTGACTTTTGCTTATTCTTCAATAAAGGACAATCTTTCATATGACCCGCTTTGTTACACTTGAAACAAACAGTGAGTTATTTGAATTTGAAAATTTAGATTTAAACTTACCTTGTTTTATAAAATTTTCAAATTTATGTGCAAACATGCTCATTTCTTCATCTTCATTATCCGAATCTTCCTTATCGATGTGATGTTGAATGCAAGAACTTTCTTGTTTTTCGCTTCATCTTCATTCTTCTATCTTCGATTTGACTTCAGATGCCATTAAATTTCCAATTAAATTCTCCACCGACAATGTTGATAAATCATTTGCTTCTATCATGTAATTTTCTTTTCCCATTTTGGAGTAAGTGATCAAGAATTTTTCGACCATTTCCACTTGTGTATAGGTTTTCCAAGTCCAATTAGGGTATTAGTGATATTCAGAATCTTGTGAACATTTCTCCAATTGTCTCATTTTCTTTCATCCTGAACAATTCAAACTCAGGAACAAGAATGTAAATTTTAGACTCTTTTACTTTATTTGTACCTTCATGTGTTACCTCAGTGTGTGCCAAATATCATATGCGATTTTGCTGACACTGGTTGAACTCATTTCGATCAAGTGCACAAAATAAAGCATTCATTGCTTTGGAGTCCAAATTTGCATTGTTCCTTTGTGCTAGTAGTCCATTCTGAAAATGGAGTAGTTGGCTTCTCATATCTTGTCTCTACAATGTTCTAAAGTTCATCCAATTGATTGAAGATAGATTTTCATCTCTCACTTCCAATAGTTGTAGTTGAGTCCATCAAACATTGGTGGACGATTTGTTGAATGACCTTCTTGAATTGTGAATTCGATCAAGTAGATGCCATCTTTCACCTTGCTCGATACCAAATGTAGGATCGCTGATCTGATTACACTTAAACACTAGAGGGGTGAATAGTGTTTTATAAAATTTTATGCAAAGTAGATAATAAATTGCAAATATGATAGCACAAACACGTAAATTTCACAATCACAAACACGTAGATTTATATCGGTTCCACCTCCCGTGTACATCCAAATTCCCAAGCAAATCCCGCTTGAGAGTTTCCACTATGATTTTGAAATACCCTTACAAAATCAAAGACAACCCGACCAATTTGCAAGACCATGCAAATTGCAACAATCTCAAACTCGAGATCCACAATTTCACACCTCGAATTCCTTTTGAAGAATCAAAGTACAAAGTCCTAGAAGCCTTGAAGTGTTGGTGATGTGCAGCAGTGGCTTAAGAACTTCAATTGCAAAATAATGTTTAACTCTTTGAATATTGCAATTGTATCAAAGAATAGTTTTTCACTTGTGAACTTTTTGAACTCTCTTTTAATCTCAAAATTCAAGATCAATTCATATGAATGTTATATGTCTTTTTCTCGATGTTTTGTCTATATATATCCCTTGATTAGACACAAGTTAAAACCTATAAAACGGATATAAACAAAAAACATTCAAACATTCAAATTCTCAAACGCCGAAAACCGACTTCTATAGTCCACTATTATATCGATTAGTCGACTAATTGCTTACAATGCATTCTCGTGATAAGCCATAATACTAGTAGTCCACTACTATATGTATTAGTTCTAATTAATCAGAATGACGAAAGTCCGGTGTATGTTTTAACTGAGTAGTCAATTACTATATATGAATTAGTCGACTAACTGTAAACTCACAGCCGAAAATTGTTTGTTATCATTAGTCCACTATTAATGGCATTAGTCTAATTAACTGTAAATTTACGTAAACTTGTATATTTATTAAATTAGTAATTAGTAATTATAGTTTGAATTGGTCGACTACTATTGACTCCAAAAGTTATAAATGAAGTGTTTTAAACTTTAAAAACTCTAATGGTTAATATAGGGATTTCTATATTAACCAACACACTAAGCATGTGTTAGTGTGTTCTAAAAGTGTGTGTGTGTGTGATCAAGGCTTGTACAATTTGTTCTAAGTAAAGAAGAGAAAAATTACATTTATTTTGATCTTGCTTCTCATCTTCAATACTTCATTATGCCTTGAACTCATTTTGTACTTGTCCAAATTTGATATAATATCTCGATCAACAAGTTATAAAACACACAAAACACACATATATATATAACATATGTTGTTATCATCAAAATACTAATTTGAGAATATGAAAATCAACACGCTATTAACATTGCTTCATTTCTTAAAGTTTTTCTAAAAGAATATGAAGCTTATTAGCGACATTGAGGAACAAAGTTAGATTCTCTCAACTCTTGAGTTGCCATCCGAGGAGGTATTCGTACTCTGCGACATAGCCTCGAATATGAGGGATGTCAACATCTCAGCCGATGACAAGATCCGAGGCGCTCATCCATAGCTTCATGTACTTGCGCCGCGAAGCTGGATCTCGTGATAGACGAATGCTGGCGGATGGGAAGGCTCAGCCGGAATTTCACCTTCTTTAGAGCGTTCTGTGGAAAGGATGAAAAAGAAGATAAATAATAAGTACCGGCCAAAACCATAAAGTTCAAGTTAACAAAAATTTTACCTTCCTCCAACGGAAGTCGTCGCTACTTTAGGAGTCAGAGATCTTGGACGCCGAGGACTATATGCAACCTTCTTCGTACTCATCAACGCTCTGGCAATAGAAGTGGAGGTGGGAATGGTCGTTGATGTACGATCCCTCTTTCGAGAATGAGATCGAAGCCTCCTCTTCCCTCTTCTTCCTCCCCTCGCTCCTCAACAGCCATTTTGTGGGGATAGGTGAGAACGACCTTCTTGCGAGGGCGTTTCACAGGACGCCTGGGAGGAGATGGGACACGGGAGAAGCCCGGACTGGTGCATCCCGGCCGAAGTTGGAGAACGACGGAAGGAGGAACTACCACCGTGACTGTGAAGTCGGACACCGGGACGGACCGCTTTTCTTCACTCCTGACTTACTCTCAGAGCTAACAATCTCTTCTTCTTCCTTCGAAGTTCGATTGTATCGTCAAATCTTCTTCCTCGCTTCTTCCCCGAATGTTCTTCTTCTTGCCTTTTGACTTCCTCGACGGCTCTCATGGAGGAGAAGCACGAAGTTGGTGTAGGTTTCTTTCAGGCTCCCACTTCAGTGGGAGCGTTAGCTGCAATGAGCTACTTGCAATACAAGAAAGTTGTTTGAAGCTTAGGCTCGGAAGCGGGAAGGCTGAATTTGGCATTGGTACAGCCGCTGATACTCCAAAACCAGGCACGCGCACCGTCGATGAGGCCTTCGTGGGTCTTCATCCCCCGATTCGGATTCCCGACATAGATCTGATCATAGCCGAATTGACGAGAAAATCGGCATGGAAAATAAGGCTCAATGTCACAGGAGTTCTTGACTCGGAAGATGAGATAGCCGGGCCGGATGTTTATCACCACCGAAGCCCAAGATCCGTGATAGTACGGCCCATCGGGTTCGACAAGGTTCCAAGCACTTCATCGCATCGACCTGAGAAGTGCGGGAAACACTTGAAGAATTCCCAACTTTGGCTTATCTTGAATTGGCGACGCCTCGCATCATTGTCTTGCTCCCCACTTTGCGCTCCAAGATTTACAGCAGAGGAAGCTCGGGGTTAACTGTCTCAGGCGCCGTCATTAAGTCCGGGCGATGAAGAACAAGTCAGGCTATCAAATAAGTGTACGGCAACTCAACCTGACGGCCGGGATCTCATCGGAGGACCCTTTACCCTTCTGGGTGAAGCCAAGAACTAAACGCCGGTCGAATGCATATCGCTACTACCGCCGAGAGGAGAGAAAGTCGACGACTGACGGCTAGCTCAACGGCTGGGAAGAGTACTTCCAGAGGCATGGCATCTGAGGATTGATGCGGAACCACGCATTTCTTCAACCAAATTGCCAAGTAGCCCGCCAAAAGAGTTTATGGCTTGATCTGCTTCTGCACTTACCACAAGAAAGTTTCAAACTTGGTGCCCTTGGGAATTTTGGCCTCAAAGAAATGGGGTGGTAAAGATTGGGCATTCGCCTTCGCGATCGTTTGTTGATAGCGTAAGGAGTTAGGGTTCCAGCCATTACGCCACCATCGCTTCTAGATTCTTGAATGATAATCGGCGAATCGCTAAGCCGACTCGAGGACTCTTCGATCCTCACTTCACCATGCTATCGCCGCCTGTAATGGCAGTTAGCTCCCAGTGATCTCATAACTAGTCAACTCTCTCTCTTTCATTCCTTTCTCACGACGACAGGGGAAGTACTCGATACGGGCGCCACCCATCGAAGACCGTGATACTTTCATCATCTCGCGGAGTGGTAAGCCCAGCCCCCATTCTTTGTTAAGAAAGTATTAGTGTCCGGTTGTAAATCTCCAAAAGCGCGAGGAAGTGATGCACGCCGATGGGAATCCCATACATGCTCACGGAATGGAACGCATAAGCCAATCTCTTGAAGTCACGGCTCCATCGAATCGAGGACGCATTTGGTCATCCGCAGACACCATCGGTCGCCGTAGAGTGAACCCAACCAAAGCATCGGGACTTCTTGGGAGCCCTTCCTATTCGCCAGCGATTCTTCACCGTGGTCACTTTGACCATCAACTCGCTAGAGGCGGCTATCCCGACCCGCACCGGATAAAGTGCACGGACATAATCTCTATCATCGAGCCCGGTAGCCTTTGACCAACATATCCACAATGTATACTCTCTTGATCTTCACCAACCTCCGTGACATACCCTCTGACTGCATTGTGTTATGCAAGTGCACTAATGAATGATGCGCAGTAGAAGAAGGTAGGTGAAGATGAGCACCGCCTTCATACACCAAGATTCATGGGAGATAGAACCTCCTGTCCAAAACGGAGTCCTCAACAAGTAGCCGGATTTCCTCATAACCTCCGTAGATCCAAAGACCTTCATCACGGGCATCGTCATCATTCTCCTCAAGTCACGACGGTCCCCATACTCCAAGAATCAATAACTCCCGAGGTGCATCACCGGGCCGAGGAGGGGATATCATACTAACGGGCCACGAGAGGAGAACACAGTGCTATGTAGCCCACTCGACTCGTGAGCAGCAAACGCCGAAGAAGGGAATTCAACTGCAAGACACAGGGATATATCAGAATAAACTCAAGGGATAATACTAAGGGTAAAGAACACTTGGTCAAAATCAAAAAAAATGAGAGAACTGTCTCGCAATGCAGAGATAGTCCGCATCGTCCAAGCGCAGTGCGCAGACAATAAGACTATCGCTAGCAATGGACGCCAAGACTATCGCAGTGCAACAGATACCAAACTGTCTCGCCACCAGCAAGACAGTTCAAACTATCTCGCCAATAGCGAGACAGCCCAAAACCGCTACCGCGAGATAGTCAAACTATTCAGCCGCCAGAGAAGTTAAACCGCCTCGCCAACAGCGAGATAGTTCCAAACCGCCTCGCTAGTGGCGAGATAGCCTGACCGTCGCAAGCAAGCCGCATACCGTAATCTCATACTTTTGATTTTACGAGTGTTTTGACAATGCAAAACACTCGCTTAAGCCCGTGATCCTCACCTAAGAAAGACCTCGACTCTTCCCGAATGCCTCACAAAGGAGAACAATCAGGGATATCTATACAAAGATTTAGTTTTTTCGACACAAACATAATTTATTTTAATAAAAAAGCGAAAAAAACTCACCCCTGAAGGACGAGGCAGTTGGTTCTTCAACTTCGGAAGCCTGGGGGACAGATTTGCCCTTGGGAACCCGAGATCTCTTGGGGGACATGATAAAAGTTGAGTTTTTTGGCTTAAACAAGGGGGAAAACTCAGGTTTTGATGAAGGTAGAGACAAGAAAAGCTCAAAAGGCAGGAAAATGGAAGGCTAGGGTTCGGCTTTGATGTTAGATCAAGAAAAAGACCGATCTCATGAAGAAAATCGATCAAAACTGGAGAAACCCTAACAAAACCGAAAGAAAACCCAAGATCTAGAGAGGATTCTCGAGCAAACTGCGAGATTTGAAGGGCTAAAGAGGATCTTTAAGCTTCTACAAAGGCAAGGAAGGGTTTTGAGGAGTTTTGAATTGCAAGAAGCGGTTGAAGTGTTGCAAAGACCAACTCGTCGGCTTATAGGGCCAAACTGCTCGCTGGCGCCGACAGCCATAATCGCCAAGACGCTTCTTCAAGCACGACAACAGAATCGCGACGACGCCCTCTTCGAAAGTAACACTTTCGACTGCCGCACATGAAGAGAGGCACCAAACTGTCTCGGTAACTCCAAGACTCAACGATTATCCTCCACGCGAGATTCAAAGCAGTATATTCAAGGCAAATTGGTCCCATATTAGATTCGGAAGCTTTCCCGGAAGTCTGACAAATGGAAATTTATATTCCAGGTGTTCAGTAAACCGGACGACGCTTCTTCTCTAAATTCTCGCGCTAAAGAAGAATCATACGCCATCCCCAATCGCGGATGAGGCAACATGGTTCTCGAGGCACTCAATTACAACCCAAGTGGTGACTTTCAAGATGAAGATGATCGCTCAAATTCGACTTCGCCATTTCAACCAATCCAAATACAAATGCAAATGCTATTGATCCCAAAATATGGTCACGACGCCAGAAGTCGTGGTTCAAACCAAGTAAGAAATAGGCCTCTTCTATAAAATTCAACGCTAAAACGTATAGCATGATCTTATCCAAAGTATTCTAGACCCCGACAAAATACGAGGAGTCCGAAAACTTTGAGGGGTGTCTCAGAGGCATTAAAAATTATCAAGAACCCCAAATATGACTTAATCATGAGAAGATCAAGGACTACATCGCCAAAGTCTCAGAAGTCAATCATGTGGTGAAACCAATGCCCGAGACACCATTGTGTCTCACCATTGGCGACATTTGTTGTGTCTCGCCATTGGCGCAGACACTTTCTGTGTTGCGCCATTGTCGCTGACATTTATTGTGTCTCTCGCCATTGGTGATTTCTTGTGTCGTCGCTATTAGCGCCACACCTTATAGTCGTAGGGCGCTAAAAATACTTACAAGATCCCCGAAATCAACGCGGACGGGAGTCGCTAATGACAACCCATCGAATGATAATGACGCCGCGACTGGGCGACTCGCCATTTGGCAGCCTCGGTTCACTTGGCTAAGCCTCACCATTTCGCTAACCTCGCCTTTGTAGGCATCAAAATTGCTGAAGAACCTCAAATGTGACTAAATCATGAGAAGATCAAGGACAACGCCGCCGAAATCTCAAGAAGCCCAATAGTGGAAGATTGTGTCTCGCTACGCGCAGAGACACTTATGTGTGCCTCGCCACTAGCGAGACATCTTTGATGTGTTCTCACCGCGGAGCGCAGACACTATGTGTGCTCGCCGCCACGAAGACATTTGATGTGTCTCACTAGCATGGTGACATTTGGTGTGTCTCGCCACGAAGCAGACATTTGATGTGTCTCGCGACTAGCGAGACACTTACTTGTGTTCTCGCCAAATGGTGACACCCGTAATACTTAAAATGAGCTCGAAGGGTCTAAATCAATGCGGTGGGGCCCACTTGACTTTATCAACGCAGAAACGCTCGACATCGCATAGGCGTTACACGCCGAAGATACCACTAGGCCCATTTAGGGCATTTAATCATGCCTAAAAAAGCAGGAAACCATTACAAAGAAATGAAGGGGACGATATTGCCTCGCTTGTCGGGCCAGGTAGTGCCATACCGCCGCCAGGTGGCAGCCCATACCGCCGCCAGCTAGGTAGTTTCGCGACCGCCGCCAGCTAGCGAGGCAGTTTTACGCGAGGCGCTCGAAGCCGCCACTTAATCGCAAATTTCCTCGCGACTTATGACACTTGTGTTTCAAGAGGGCACGCTTCCCAAAGACTATAAATACCCTCCTACGCCCACTCTGTGGGGTCGGCCATCGAAAGGGAAAAATCGAATCCAAGCTCCGAGTTCAAGAACACGATCCACGCGAGATTCCTCGAAGCTTAGGCCTTGACTTATTCTTGAGAAGAGTAGATATCTTACCTTGCTAAGATATTTGTGGGTTCTTGTTTCTACGGCACTAACTAAACCCCGCCGATTCGACGATCGCCGCCGGTGGTCCACGATTACGATCCCCAAGCAGTAAAGTCCCACAAAACAAGAGATCTACACTTGTAGCCTTTTGTTCGAAGTTTGTGAGAGAGTTATTTAATTTTCATTGTAACAGAACCAAAAGTGTAATTTTCTAGTTTTACAAATGGAAACAACTTTCACCCAAACACGATGGTGGCTAATTATTAAAATGGGAGCCAACGGTCTCGAGCTCCGAGATCGTCATGGTCGCAGCCTTTGCAGCCGACAGTTTAATTTCATGGTTGATGGAATAGACTACTTCTTCGATCAAGCCAAATTCAAGAGTATCTCATCTTCCACATCAAGTCCTCCTCACCCCAAGCAAACATCTGAGGATCTCATCCCTAAGAGGGAGGTTCACAGATGTGCAACGATCTTCGCTCGCTATGCATGAGGCGATTTCCTCTCAACAAGATCTCAACTGATCTCGACGAAGAGATTTCAAAGACGACGCCAAAGATGGTTCGCTGGGTTCGCAAGGCTCGAGTCGACGATGGAGTTCACTATCGTAACTCACGTGATCAAAGAGCGCCAACAAACTACGCAAGCCAACCCACAAGATTCCGCTAAGGAAGAATGGGTTCAAAAGGACCATTGACAAAGAAGCGAGCCAAAAACGCCGCACGTTTTGCTCGAAAGCATCGCGGCACGTTGTTCGCAAGGCGCAAGAGTCAAAAGCAACTCAAAGAACGCTCAAAATCGCCAAGCATGGATCCCGGTCGACATCAAAATCGGTTCAAGAATCTGTTCGCCACCGCTACCGAGATAAATCCGCCAAGGCCAGATAAGCTCGAATGCCGCCAACAGCCAGCCTGGAAATAGCCGCTAACAACAGGTAGTTGTAAACCGCCTCGCCAGATAGCCGAATCGCCGCCAAAGCCGGTGCGCCCTCCATGCATTGACAAAGATGGGCTTTTCCGCCTCTTTCTTCCACTTCTCCGATGAGGTATCAACCTTTAAGTCCGGAACCGACAACTTCCGCTGTTTAGTCATCTTGGTCCACAACTGTGAAATAAAAGCAAGGTTCCAAAGAAGAAACGCTTGATTACTCCCAACCGTAAGAGTCCCGAACAAGCTAAAATATCTCG
Source organism: Asparagus setaceus (assembly GCA_012295165.1). Lineage (NCBI taxonomy): Eukaryota > Viridiplantae > Streptophyta > Magnoliopsida > Asparagales > Asparagaceae > Asparagus > Asparagus setaceus. The sequence goes on from CM022702.1 coordinate 76,946,206, forward strand.
TGTCTCTAGAATTCCAATTGCATCTCGCTTTGAGCATCCCACAAGGGGTCCACGAAGTCCTGGAGAAGAAGAAGTTGAGGCAAGTGACTGCGAAAAATCAACAGAGATGACTACCCTGTGATTCATACGTACAACTTCAGATGACGGCCAAGCTACCTGACGCGGTCCTCCACTAAGGACAACGACACTTGGGTGGAAGTGCAATTTGTGATAAACCACACCAACCACCATCAGTCAGTGCAACACACTAAAGAGGACGCATCGATGAAATAGGTTGTTCTTGCTCATGTGCAAAACCGATTAAGATGTCAGCATCGATGTGCCTGCTCCAGCCTAACGCCACCCACAAAGAGCTTCAAGATTCGAAACTTTCCCTGCCACAAGAACGGAAGATCCGGCCACGCCAAGACGACATCGAAGAAGAAAAGATCATCCATCCAAATTGATGAGTTTCCGGCGACCATTAATATGGTGAACAAAGGAAAAGGACCGGCGACGGATGCGCATCCCGATTTCACTCCCGCAGAAAAGTCAAGACCGAAGCCGCAGATGTCTCTCTATAATTGCGAGCTACCCAACGATCGACTATAGAAGGATGCATGAGGGAGAGTCATCCAAGATGAAGTCACGGCAATTGCGATAGCTTCCGATGACACAATGTCAAGTGCCGGTCCCCATCCCAGAAGCTTTTACCATTACTCCCGGCGTCCCGCTCAAATGTTACAAGAAGCCTTAGCTAAGCAAAGAGAAGAGCTTAAGGCCAAATGAGAACAAGATGGAGCTAGCCATGCAACAGATGAGGGAGTTGCAAACCCAAACGGTTGCACAACCCGGTCCACCAACACCGAATCCAAATAACAAGGTGGAGTTACCCACCATAATGCTATAATGTCGAAGAAGTTGATTCGAGATTGATGAACACATTTATGCCGAACCTCCAAAGAAAGCTCCATTTGATGCTCAAGGTGAAATGGTCCAATTCTTCCTATTGGAAGCATCCAAAACAAGGAGGATGATGGCTAAAGGATGAAAGAGCTTGAAAATAAAATCAATGCTTTGATGTCCACACAGAAGTCAAAAGGACTGGTATCCCGTCCCAGATCCGAGAGAATGGGATTCAATCCTTTACCCACAAATTCAATTTGATCAACTTCACGCCATTTGACTGAGAGGGTCACCTTCACAACACTTTACTACAAATCACATTTGGGGTAATTCGGAAACGAGCTCTCGATGGTTCGGTCATTCGCCGGCACTCTTCAAGGAGTCAGCCTTCGATCGTATCAAGACTCAAGGCCTGAGTATGAACTGCCGAGGACATGGAAAGTTCTTTTTTCAAAGAACTTTTCGATGACGACACCGGGTCTCGATTGGAACCTCCTAGACTAAAAGCGTAAAGGTGGGAGACAATCGACACCTTCGCGTTTATCCGCTAATAAAGCTATGAATTGCGTGGATCCACCATCAAGAGTTCATATTGAAGACTTGCCACAACAATCTTTCTATAGAATTGCCGGAAGTCATGGGGTCGCCCCACCAACTACGTGGAAAGACCTAAAAATACGAGGAGAACAAGCCGAAAGCCTCGTAAGGAAGAAAGCCAAAGAGGCTTAAAAGATGGCCGACCCTCGTATAAATTTTCCTCTCTCGTAATAGAGGAAAGGCATCTGTGGATCGCTGTTAGTCGCCGCTGAACAACGCCGGCCAAAAAGCTTCTAAATCGTAATTCCACAGACATACTTTCAAGGACTAAGAAGTTCCAATCATCTTCAAACACCTCCTTGATAACAACAAAATCAAGTTGCTCCAATTACAAATCAAGAGGAGTTAACAAAACTTCGACCCTAAATACCGTATGCACTACAGAGGATCCTCCATCCTACAAAGGATTGCTTAGCTCTCAAGGCCATCATCCAAGCCTTGTTGAAGGTGCGCCTTAACGCCAAATAAGCTGAATCAAATTTGACTGCATGTATAATGAGTATAAACCGCTCTTCAGATTCGGCGTATACGAAAGTATAAACGCTTCCTGCACTGGCCGTGTATACTAGTATAAATCCTCCGACTAATGTATATCAGTATAAACTGCCCTCTCAGATCTTAATGTGTATAATGAATATAAATCATTCTCCGACTCATGTACAGATAAACCGCTTCCCTCAGATTCTATGTGTATAATGAAGTATAACCGCCCTTTGCACTCCTGGTATATGAGTATAAACGCCCCTTTCCTCCGATGAGTACAAGAGGTTAAACTGTCTCTTCTTACTCCAATAAGAATATGAGTATAAAATATTCTAAATGAATGCAACCCTATTTTGCAAAGAAAGTCAGGATAATCCATGAACGAGAGGTCCACTTCCACATTGAAATTTATCAAACCTTCCTACGTTAGGATTGTCTCCAAATTTCTATCATGGTCAAACCTTTCTATAGTTAGGACCATGGTCAAAATTCCTCCTCGATTCCATCAATGAACCAGAGATCCACTTTTCAAATTTCTATGCCGGTCAAACCTTCCTACAGTTAGGACCATGGTCAAAATCCTCTTGATTCCTTCCATGAACGAGAGGTTCATTTCAGATTGAGCGATCAAACCTTCCATAGCTAGGATTGTCTCAAAACTCCTATCCCGAATCAAACCTTCCTACGCTTAGGATCATTTTTAATTTTCACTCCCACTTGGTCAAACCTTTCCTAAGCTAGGACCACGGTCAAAATCCCTCTCGATTCCTTTTATGAATGAGAGGTCACTTCTGCATCGTGGTTCGTTTTCCCCAAGAGAAAACACAAACGTGGTTCGCTTACCAAGAGAAGACACAACAGTGGTTCGCTTTGCCCCAAGAGAAGATACAACGGGTTCGCTACTTCCAAGAGAAAACACAAATTCCACAAGCCTACGATTCAAATTGTGAAGCATAGATGTCATACCTAATGACACCTAAACTATGCCTTCATGCATAGGGATATTATCTCTGCCCCTTATCGTGAGATAAGTCATTTAACACATACGCCGCGTAATCAATTCTGATAATTGACCGCTTCACGATTCAATATCGTAGCATAAAGTCTAGAGAATTCACTCTTAGCACAACGTAACATGTAGAATGGACTCGATAATCTACATGCTAGCCCAACTCAAACGGTAGTTGGTAGGCTCATCAAACTGTTGATGGTCGAGGGTTTGCCAAAAATCCTATATCTATCATACAAGCAATAACTTGAGACAGCTGGTCCACTCTTCCTCACGGTCAAGCACTTTCTCCTACCGTGATTTTAATGCATTTTGTAACTCATTGCTAATGCAATTTATTACATCGCCCGAAGCTCAAGCATGCTCGCATGCATTCTGTGGCGTTCTTTTGAGCGGACACTTCCAGATTGCCCCGCCTCAAGTGGGACAATTCCAGATATTACATAGAAGCTTTCCGAAATCGATATTTAGAAAACCGTGACGACGCTTTTCTCTCAATGATTCTCAAGGCATTTCAATTATAACCCAAGTGGTGACTTTCAAGATGAAGATGATTAGTCCAAAATCGACTTCACATTTCAATCAATCCAAATACAAATGCAACAGCTATTGATCCCAAAGTATGGTCACGACGCCGCCAGAGCCGATTCAAGAAACCGGCAAAACATGGGCCTCTTTCTACAAAGTTCAACGCTGAACGTAAGCAAGATCTTATCCAGTATTCCGCACTCTCGATAAAATACAGAGGAGTCTCAAAACTTTGAGGGTATCCAGTAGGCATCAAAAATTGTCAAGAACCTCAAATGTGACTAAATCATGAGAAGATCGAAGGACAACGCCGCCGAAATCTCAAGAAGCCCATAGAAGATTGTGTCTCGCCACGCTAGACACTTATGTGTGCCTCGCCACTAGCGAGACATTTTGATGTGTCTCACCAGGAGCTAGACTCATGTGTGCCTCGCCACGAGCGAGACATTTGATGTGTCTCTCGCGATATTTTGTGTGTGTGTCTCGCCACGAAGCAGACATTTGATGTGTCTCGCGACTAGCGAGATTACTTACTTGTGTCTCGCCAAACGGCATCACCCGTAATACTTAAAATGAGCTCGGCGGTCTAAATCAATGCTGGTGGGGCCCACTTGACTTTATCAACGCAGAAATGTTCGACATCGCAATAGGCGTTACACGCTGAAGATACCACTAGGCGCACTTAGGCATTTAATCATGCCTAAAAAGGGAAACCGCTACAAAGATTGGAAGGGACGATATTGCTCGCTTGTCACCGAGGGCAGTTTCATATCGCCGCCGCTAGCGAGGCAGCAGCCATACCGCCGCCGCTTAGCAGTAAGCCGCCGCCGCCGCTAGCGAGGCAGCATACAGGCGCTCGAGCCGCCATTAATCGCATTTCACTTATGACACTTGTGTTTTCAAGAGGGCACGCTTCAAAGACTATAAATACCTCCTACGCCCACTTGGGCGTGGGTCGCCATCGAAGGGAAAAATCGAATCTAAGCTTCCGGAGTTCAAGAACACGATCCACGCCGAGATTCCTCGAAGCTTAAGCCTTGACTTATTCTTGAGAAGAGATATTTACCTTGCTAAGATATTTGTCGGTTCTTGTTTCTTTGCGGCACTAACTAAACCCCGCCGATTCGACGATCGCCGCTGTGGTCCACGGATTACGATCCCTGCAAGATGCAAAGTCCCACAAAACAAGAGATCTACACTTGTAGCGCTCTTTTGTTCGAAGTTGTGAGAGAGTTATTTAATTTTCATTGTAACCGAGAACCAAGTGTAATTTTCTAGTTTTACAAATGGAAACAACTTTCACCCAAACAGCCTCGCTTAACCTCGTGACTTCCGGGCGAACCTCTTCCTTTGCGAACCTCGTTCCTTTTGACGAACCTCGCTCGGGCGACTCAAGATCTTTCGGGCGAACCTTGCCTTTTGGCGAACCTCGTTTTTGACTTAACCTCGCTCGCTATTAACCTTGTTCTTTTGACTTAACCTCGCTTCTTGGCGAACCTCGGTTTCATTTTGGCGTAACCTCGCCGTTGATCTAACCTTTTGATCTAACTCGCTTTTTACTTAACTCGCCATTGGGAAGCTCGCGGTTCACTTCTATGGCCCCAGTTCATTTTGGCGAACCTCGGTTCCTGTGGCTTAACCTCGCAAAGACGGGCGAACCTGGCTCATTTTGGCGACTCGCTTTTTGACGAATCCGCTTTTTGACGAACTCGCTTTTATTAACCTCGCATTTGGCGAAGCTGTTCACTTATGGCTCGCTTCATTTTGGCTTAACCTCGGTTCTCGCTGCAAACCTCGGTTCATTCAACAACCTCAGATTCGCTTATGCAGCCTCGGTTCCTTTTAGCTAACCTCGAACCTCAGATTCGCTTGAACTCGGCCGAGGCACCTCGCCAACTTAGCCGAGGCACCTCGCCCGGTTAGTCGAGGCACCTCGCCAACTTGGCCGAGGCACCTCGCCACTTTGGCCGAGGCACCGACAAAGACAAGTCCCCCCCCACTTGTATAAATAGGAGGGCGGCCGGAGAGCTTGAGGGGGAAATTCGAGATCTTTTGGAGAAAAGCGACTTTGAGAGCTTCCAGCGGATTCTGGAGCCGCAGCTCAGGGCTTTGGAGCCGACTTTGGGCAATTGAGGAGCTTGAAGAGGCCGGAACTGGAGATAGAGGTTGAACTGAAAGCTGATCAGAGAAGAGACGAGATTCGATCAAGAGGAATTGCGCCCGTGATCTACACAACGAGGTAGAGGATCCAAATGAGTTCACGCTGCCTAGGTCAAGTTTTTGGATTTACCCTCTAGGCTAAGCTTCGCCTTAGTCTCAGGGCTTAGCGGTGATTTCTCCTAGTAGATTTCACTCGCCTCCATCATCACCTCCTTCGAGTTGATCCGCCGGCCGCCTTATTTCCTTCGGAAATAAGCACTCCGTGATTCGCAGATCTCAGATTCAGATCTCCACTCGATCGGGATTGCGCCGGCGTCCACGACACAAAAGTCCCCAAGACAGTAAAGAACTGACGCAGCCGGTGATCTCGATATAACGAGATCCTCGTGTTTGTTCATCCAGAAAAGTTGTAATCTTTTGATTTTCATTGTAAGCCTTATAAAAGGCTATATTTTTCTTTGAATTTGTTTCAGCGACCAAGTTTGTAATGCTCAAATCAATGACAATCAAACCGACTTTACCGCTAACAAGCCGGGCGATTACGCTGGAGCCACCGCCCAGATCGAGGTTCGTACGCAGTCAGCAGATTCCTATCCCTGTGGAGGAAGAGGTCGAAGTTCAATTCGACCGAGGAGTTCAAGACGTGAGAAGTTCGAGGAGTACCTGTCCTCACCCTCTTCCGTGATCCGCCTCCAAGAAGGTCTCCGCCGCAAGGAGAACCCGATGGGCCTTCGATGGAGAGCCCCAGACGGCGAAGTCCAACCTCGCCGCCGCAGTAGCCGAAATCCCTCGCCCGGTCCGAACTACAACGGCGCCGAGATGAACGCCAATGACGCCCGACTTCCAAGCGAAGCCCGCCAAAGGCTAACGACAAAGCATGCCGCCATGCCAAAGCCGCGGTAATCCATGGATGGGGTCCGCTACGGCGGATCTAAGATCCGCATTACGCAGGCTTCAGCTCAGAGATCGACGCCCATCCAAGCCGCCAACCAACGAAAGGGTCCGTCAAGCGGAACCGCCCACGCTTCAGATGATCCGAAACGCCACAGACTTCGCAGGCACGAAGCTTTGGTACAACAAGCTCGCGGAATTGAAGAAAGAGGTGGTAAAGAAGCAGCCGACATACCACCGTGTTTGAAGCCCAAAACTAACGTGCTCCAACCCCACCGCACGCTCCAAAGCTAAAACTACCAACATTCCAGCCTCGCCCCGACATCTTAAGCCGAGGGCCGCAGCGCTGCAAATTCGGCCAAAATCCAAGGTGTCTCGAACCGGCATGCAAGCCAACTCCCGCCACCACCACCAAACCAACTATCAAGGATCGCCTAGGTCCTTTAAAAGAATCACGGGTCACTCATGCGTGAGGTCGCACTGCCTCCAACAAGGACAAGAAGATTCCGCAGCCCTCCTATCGGATTGAAAATCGAAGTCCGAGTCCTACGAGACTTCATACCACATCAGCGAAAAGTCTAGGCGAATACTTTCGAAGTTTCATGAATTGACCCATCCTCGAAGGAGATGTTTATCCGACGATGAGGATTATACCGAGAGATCGCACCAACACACGCTATTGCTCCGCACTCGTACGATGAGTTATACTACCGCACGGGGTACGAAGAAGGTTCGAAGAGCTCTCCCGCCTCACAGCCATGTTTGTGCTCTAAGCTCATCAAAACGGTGCTCGGAGTGTAATTTCGCAAGAAACTCCAAAAGGGTATCGGTCTTCCGTGAGGCTTAGCACCAACACGGAGACCAGGTCAAGGCGATTCCGCGAAGGATGACATCCCAAGAGGATGAATTGCCGAGGTCACTAATAATATGACCAAAGAAAGAATCATCGCCACGGCTATTCCCAGCGATCGCAACGCTAACTCGCTTATGCGTCCGACTATCCGACGGTCCGTATACGACAAACTTCAAAGGGATACCCGCTGAGGATGATGCGCCGGATATTGGCCCGAATCGCCTCTGATCATATACCGATCTAGTGAAGGGAGCCCCTAAGAAACGCTTTGATCGCATGCATCAAGTGGCTAAGATGCTAGACTAAGGCTAATAAACAACGGAAAACTTCAAGCTAGAGATGGATTTGGCCATGCAGACGATGAGAGAAATGCATGACCAACAGATCCAAGCCTTGACAAAACATCGAGGTGAATCGAGTCATCGCGATCAACGCCGATCAAGATGACGATTCGACCAGAGGAAATACAAGAGGATGATAACCCTCCGAATCAACGCCGGGCATAATGTAGATATGGTCGCCATGAGAGCCAGAAGATCAAAGACCTGAGAGCAAAATCAACTCACCGATTCGCCAAGAAGTGAAGAAGACAGTATTCCTTGCCCATACCCGAGGGAGTGGGAATCAACCCGCACTGCCTAAGTTTAACTTAATAAACTTCACACCGCTTGATCGAAGGGTTCTCGACGCAAAGACTTGATTTATTTCAAGTCGCACTCTGAGTTATTTCCGTAACGAGCCCCCGATGGTTCGGTCATTCGCTGGCACCCTTCGTGGAGCCGCCGATTGTACCGCCCTCAAGCCGGAGCATTCACAAATGGGACGACATGGAATCTAGCTTCTCACCAATTTTTCGACGACGATACCGGTATCGATCGACATTGCTCGACGAGAAGCGTAAGGACGGAGAAACCGGATATCTTTGTCAAACGATTCGAACAAGGCAATGAACCGCCGGATCCAATAACAGAGGAGTTCATCCTCCGTGACCGCCATAACAACTTGTCGATAGACGCATTAGAGGCAATGGGGACCGCACCATCTATAACGTGGAAGGATTTGAAGGTTCGTGGAGAGCAAGCCGAAGATTCCTCAAGAGGAAAAAGGCGAAAGAGGCCACCGACAGCCGAAGCTCCGCTTAACTTTGTCCCACGCGCAAAGGGAAAGAGCAGCCAAGACGGCGGTTATGAACCAAACGCTCCCAACCCCAACAGCAAAGAAGAAGCAGAAGAAGAACAGCGAAGCCGCAACAGTAATAATCGACGTGGCAACCAGGGCCGCAGAACAGAAGGCCTCGTGAGCCAAGATTCCTCAAGTCCTATTCCTTTAGGGACGACGTAGATTCCCTTTCTTCAAATATCTTGTCGAAAATAACAAGATCAAACTCCCTCCGATTCGTAATCAAGAGGAAGCAATGAGGACTAACGACCCAAAATATCGCAAGTATCACAGTAAGCATTCATCACCCCACTAAACTCGCTTCACCTTTAAGGACAAAATCCGTGCTTTAATTGACGAGGGTCATCACTATGAAGCCGCCCAAAGAAAAGAAGGTCGGAGCAAATGCGTGTCCATAAGCTTTGGGTCGCCATTGACATGGTTTGAACCCAAACCGCTGGTCAAAGTCGCAATGAAGACGGTGAACGACGACCCACATAAGCAACGCTTTAAAGGACTTGTATCATATACACCCCAAATGGCTAAGTCCCGTGGATCCACCTGCACCGCTTGAGGATGAGCAATGGGTAGCCTCTTCTTCATCAAGAAAAATCAAAGCGAAGGGAAAGGCATGCCATGCTACTCCGCACTCGAGGGAGATGACTAACAGTGGTAGCATTCCGCTTGTCCGGCGAGGACCCGGCCCACGCCACCGAGAGCGACACGAAGTACAAATACAAGTACCCTGAGGTCCCCGAACCTAAATGCCAAGACGCCCGAGCTGGGGTACCAACAATTTCACTACCGAAAGCGCAACAGCCAGGTGGTCGCTAAAGAAGCCACCAAGCAACAAGAAGAAGTTCAACTCCGGCGTTCTCTGCTCAATCACCCGATTAGAAGAGACAAACCGAAGCTCCAACGCCCCATATCGCTTCGACGTATGGCCCATTGGCTAATATTCCCGCCAGATCAACTTCTACGAAGTTGTCGCGGTTGTCAAAAGAGACCAGAGAAGCTCTTCAAGCCCTCGCCGATTCGTGGTCTCACTCCGTGATTAGGCCGAGTCCAGAAGAGTCGGCCCAACAATGCAACCTTGCGGCTAAACACTTTCCCTGCATCACCTTTACAAAGGAGGATATGCAGACAAGGAATTCCAAGCACGATAGGCCGCTTTACTTCACCGGGTATATTGGCTCTAGTGAAGTTAACCGATCCAAGTCGATCCGGCCCGCGGAGCATCATGCCCCTACCATGTATCATCTTGAATCCCCGCCAAGAAGTCAAGGCCGACAGCACGGTGATCTACGGATTTAACACCAGCGGGTCTCGGCCGCTTGGTAAAATCCGGATAAAGTGCCAAATGGGGGACTTAAAGTCCAAGTCACCTGCTATGTGATTGACGCAGAGACTTCCTATAACTTATTGTTGGTCGACCTTTGATCCACGGTAACGCTATAGTCCCATCTACTCTTCACATCGTCTCAAATATGTAGACACTAATAATGAGGTCAAGACGGTGGTCGCGACAAACAACCGCTTAAGGATGGAGAATTATTTCACCGATTCTCTCCTACGTAATGAGTCCAAATCAATCATCGCCCAAGGCACGGACAGCGTGAAGAAGCCGATACGGGCCGGCTTGGTTATAGTGGTGGTTTTGTTTTAAATGACATTGTACCCCTTGTAATCAATCTTGACGATGAAGAATCGCCGATGAACATTGTAATTGGCAACTTGTCGATGAATCAATAAATGACGCATTTAGAGTATCCTTTGTCTTTGAATGATGTGATGACAGTTTATACAACGATCCGAAGTTGCACCTCGCCAACTCTGGCCATCTTGCTTTACACAAAAGCGTTCAGACTCCTTTGGGACAACACTGGCCATCCCACTAAGATCAAGTAGTGAGAAAGACTTGGTTTATTAAAAGGAAATGCGCCCAACGTAATCATTTCTTTGAAGAAGATGAAGATGATAATGGGCCTATCCTCCACACATTCAGATATAGTCCAAAACACCGGGTATCATGAAGAAATGGGGTACAACTTGACACAAGGAGAAGGTCTATGTTTTGGGCTAGGTCTCGAAGTCCTCCTAAAGCTGCATATGTCCCAAGAGGGAAGCCGATAACTACTATGCATTTAGAAGGGGATTGGGATACTAATCCTCCTCGAAGATGAATGCTCATGGTTGATTGATAATAATCCACCCAATGAGGGAGACGGACATTCGCCTCGATTCTTCGGTTGATTCTCGACACCACTCTGAGAAGCTTTCAAGGCTTTGATGTCAAATATGGCTACGGCTCGATCTCGCTACTATTGAGAGTGATGAAGATATGCCAACATGGGAAGACCCATGGATCCATCAACTCAGAGCAGCTTTGGGATAGATTCAACAAAGAGAACCCCCACTAAGGACCAGGTAGTCCAAAGTTAATATGAGTGATGAAGAGCATCCTAAACTCATAAACATCAGCAATACTCTTCCCTAAGAGAAGGAAGAGTTAATTGCCTTGATTAGAGTATATCGATGTATTCGCCGAGTTACGAGGACATGCCAGACTCGATTCTAATGTATGACACATCGCCAACATCAAGATGGATGTCAAACCCGCCAAGCAACAAAGAAGACGGTTTCGCCCACAAATATTGCAAGCAATCGCTGACTAAGTGAAGAAACTCATAGAATCGGATTCATCGAGGAAATTCAACATCCGGATTGGGTGGCTAATATAGTCCCTGGCCATGAAGAAGAATGGCTCGATTAGGACTGCGGTCGACTACGAGATCCAACGCCGCTGTTCAAAAGACTTCCTCTTCCAATCAATGTCATAGTCCACAATACATGTGGATTTGAAAGAATGTCGCTCATGGATGGTTTCTCTGTTACAATCGATCAAGATGCACCCCGATGACGCCAAACACAGCCGCTCGTAATGCCCATCGGTATATATTACATCTCATGCCGCTCGGCTCAAAATGCCTACGCCACATACCCGAAGCGATGACTAAAATTTTCCAGATCATCTCCGAAAATGGTCGAATGCTACGCTGACGACTTGGTTGTGAAAAGCCGCGGACAAAGGAGATCACATCAAAGATCTTAGAACGGTATTCGGAGCTCATGCGAACCCATCGCTAAAGATGAACTCGCCAAATCCTTCCTTGGGATGTCCAGGGCAAGTTCCGCTTCACTGCCACCAACAAAGGAATCTCATGTCGATCCCGAGAAGTAAAGGCGATTCAAGAATTGCAACCTCGAAATCAGAGAACTCGGGATTACAAGGGCGACATGCGACATCCGACGGCTTATATCAAACCCGTCTGAAGTGCCAACCGCTCTAAGTTGAACAAGAAGGGCGGTCATATATTTGACGACGCCGTAGGCATTCAAGAGATCAAGTCGATCTTCTAAACCTCCCGCTCTTGTTGCACCGCTGGTCGGAAAACCATTTTTGATCTACGCCAAGGCAACGGATCACTCGCTAAGCGCTTTACTCGAAGCAAGACGACGATAGCTGTCACGAATGTGTGCTGTATTACCTCGAGTCAACATTAGTCGTCCCGAAGTCTCGATATCCAATGGTCGGTAGCGCTGCCTTGCATTAGTGTTCGCGATTCGTAAAATGCACTATTTAGCCTGACAAACGATTTATGTTATCTCTAATGTAACCGTCCGAATATTTATGACCCACCGCCTCAATGAGTTGGCGCTGGCAAATAGGCTTTGTTTTGTCCCAATATGACTTGCACTTCAAACAACGTAGTCACCAAAGGGCAAGCGATTTGCGATCTCTTGGCTGCCAACCCGACAACAGACGCAGTTGAGCTATATGATGACCTTCCGGATGAAGTCCACGAAGTCAACACTACATCGCACCAACAAATATGGCGATCGTATTTTGACGAGCTCGAAGCTACCAACGTGGCAAGTGCCCCCGGATGTTCCAAGATCTCCGCTCGAGTCGGAGTTGTCTTGATTTCCCCGGGGAATCATGTCATGCCCCGTGCTTATTCACTCACCGAACCTTGTTCCAATAACGTAGCCGAATACAATGCGCTACTTATGACTTAGCCAAGGAGCCGGGGTTATCTCGCCGCACGGGCATTCGCAATTGATAGTTGCGATCCGTGGTGACTATGAAGTTAGGAACCCCGATCCGTCCCCTATCATCGATAGCCGCTGAAATGGCGCTCATTTGAAGAATTCTTCATCGAATATATCCCGCCGTAACGCCATGCATGCATTGGCGATTAGCGATCGCCGGCACAACCTTCCGACACCGGAGCAACTAGTTACGGTCAGACTTCACCAACTCTTCGCACATATATGAAGAGGCACAAGAAGAAGGGGTAGTTACCAAAGAAGTACATGCACCAAACCAAGTTGGAGCCCCGAGATTGGCGCTTTATCATCGACACGCCTTACATGGCATTCTCGCTAAGACGGAGGGAGAGAGAGTCAATCCGGAAGAGCTCCAAGATTCTTTTACTAACACGTAAAACCCGATGTTATATCACGGGTACGATGGTCTTTACCCGATGCCTTCAAACAAGGAGGCGTAAGAGGTCCTTCGAAGCACACGAAGGTGAATGTGGAGCACACCACCGGTCCCAAGCTCTACGATCGAATCAGAGAATGGGCTACTTCGCCAACAATGATTAATGACGCAATGAGCACGCCGAAATGCCACGCTGTCGATTCACGCTAATTATATGCATCAGCCTGCGCTGCATCCTTCGCCACATCCCGCCATTCGAGACATGGGGAATGGACGCTAGGTCCCATTTTTCCTCCGGCTGGCCAAAGGCGATCGGTTTATTCTAGCAATCACCGACATTCCAAGTGGGTGAAGCAATCCCGCTAAAAGAAGTAAAGGCGAAGTACCGCCGCCAAATTTATCAAACACCATGTCATCTATCCACACGGTGTCCCAAGACGGATCGCATGACAATGGTCCCTAATTCACCAATTCCTTCATCCGTTTTATGAAATTCAAGATACAAGACGCCTCGCCAATGTACTATAATCCACAGAAGAAATGGATTAGCCGAGGCGCTCAACAAGACGATTATCAAGATCTTGTCAAACTTGTGAAGAACAACAAGCTTAGACGGACGATAAGCTCGAGAAGCACTCGGGCATATCGCGACAATGGTAACGCGACGCCAACCGAGAGACCCCAGACTTCGGTTTACTGCGGCGCGCTTCTCCGCTGGAAATCCAGATTCGCCACTTCTCGATGACGCTTCGAACAACATCAACATCGCCTCAAGAGCTTAGATGTTAGATGAGAAGCCCGAAGCTCAACAATGCATTGAGTTCTACCAGCTAGATGTGAGCTTTCAACAAGAAAGTACGACAACGGTTTCAGGAGATTTGGTCCTCGCCGCCGACGACCAATAATCCTCACTTCCAAAAGAAAGGTAAATTAACCTAAATGGGAGGGACCGTTGTAATAGAGACGTCTACTTAACGGCATGTGACGCTTAATTACCCAAAATGGCGACCGCAATTAATGCCGATAATGGGAAGTTCCCAAGAAATACTACCCTTAGTACCTTCAGATAACCCGCTTCGACGGAAGTTCCTCGATGTTTCACCCACTTTTCTTGAGGATAACCCTAGATTTATCCTCCATCATAATCCCCACCGATCAAATTTTGACAGTAGGTCTACAAAATTTTCTCGTACATTACCAAAATCCTCTTGATTCCTTCTATGAACAAGAAGCCCACATTCAAAATCCCTTTCACGCCGGAGATAGAATAAAAATTCCTCTCCAAGCCGTGAAGATCCTTTTCGGACAAACGAAGGGTTCTATCCATCTCTTCTGTAGCCGACCGGAAGGTATATACGATTTTCGCATCAGTTGTCCGAATCGGTTGTCGCCCGAAGTCTTTTCGTTCCATCTCTCATCTTAGGTAGCCGATTGAAGGTATGCGCCGATTTTTCGACCAGTTGTCCGATCAAGGTCGCCCGAAGTTTCGTTCTCGGCGGAGATCCCACTTTAGTTCCATCTTTCATCTTAGGTAGCCGACCGGCGGTATGCGCCGGATTTTCGACTGTTGTCCGATCAAGGTCGCCTCGAAGTCTTCGTTCTCGGCGGAGATCCCACTTTAGTTCCATCTTTCATCTTAGGTAGCGCCATCAAGGTATGCGCCGATTTTCACACTGTGTTGTCCGATCAAGGTCGCCTCGAGCCTTTTTCGGTTCTCGGGGAGATCCCACTTTAGTTCCATCTTTCATCTTAGGTAGCTACCGATCGAAGGTATGCCGATTTTCGTGACAGTTGTCCGAATCAAGGTCGCCTCGAAGTCTTTTTCGCTTCAAAGTGAGATCCCACTTTAGTTCCATCTTCATTCTGTAGCGCCGACCGAAGGTATGCCGATTTTCGCATGTGTTGTCCGAATCGGGTCGCCGAAGTCTTTTCGTTCTCGGCGGAGATCCCACTCTTAGTTCCATCTTCATCTTAGGTAGCCACCAATGAATGCGCCGATTTTCGCATCGTGTTGTCCGATCAAGGTCGCCAGTCTTTTTCTGCTTCTTTCTGAGTGGAGATTCCACTCTTAGTTCCATCTCTCATCTAGGTACCGACCAAGGTATGCGCCGGATTTTCGACCAGGTTGTCCGAATCGGTCGCCTCGAGTCTTTTCGTTTCGAGTGGAGATTCCACTCTAGTTCCATCTCTCATCTTAGGTAGCGCCATCAAGGTATGCGCCGGATTTTCGCATTCAGGTTGTCCGGATCAAGGTCACCGAAGTCTTTTCGGCTCTGGAGTGGAGATTCCACTCTAGTTCCATCTCTCTCATCTTAGGTAGCCACTGAAGGTAAGGCGCCATTTCGCACTGTGTTGTCCACCAAGGTCACCTCAGTCTCTTTTTCGGTTCTCGAGTGGAGATCCCACCTTAGTTCCATCTCTCATCTTAGGTAGCTCGGATCAAGGTGGCGCCGGGATTTTCGCACCAGGTTGTCCGCCTAAGTCACCTCGAAGTCTCTTTCGGTTTTTCGGAGGGAGATCCCACTCTAGTTCCATCTTCCGGTAGCCGATCGCCGGTGGCGGCGGCCGATTTTCGTGACCGTTGTCCGCCTAAGGTCACCCGAAGTCTTTTTTTCGATTCTACAAAGAAATTCCCTCGTATTGGTTTTATTCGAGAAATAGAACATAAAATTCTTCACATGCATTCGTTAGCCTATTCTCCCATTAAAAGAAGACACCAAGATTCATCTGGGGTATTTTATCCCCGGCCTAAGAAGGGATAAAGCCGACCACACGCTAAGGTTTGCTTAGTTTCTCCGATTGAAGAAGACACCGAAGTTCGATTCGGGTATTTTATCCCCGGCCTAAGAAGGGATAAAGCCGACCACACACGCTGCCGGGTTCACCATTCTCCAACAAAAGAAGACACTGATCGACTGGGTATTTTATCCCAAACCTAAGAAGGGATGAAGTCGACGCCACACGCTGCTGTCGTTTAGTCTTTTTCCGATTGAAGAAGACGAGTTTGATTCTGGGGTATTTTATCCCAAGCCTAAGAAGGGATGAGTCTACGCAAAACACGCTGTCGGGTGGTCTCTTGCCCGTAGCACGGAAGCCTATGTATTCAATATCATAGCAACAAGTCTAGAAGAGTTTCATTCTTTAGCACAACGCCACGCGCGAACGGATCTAGATAATCCGCGACGCTAGCCCAACTCAAACGGTGGTTGGTAAAGGCTAATCAAACCCGCTGATGGTCGAGGGTTTGCCAAAATCCTATAAGTATTATGGTTAATTATTTCGACGGTAAAAGAATCATAATAAACAATGAAAGGAATGGATCTTATTCATTTGAAGCAAATATAGAAGGAGCTACAACCGCTTAAACATCAAGTCTATGACAAAGGATTTGCTGCTCAAGCCGGTGACATTTCACCATGGTAAGCCCGTGGAGTTCTTCCGCAACTTGCTCCCCGGCGACTCTCATCGGTGTCCGTCTTCGGTTGCCTCCGAGCTCAACCAGCCGCTTCGATAGGTCGAGTTCCTTAGACGCCGACGGCGAGGGCTTCTTCCTTGTTGGCCTTAGCCCAAAATACTCATCTTATCTTCCTGCGATGGAGCTCTCCTCAGCAAGATATCCTCTCCGCGACTCGCCACAATATCACCGATATGGCTTAGGGAAGAATATGTCTCACGACAACAGCCCAGCTGATCGGGCGCTTCCTCGCAGACCGACTTCGAGCCCAAGAAAACACGAAGCATCGCGCCATGCCTCTAAACGAAGTCGGTATGAGCAACCATATGAGGAAGCCCCACCTGCCCGCAGCCTTTTGCCCTCAAGCTTCTCCAGATGGGCGTCATCAACAATGGCTCGAGCCACGATAACCCATATCCCGTGATCAAGGCCATCCGGGATCAAGCAAGGCCCGAATCGATGAAGAGAAAGCCCGCCATGAAGGACCTTTTCGATCACCGCGTTCACCAAAGAAAAGAATGAGCGCATTTCCAAACAGATAATAAGATGGGATGGATCTTCATCCAAAGATCAACGCCGTGTCATGGAGTCAGATGTAGGCTCATCGAAGAAAAGAGAACCTTAGAATCTTCAACCAAAACTAATGGATGCATATTCGATTGGGGACTTTACCCGCCTCCTTCGTAGTTTCAGATTGGTGAGTCTACCAGAGGCGATCTATCATGGATACTATCAACCGCATTGAGCCCTCGCAGCTCGCCTATCTCAACAGCGGTAGCCGATTCAGAAAGCGGCGGAAAGAGGAGTTCACTACACAAAAGAAATGTCTCACCTCTTTAATTATAGTGATATTAGCCAAATGGTCGGTCCTATAATTAATCAAGAGAAAATTTAGACCTTCTTCGTGGATGGTAGCTTCAAATCTTCACCAAGGGTATCACCATCCGCGACTAAGCTCAGAAGTGTGTCATCCATGGAGGTGTTGCCATATAAACCAGCCTTCCACTAAATCTTCCATGGAGAAGTCTCAAAAGAAGGCATTAAGAAGGCTAATGCAACTAAGACTAACAATAGGTAAAGCTACTTACCTCCCCGTAGCAAGTTAGCTTGCTTAGTCTCGGTTCGCATTTGTCTCCGCAATCCTCTAAAAGAGCAAAAACGAAGAGGCAATTAGTGGGGTAATAATTCGAAGTCGCTCAATTCTCGCATTCGCCACCCAAGAGGAGTTATCGATGTTAGATGTACTGGTTCACCGAATCAGTCCTACATCGCCTCCTCCGCCATAGCTCCATACATTTGTTGAGTAAAACTTAGCTCAAGATGAGCGTAACCGGCCCAGCGTAATCGTGGTGAGGATCAAAGCCGTGATCATAATCCCTAAAACCCCCGCGATGCAAACGGAGAAATGTCGGCCCAAAGCCAAAATTTCGATTACATCACTTGAATTGTTACCTTCACATCGATTGATCATTACCGGTCAAGTCTATATCAAGGACCGAGGATTCACGCGATTCTTATGGGCTAACTTTCGCTTAACCCTTGAGAGGGTTGAAATTTTCCAACAGATTTGCTCGAAAATCAGCTGGATGAGAAATCCAATGGAAAGGATGAGAAAACGAAGGGGAAAAGGAGAGAGTACCGAGGTTCTCATAAACCGCAGCTTTAGCTTGGTCTTCCTAAAGTCGCAAAGATCGAATTGTGGAACTCCTCCTCGCCTCGCTTACGGATGAGATTGGCGGCGCTTCCTCCGAGCTTGAACGGCGCCTCGGTGCTCGAGTGTCGGCTCGCAACGATGCTTCGCCACTAGATTCAGATAGCCCTCACAGTGGACCGCTCGTTAGCTACTAATAGCCAACTACGCTGGAGGAACGCCGATTCCAACCGACGGCTCGAGCTCGAGACCAATCTAGCACCGTACATCCCATGACGCCCACAACCATGCTCAAGGCCATCCACAAGTCCACCACGAATTAGAGCCGCCGGTTCGGGTTCAACATAAAGTTGGTCGAACCAACCGACGAGCAAAACGACAGGGAAAATAAGGCTCAATGAAGCATTCTTCCTTTACTCGAAGTGAGATACCTCGCCCGATATTCACTCCAGCCTGAAACAGCCCATGTCAAGTGAAGTCCGCCGTGTTCGCACTCGCCGACCAAATGACTCGCCATATCGACTGTGAGAATCGAGGAAAACATCCGAAAAGATCCATTCTTTATGAACCTCAGACTGCTTCTTGATCTCTCGAAAGCCACGCTCTTCCATCGCAATCCTCTACCAACCGCAGAAAGGAGTAGACGAATCTGGAACCCGGTGCCGACATCATGTCGGACGATGAAGGACCAGCCAGCCATCAAATAGGTATATGGGAGCTCCACTGACGAAGGAATACGGATGATGGCTCGCCCTTTCTCCGGTAAACGCCGGACTATATGCCGCAATCCACGTGAATACCACCATTACCGAAGGAGAGAGAGTTCCTTCTTGTGAGCAAGCCGAACCAGCAGGTAAAGGACCTCCAAAGGTAAAGCATCATCGATTGATATGGAACCACATTTCTTTAGCCGATCGCAAGATAGCCGCTAGAAGAGTCGCCTACCGGATAGGCTTCACCGCATGCCACGTAAAGGTTGCAAACTTGGTCCCCGGGGAAAATCATCTCAAGGTGAAGGAAGGCAGTAGGAGTTAGCCTCGACCTCTCGACAGCTTCATTAACCTTCGGGAGGAGCGGTGACATTGTTCACAAAGTTGATGATTGTCATTGATTTGAACTTGCTTTACAGCTTCTTTGGCCTACAACAAAATTCAAAAGAAATGCCTTTATTTTAAGGCGCATAATGAAAATCAAAAAGATTACAACTTTTATCCCAGAAATCAAACACGAGGATCTCGCGATATCGGATCCTCGCCAGCGGGGTTCTGCCCGTACGGGACTTTTGTGTCCGTGGACCACCGCTGCACTCCAACTCGGTGTAAAGACCCTGTTCGAACTACAGATGAAGGGGTCTGCTTCACTAAGGAAACGGTTTACCAGGGGATCACACTCACGGCGAGAGGATCGGTCAGGGATCACACTCAACGGCGAGAGGATCGCCGAGCGGTGAGATCTACTAGGAGAAATCACAGCTATCCCCGAGAGGTTAAGACGAAGCTTAACCTAGAGGGTATCTCAGAAGTTCACCCATTCAGCTACCTTCCCATGTAGATCAGACGCCGACTAGACTTGTGCCGCTTGCTCGAACGGTAAGGCCGACGGCTCGTGGATCTCGTGAGAACTCTTCAGGAAATCCTCCAAAATCCCAAGCCCAAGTCCTCTCAACCGCTTTTCCTGCATCCTAATTCTCTCGAAAGTTCAAGACCCCCTATTTATACAATGGAGGGTGTGCGCCGGGCCACCTTGGTGGCTCCTGGCCACTTGTCGCCACCTCTACCAAAGACAGGTGGCTCTACCAAAGTGGTTGAGCCTCCTACCACTGCCGAGGCACTTCTGCCTGTTGCCGAGGTGGTTTCTACCAAAGTGGTCGAGCCACCTGGCCACTTTGGCCGCAGGTTTATCGCGCGGATACCGCCTTTGCGCTGGGTCGCCGCTTCGCCGCTTTCTCCGCCGATTCTTCGCCGACTTTCGCCTTTCCGGCTTAGTTTTGTTCTGGAATGTCGCCGCAGGTTTGAGTCCGCGTCTCATCAACTTTCGAGCTTAGCGTCCGCTTGCATTGACGGACTAAGTAGCACGGTTGATTCCGCCTTGTCAACATTTGAGTTTAGTCAACTGCGACGCCGTTCATCGCTCGCGACGCCTTGCCGACTTACTTCATGTGCTCGCCGACTCCGCTTCGCCGCTTTTGGCGCTGCGGACGCCGCTTTGCACGCCGGTTTGTCGAATGGATCGTTAGTTGCCAACCCACCGCCACGAAGTTTCGCTCGTACCGATAAGCAATTTTTATGCCTACAGATATTCCTCCAAAGCCGCCTCGCCGCATTCTTGATGAGTCCGGGATGCTTTGACATGATGGTTCCCGCCTACCGGGAGGGTCCCAAAAGATAGCTTCAAGTCTTCGATTCTTTCGTGATCATCCAGCTTTGTAGGATTCCCGATAAGATCACGGTGCTGCATTTATTGTCCGACCGCTTGTTATCTTGATTCAAGTCGGTGGGTGAGTTTTGTTTGTAACTCGTGGTCGCTGGTCGTTGTTTGACTAACCATCGACTTTTGACTTCTCCGTATGTTGGCGAACCTTTGTTGGCTACACATTGGTCGTGGTCGAGTACATGGAATTTCATAACCCTCATCGGCTAATTCTTCCGCCATCACGCGGTTGTTGGTTTAACCACGGGAGAACTGATCTTTTCATGGAGATATCGCCCTAGCCTTTAGCTCATGAAAGCACGCTTTGACCGTTGTTGGGATATGATTATCCACGGTGAGAAGTTTTTCTGGATCGACACGTTGTCCTGTCGCCATGACTACTGGCCGATTATTCCTCTCTTGGATATTATGGTGAGGAAATTAAGGTTACCGAAGTTATCCTTAAGAATATGGATTTATTCTCCAGAACTCCTCGCTGAAAATTTGGAAACAGCTTATATTCGAATCCTAGTTGAGTAGGATTAGGCGATCGCTGATTTAAGGCCGATGCAATCCGCATCGATCGAAGTTATCCCTAATATTTCTTGTGAGAATATTCTTCCGGAACTTCTCGACAAATTAGGAAACAGTTTATACTGTAATCCTAGTTGAGTAGGATTAGCGACGCTGATTACGCCGGTGCAATCCGCACGATCGAAGTTATCCTAAGAATATTTCTTGTGAGAATATTCTTCCGAACTTCTATTAGGAAACAGCTTTATACCGTAATCCTAGTTGGAGTAGGATTAGGCGACGCTGATCCTCGTAACCGCACGATCGAAGTTATCCCTAAGAATATTTTGTGAGAATATTCTCCGAACTTCTAATAAATTAGGAAACAGCTTTATACTCGAATCCTAGTTGGAGTAGGATTAGCGACGCTGCTGATTTGGCGCCGGTGCAATCCGCACGCATCGAAGTTATCCCTAAGAATATTTTTGTGAGAATTTTCTTCCAGCACTTCACAAATTAGGAAACAGCTTTATACCGTAATCCTAGTTGGAGTAGATTAGCATGCTGATTACGCCGTGCAATCCGCGACGATCGAAGTTATCCCTAAGAATATTTCTGTGAGAATATTCTTCCCGAACTCACAAATTAGGAAACAAATATACTTGTAATCCTAGTTGAGTAGGATTAGCGACGCTGATTGGCCGGTGCATCCGCGACGATCGAAGTTATCCCTAAGAATATTTTGTGAGAATATTCTTCCTGAACTTCGACAAATTAGGAAACATTTATACTGTGAATCCTAGTTGAGTAGATCACATCGCTAATTCAGTTGGTGGAATTCACAGGTGTTATCCCAATCACACCTTCAATCTTTCCCAATATAGCGAGGAATTAGGAGCCAATCAACGGACTGATTTGGCATCTTTGATATCCTGGATACGGCTCCCACTAGGACTCCTAATTAGTTGATTAGAGTCCCATTAGAATTGATTTGGGCCCCAATTAGAATTCCTACTTGCCAAATAGGAGTCCTTGTTCAAAGAGGATTGGGTCCATATGGGGTTGTTATAAATACCCATAATCCCTCCTTTCTTTCCACCTATGTGGCCGCCCCTCTCTTCTTTTGTTTCTCCTTTCACGCTCGGCCTCGCCTCCTCCAATCAACGAGGTATGTGCACGAGGGTTTTGTAAATTTTCTTTCTTTTTTCTTTCTTTAGCGCGGCAGCGAAATCGACAATAAGGGAGGATCTGGCCGACGGTGGCGACGATCGCTGCCACGGCGGCCAAGACGGCTGGATGGGCGCCGGGCTGGAAGGCCGCCTGGCACGCCAAGTTCGGCGTGTTCGGGTCACTGGGACGCTCTGGCTGCAATACTGGCGCGTTCGGCGCATTCAGTAAATACTGGCGCTGCTGGCGCATTCAGTACACTGTGCAATGGCCTCTGGCGCTTGGCAAATAGCTACGCTGGTTATCATTGCGGTACTGCTTGTTATGCTGATTGGGCTACCGGTTCTTGATGCCTTTGTTGATTTTTGACCGTGATATCTGACTTTCTTTATTTGTTTTTGTGTTTCCGGCGTCGCTTGAAGATCACGCTGCCGAGGAGTCGATCAACCCGCGACGGCGCTGTGAATGCACGCCCTTTTCGGGTGCGCCAGTCCATCATATTCTCAGACATATATGTTGTATCCCCGCCGTTTCTCCTTTTTGTGAGGCGATTGAAGAGCCGGAATCCTCCTTTGTATCGACGCCGTGATTGTGCACGCTCGCTATGACCCCGCCGCTTCTCCTTTGTGAGGCGATTGGGAAGAGCCGAGATTCTCCTTCGTGAGGATTGAGGCTTCAAAGATCACCCTTCGACAGCTTTAACGGAGCGATTCAATCGCATTCTCGCCTCACAGAGTACGTAATATATTGTCGCTGGTTTACGCGGCTATATTTATCGCTCTCCGGTATTCACACGATGAAATCGCCATACCCGTATAAGGTCGTGACTCAATCTATGTAAGATGAACTCAACGCCATTTACTAACTGAATATTTCATTTCGCTTGATTATTCCTCTGAGCTTTTCCAACCTACTGTCGATGGACGCCATAATGACTATTATTCCACGGCGATGATCCCACATTTTTATCTCGGCTTCGACCCTCTATATCACGAGATGATCCAGTCAGATTTGAGGGGAGTTCGCAGCTCCGACGACATCACCGACATACGTCAGAAGGGACACCACTTCATCGAACCTTTGCGTAAAGACGATTATCTATTCGGCGACTCGCCAGGATCCTGATACGCCTCTTATCGAGTGAGAGGTGGTTGAACAAAGACGACGGAGGCCCTTTGTATATTCCCTGATACCTCGCCGCCTCTCATTGACCGACCTTAGACACCATGTCGGACACTGCATGTCATGGGGCCCGACCGAGGAGCATGATCATATTCATTGTGGGTTTATTACCCAGAGTCGGTTCCGGGTTCCAACAGAATCGCCCATCGTCTTCACCTCGGGTTGTATCGGACACACCCACCGCGGATGAGCTTTTTATTCCTCGCTCGCTTTGAAGAATCGCCTTGCTAAATTGGGGCGAGATGCCGCCGTCCACCATAGATTCTTCTATTGGGTTCACTCGCCAAGTAAGCATGGGGTCGCCCGACCACTTACGCCCCAGCCTGGGATGGAGAACTTCGCCAGGGTCTCAGATCAATGATTCGCGTCACCATGTATGGCCTTCCAATCGCGCCAATCATTTCTTCACCTTATTCGAAGCTTTATAATCCAGATTCAACACGCTTTCACTAAACACTCGAAGTTAGTTGGCTTTACATGAGATGTACCGATTTCGTGTCTACCCATGGGGAAGATGCTATATCGAGTACTTTCCTCCAATCGTGAACCGAGCCTACCAGGAACACACCATCGCTATAAGACCTATGGATCTCACTTGTCATTACTATATAGCTCGCTCAATCAACCTTGCGCCAAAAGGAAATCGCAGTGAGTCCGGCGTCACAATTACTTGTTCCAAAGATTTGAGGACAAATCACGAGGAAATATGTGAACTATCACCGCCACTCTTCAAGGTTAACGAACTGATCGAGAAGTCCGAGGCTAACTCTTACACGCCAGCCTACGCCAAAGAAGGCTTTCCTTCAGGACCAAGTTTGCGCATCTTTCGTGGTATGCGTGAAGCCTATCCAAATGACAACCTTTCTAGCGTGCTATCTTGCAACTGCCAAGAAGTGTGTGGTTCCATATCAACTGATGATGCTTTACCTTTGAGGTCCTTTATCCCCAGCTCACCGCCACAAGAAGGAACTCTCCTTCCCTGATGGTGGCTAATATTCACCGTGGATTGCGCATAGTTCGAAGCGCATCAGAGAAAGGACGAGCCATCATCACGCATCCCTTCCCGTCCCCAGTAGAGCTCCCATATACCTATTTGATGGCTCGGTTGTCTTCATCGCCCGACATGATGTCAGACGGTTCCACAGATTCGCCTACTCCTTTCTTGCGCTTGGTAGAGGATTGTGTGGAAGGGGCGGTTTTGCAGAGATCAAGAAACGATACGCATTCACAAAGGGTGGATCTTTTCCGTGATGTTTTCCTCGATTCTCCGGGTCAATATGGTGAGTCCTGGTCGACGGAGGTGCCAAAACACAGCAGACTTCACTTGACATTGGCCGTTTAACCGGCTAGTGAATATCGTGCCGTGGTATCTCACCTTCCAAGAGGAATGCTTCATTGAGCCTTATTTTCCCCTGCCGCCGCCGCCGGGTTAACGCACCAACTTTATGTTGGGAACCCGAACCGATAGCTCCGCACTCAGGTGGACTTGTGGATGGCCTTCGAGCATGGTTGTGGAGCGCCATGGGATGTACCGTGCTAGATTCAGCCTCCCGAGCTCGACTCGCCACCGGAGTCGACATTCCTCCATTGTGAAGCTATTAGTAGCTAACGAGTCAGCCCTGAGGGCCATCTCTCAGATCGGGTAGCCGGTCACGGCAGCCTAGATTCGACACCCGCAGATGCCTCAAGCTCGTGAGGAAGCCAATCTTATCGACTGGTGAGGCCGAGGAGGAGTTCCACAACTCGACGCTGCTACTTTAGGAGAGGACCAAGCTGAGGCGCAGCCATGAGAAGGACTCGGTATTTCTCCTTTTCCCTTTCGCTTTCTCATCCTTTCCATTAGAGTTCTCATCCAATTGAATTTTCGTGAAAATTGCTGAAGAGGAAGAATTTCGACCCTCTCAAGGGTTAAACGAAGAGGCTAGCCCACAAGAATCACGCGGAATCCTCGGTCCTTTGATATAGACTTGACCAAGAATGATCCGGGCCGGTGACGGAGGTAATAATTCACCATGCTGAAATCAAATTTCGACTTTGAAGACCACATTTCTCCTGTCATGCATGGGGTTCTAGGATTATGATCCGCTTTGATTTTGCTCACAATTTTGCCGAGTCTACCGCTTCATGCCGAGCCAAGTTTTACTCAACAAATGTATGGAGCTATAGCGAGGAGGCCGATGAGGACCCATTCGTGAGCCTGTGTACATCTAACGCCAATAACTCCTCTTCGGATGGCTAATGCGAATTGAACGACTCGAATTCACTCCACCATTACCTCTTCGCTTTTTGCTCTTTAGAGGGATTGCAGAGACAAATGCACAAATCGAGACTAAGCAAGCTAACCCCATTGTAGGAGGTAACGTAGCTTTACCTATTGTTTGACTTAATTGCATTCGCCTTCCTAATGCCTTCTTCTTCGTGACTTCCATGGAAGATTTCTGGATCCGTTTATATGGCAACACTTCCATGGATGACTCACACGCTTGGTCACAGATGGAGGTACCCTTGGTGAAGATTTACCCGCTACCGCCCCCAAGAAGGTATGAATTTTCTTCGACATTATAGGACCAGCCGCCAATACCACTATAATTAAAAGAGGCCGAGACATTCCATTTGTGCAAATGGTAGGTACTCCTCTTCGCCGCCTTCTGAATCAGCTACCACAATAATCGCTGAGATAGATGAGCACACCGAGGGCTCACCATGCTGACAAAGATCCCACCGATAGATACGCCGGTGGACTCGCTTAGCCTCCGAGACTACACCGGCGAGACTGTAAGGGTCTTTAGCCCAATAAATTTTCACCAAAATTCTAAAGTCCTCTTTCTTCCGCGGCAGAGCCTACATCTCGACTCCATGATCTGGCAGAGCGCTGATGCCGGATGAAGATCCATCCCATCTTATTATCCGCTTGAAGTACGCTTATTCTTTCGTGAACATGGTGATCGAAAAGGTCCTTCATGGCGGGCTTCTTCATCGGCTCAAAGCCACCGCTGATCCCCTGATAGCTTTGATAATGAGATATGGGTTATCCCGGTGGCTCGTGCCATTGTTGATGATCTCTATCCGAGGGAAAGCTTCCAGATCGCAAGAGCCGCGGCTACCGGGCTTTCATACATACGCCGTGACCGACGACGCGAGGCATGGCGCCGATGCTCGTTTTTACCGGGCTCGAGGTCCGATGCAGAGAGACCGCTACCATCAGCTCTGAGTTGTTGTTGCTGAAACATATTCTTCCTAAGCCACATCCGCATCGATATCGTGGGCGAAAAGCGAGAGGATAACGCCGTGGGAGAGCTCCATGTCGAGGAAGATAGGATGAGCGCTTTGAGTCGGCCAAGGCCAACAAGGAAGAAGCCCTCACCGCTAAGGCCTAGGAACTCGAC
Organism: Asparagus setaceus; assembly: GCA_012295165.1. NCBI lineage: Eukaryota > Viridiplantae > Streptophyta > Magnoliopsida > Asparagales > Asparagaceae > Asparagus > Asparagus setaceus. The sequence continues at coordinate 76,973,039 of CM022702.1, forward strand.
CGTCGAAGCAAACCGGCCGAGCTCGAGGAGGCAACCACTAAGACACCGAACACCGATGAGGAGTCCTTCAGGTCGAAGTTGCGGTGAAGAACTCCAAAGCTTACAATGGTGAAGTGTCTCACTGAACAACAAATCATTTGTCATAGACTTGATGTTTAAACAGCTTGTAGCTCCTTCTATATTTGCTTCAAATGAATAAGATCCATTCCTTTTATTATGATTCTTTTACTGCTAGAAATAATTAACCATAATACTTATAGGATTTTTGGCAAACCCTCACCATCAACGTTTGATTAGCCTTTACCAACCACCGCTTGAGTTAGCTAGCGTATGGATTATCCGATCCGCTCAAGACGTGACGTTGTGCTAAAAGAATGAAACTCTCTTAGACTTAATGCTATGATGTTGAATACATAGGCTTTATACTTTACCGCAAGAGACCACCCAAGAACGCTGCAAGTAGACTCATCCCTTCTTAGGCTTCGGATGAAATACCCTGAATCGAACTCGTGTCTTCTTCAATCGAAAAGACTAAACCGCAACGCTGCAGTGAGGCGTTGCTTTATCCCTTCTTAGGCTTCGGATAAAATACCCCGTAATCGAACTCGTGTCTTCTTCAATCGAGAAAGACTAAACCGCAACGCTGCGGTGAGGCGCTGGCTCTTATCCTTCTTAGGCTTTCGAATAAATACCCTTAATCAACTCGTGTCTTCTTCAATCTAAAAGATTCAAACGCAGAGGCGCTGCTTTTGTGGTTATTGGCCAACCCCAACTCTCAACGGGTTTGATGAGCTCTTTACCAACTACCGCTTGAGTCATACGCATGGATTATTCCTGATCCGCTTCAGACATGACGCTTGTGCTAAAAGAATGAGACTCTCTGACTTAATGCTACGATGTTGAATAATACGAGGCTTCGGCTCTTTTTCATCGAGAAGACTAACCCGCGACGCTGTTAAGCGCTGGCTTTATCCCTTCTTAGGCTTCGGATAAAATACCCCTAATCGCATCGTGTCTTCTTCAATCGGAAAGACTAAACCGCAACGCTGCAGGAGGCGCTGGCTTTATCCCTTCTTAGGCTTCGGATAAAATACCCCAATCGACTCGTGTCTTCTTCAATCGGAGAAAGACTAAACCGCAACGCTGCAGGCTGGCTTTATCCCTTCTAGGCTGATAAAATGCCCCAAGATGAATCTTGGTGTCTTTGACCGAGAATGACCGAACCGCTTAAGATTGATTGAGGTGGGAAAGGAAGAATGTGTTCTATTTCCTGATGAGGCTAACAGCAGCATTCCTGCCGAGGAATCGAAAAGACTCGTGACCTTCACCGGACTACCTCGGGTTCACCGGGCGATACCTTCACCGGCGCTACCTAAGATAAGAGGGGAACTAAGAGTGGGATCTCCACCGAGAACCGAAGAGACTCAGCGACCTTCACCGGACAACCTGTTCGAAAATCCCCAAGATACCTTCACCGGCGCTACCTAAGATGAAGATGGAACTAAGAGTGGGATCTCCACCAGAACCGAAGAGACTCAGTGACCTTCACGACAACCTGGTCCAAAATCCCAAGATACCTTCACCGGCGCTACCTAAGATGAAGATGGAACTAAGAGGATCTCCACTGAACCGAAGAGACTCTGACCTTCACCGGACAACTGGTCTCGAAAATCCCTACAAGATACCTTCACGGGCTACCTAAGATGAAGATGGAACTAAGAGTGGATCTCCACCGAGAACCGAAGAGACTCGAAGCACCTTCACGGACAACCCGGTTCCAAAACCTACGATACCTTCACCGGCGCTACCTAAGATGAAGATGGAACTAAGAGTGGGATCTCCACCGAGAACCGAAGAGACTCTGACCTTCACCGGACAACCTGGTCCGAAAATCCCTACAAGATACCTTCACGGCTACCTAAGATAAAGATGGAAAGAACCCTCCGCTTATCACTCTAAAGGTCTCGATGCTTGGAGAGGAAGAATTTTATATTCCTATCTAAAAGGGATTTTAATTGGGCCTCTTGTTCATAGAAGGAATCAAGAGGAGATTGTGGCAATGTACCGTAGGTTTTAGGCCCACCGCCAAGGGATTTGATCGTGGGGAAAATAATGATGGAGGACAAATCCGTGGTTATCCTCAAGAAAAGTGGGTGAAATATCCCACGAGGAACTTCCGCCGAACGGGTTATCCCAAGATACTAAGGGTAGTATTTCTTCAGAACTTCCCATTTATCAGATTAATTGCCGGCCGCCACTTTGGGTAATTAGGCGATACGCACTATTGAGTAAACCGCTTCTATTACAAACGACCTCCCATTTAGGTTCAATTTACCTTTCTTTTGGAAGTGAGGATTATCGGTCGCCGAAAGCAAATAGGACCAAATCTCCTTCTAAAGGTTCTCTCGTCGAACTTTCTTGTTGAAAGCCCTCGACATCCTAGCTTGGTAGAACTCAATGCATTGTTGAGCCTCCAGCGCTTCTCATCTAACATCTCAAGCTCTTCGAGACGCTTTTGATGTTGTTCTTCGCCGCCATCTCTGCTGAAAGGGCTACGGCGACGAATCTCGATTTTAACGGAGAATCGCTTCGCACTGCAAAACCGTGGAGTACGGGTCGCCTCCAGCTATGGCGTGCATGCAGCGATATGCCAGTAAGCCCGAAGTTTATCATCCCGCCCGCTTTGTTATTCTTCACAAGCTTCTCGGCTAATTTTGATAATCGCCTTGTTGAATGCCTCGCTAATCCATTTGCCGCCGATTATAGGCCGCCGACGAGACATCTTGTATTTTGAACTTTTCGCAAAACCCGATGAAGGAATTGCCGATGAATTGGGGACCGCTGTCATGCACGATCCGCCTTGGAACACCGTGTCGATAGATGACATGGTGTTTGATAAATTTGACGACGCATCTCGCCTTTGACTTCTTTTAGCGGATTGCTTCTACCACTTGGAGAAGTAATCGTGATCGCTAGAATAAACCGACGCTTTGACCGACGGAGGAAAATGGGACCTACGACGCCCATTCCCCATGTCTCAATGGCCGTGATGTGGTCAAGGATGCAACCGCCAGAGGCCGATGCATATAATTCGCGGAATTTGACACGCTGCGGCATTTCCGAGCCGCATCGACGGCCATTAATCATCGTGCAAAAGTAGCCCATTCTCCCGATTCGATCGAGAGCTTGGGACCAGCCGGTGTGCACTACATTCACCTTCGTGGTGCTTCCCCGGCGACCTCTTTCCTCTTTGTTTGAGAGGCATCGGAGCAAAGACCATCGCACTCCCGCGATATAGCATCCGGTTTCGTGGTCGTAAAGAATCTTTGAGCTTTCTCCGATTGACTTCTCCCTCACGCCTTCCTAGAATGCCATGTAAGACGAATCGATGATAGAAAAGCCAATCTCTCGGCTCCAACTTGGTTTGGGTTGCATGTACTTTGGTAACTACCCCTTATCTTCTTGTGTCTCATCGATAATGGTACGTAAGAGTTGGTGAGTCCCGACCGAACTAGTTGCTCGGTCTCTGGGTTGTGCTAACGCATACGCCTAACGCCGCCGCTGCATCCGCATAAGCGCTTTTGGAGCTGGATATATTCGATGAAAACTCTTCAATGAGTCCGCCATTTCAACGCTATCCGATGATAGGGATTAGATCCGATTCCTCGACTTCGTGAGTCACCACTTAACCCGCTTAACTATCAATTGCTAATCGCCGCTTCGAGATATTCGACCCCCAGCTCCTTGGCGAAACTAAGTCCAATAAGTAGCGCATTGTATTCAGCTACGTTATTAGAGCAAGGTTCAGTGAGTGAATAAGCACGGGGCATGACATGATTCCCCGGGGAAACTAAGACAACCCCGACCGCGAAATCTTAGAACATCCGGGCACTTGCCACATTGGTAGCTCGAAGCTCCACAAAGTACAATCGCCATATTTGTTGGTGCGATGTAGTGTTAACTTCGTGGACTTCATCCGGAAGATCATCATATAGCTCAACTGCGTCCGTTGTCGGGCTGGCAGCCAAGAGATCGCAAATCGCTTGTCCTTTGACTGACTTCTGTTGTTTGAAATACAAGTCATATTGGGACAAGAGCAAGGCCCATTTCGCTAAACGCCAACTCATCGAGGCCGGCTGGGTCATAAATATCCGGACCGGATTTACGTTAGAGATAACATAAATCGCTCGTCCACTAAATAGTGCCGCATTTTCCAATCGCTAACACTAATGCAAGGCACCGCTTCACCATTGATATCGACTCAGACCCACTAATGTTCTCGCCGTAATACACCGCTCGCGGACGCCGCCGCCGCCTTGCGCGAGTAAAGCGCTTTAACGAAAGTGATCCGCTGCCTTGACGATCAAAACGGTTTTCCGATCGCGTGCAACAAGAACAGAGGTTTAGCGAGATATAATTTGATCTCTTCACGTTTTCTCGGCAGCGCCGCCCCAAATATATGACACTCTTCTTGTTCAACTTTGAGAATGGTTGGCACTTCCTGATAGGTTCGATATGAACCGCCGGATGTACGCCAATCGCCTCTTGTAACCCCTCGAAGTTCTCTCGATTTCGTTGCAATTCTTGAATCGCCTTCACTTTGTCGATCGACGTGGATTCCTTTGTTTGTGACGACGGCCAAGGAACTTGCCACCGACATCCCAAGGAAGGATTTGGTGATTCATCTTTAGCCGATGAGTTCGCATGAGTTCAATACCGCTCTAAGATCTTTGATGTGATCTCCTTTGTCACGCTTTTCACCACCAAATCGCCGACGTAGCATTCGACCGCTTCCAAGATGATCCCGAAAATCTCCGCCATTGCTCGCCGGTATGTTGCCAAGATTTTTGAGGCCGAACGGCATGACCGCGTAGCAATATATGCCGATGGGCGCTCAACGCCGTGGTGTTTACGCCATCGGGTGCATCTTGATTTGATTATACCCAAAAGCCATCCATAAAGGACATTTTTCAAATCCACACCGTTGTCAACTATGACATCGCGATTGGAAGAGGAAAGTCATCTTTCGCAAGCCGCTGCTGAGGTCTCTCAGAATCGCTAATGCATCCTAATCGAACCCATTCTTCTTCATGACCGACTATATTCGCCACCCAACCGATGTTGAATTTCCTCGATGAACCCCGATTCTATGAGTTTCTTCACTTCAACCATTGCCTCCAATATTTGTGGATCTAAACCGCCTTTGCCGTTGCTTGACAGTTTGACATCCGCTTTGATGTTGAGGCGATGTGTCGCCACATTAGGGTCGAAGTCCCGCATGTCCTCGTGAACTCCGTGTAATACATCGATATACTCCTAATTAGGGCAATCAACTCTTCCTTTCTTCCGAGGGAGAGTATTGCTGATGTTTATGAGTTTAGGATGCTCTTCATCACCCATATTAACCTCGACTACCTCATCCTTAGTGGGGTTTCTTTGTTCAACCTATCCCCGAATCGCTTTTGAGTTGATGGATCCATGGGTCTTCCCATGTCAGCATGTCTTCATCACTCTCAACAAGCAGGATCAATCGAAGCCATATTTGACATTAAAGCCTTGAAAGCCCGGTCGGTGTCGTAATCCCCCAAGAATCGCATCAATGTCCGCCTCTCACCGGGTGGATTATTATCAATCACCACGCAGCATTCATCTTCCGAGGAGGATTCGATCCCAACCCTTCTAAATGCATAGTAATTATCCTTTCCTTTGGGACATATGTCCGTCGAGGGACTCGGGACCTCGCCAAAACATAGACCTTCTCCTTGTGTCAAGTCGCACCCCACTTCTTCATGATACCCTGTTTCCGGACTATATCGAATGTGTGGAGGATAGGCTCATTGTCATCTTCGCCTTCTCTAAGAAATGATTTGCGCCGAACCGATCTCCTTTACCGTAAACCAAGTCTTTTTCGACATCACCATCGTGGATGACAGTGCCGCCCCAAGGAGTCTCGAACCGCTTTTGTGTAGCAAAATGACCGAAGGTAGGTGCAACTCGATTATCGTATAAACTCCGCCATCACATCATTTAAAGACAAAGGGTACTCTAAATCGCCATTTATTGATTCATCGGAATTTGCTTACCATAATGTTCATCCGACGATTCTTCATCGCCAAGATTGATTACAAGGGGTACAATGTCATTTAAAACAAAACCACCACTATAACCAAGCCCGCCGCAGACGCTTTCTCCACCGTCCGCGTTCTGGGCCGATGATTCGCTGACTCATTATCGTAGAGGAGAGAATCAATGAAATAATTCTCCATCCCCTTAAACGGTTGTGTCCGCACCACCGCCTTGACTCATTATTCGTGGTCTACATATTTGAGACACCGATGAAGAGTAGAGGGACTATAACATTATTGTGGATCCAAGGTCGCACCCAACAATAAGTTATAGGAAGTCTCCGCCAATCACATAGCAGTGACTTCGACTTTAAGTCCCCCATTTGGCACTTTATCCGATCTTACCAAGCGCCGAGACCGGTGTTAAATCCATAAATCATTGTGCCCGCCGACGCCATCGCGTGAATTCCAAGATGATACATGAGGCGCAGGGCATGATGCTCATAATGAACCCGGATCGACTTGATCCGTTAACTTCACTAGAGCCAATATACCCGTGAAGTATAGCGCCTATCGCGCTTGGAATTCTTCGCCCGCATATCCTCCTTTGTAAAAGTGATGCAGGGAAGTGTTTAGTCGCAAGGTTGCATTGTCGGGCCGAATTTTCCGACTTGGCCTAATCTCGGTGAGGAAGACTTCCGAATCGCGCAGGGCTTCCTCGGGGCTTTCTTGTTTCGACAACCGCAAATACTCATAGAGTGATCCTCGGCATATTAGCCAATTGTGCCATTACATCAAAGCGTATGGAGAGTTCGGCTCCCGTTTATCTCTTCCAATCGGGTGATCAATCGACCGCCGAGTCGAACTTCCTATGGTCGCTGTCGTAGCTTCTTTGGCGCCCACCGCCGCTTGCCTGCGGCGAGTGAGGGGATTTGTTGGTACCCCCCAGCTCGAGCTGCCTTGGCATTAGGGTCGGGACCGGTACTTGTACTTGTACTGCGGTCCACCCCGTGGCGCGGCTTCGTGTTCCTCTTCGACACCGAATGTTACCACTGCTCATCGCCTCTCCGCACTATGAAGTAGCATGGCATGCCTTTCCTTCGCTTTTCTTCAACGAAGAAGAGGCTACCCATTGCTCATCTTCAAGTAGGTTCGGTGGACTCCACAAGACTTCGCCATTCGGGTCAGATAATGACATAAGTCCTTTCTCGGCGTTGTTGTGTGGTCGCCATTCACCGCTTCATCTGACGACTTTGACCACCGGTTCAAGTTCAAACCATGTCAACGGCACCGCACTGCTTATGGACACCGATTCGCCTCCGACCTTCTTTTCTTTGAACGGCTTCATAGTGATGACCCCTACATCATTAAAGCCTGGATTTTATCCTAAGGCTAAAACAGATTTAGTAGGGTGATGAATTGCCCCGTGATACGCGCAGATTTTGGGTCGTTCGTCTCATCATTGCTTTCTTGATTCTGATCTGAGGGAGCTTGATCTTGTTATTTTCGACAAGATATTTGAAGAGACCGGAATCTCGCCGCCCCTAAAGGAATAGGACTTCGAATCGCTGCTCGAGGCTCTTCGTTGTGGCCCGTGTTGCCACGCTGATTGTGCCTGCTGGCGCGGTCTGCTGCGCTGCTGGCCGCTGGGTTGAGTTGAAATGTTTGTTCGCGAACCGCCTTAGGTCGCTTCTTTTCCCTTTGCCGACAAAATTATGCTTCGAGCTTCCGCCTTGCCGGCCGGCCTCTTTCCGCTTCTTTTTCCTTTTAAGGAATCTTTCAGCCTTGTTTCCACGAACCTTCAAGTCCTTCCATCGCTATCGATGGTGCCGACCATTGCTTCAAGCACATCTATCGATAAGTTGCCGTCAGGTGTTTGAGGATGAACTCCTCTCTTATTGATCCCGACAGCCATTGCCTTGTTCCGAATCGCTTGACAAAGATATCCACGGTTTCTCCGCTTTTCGCTTCGCCGAAAGTAATGTTCCGGACGATACCTGTATCGCCATCAAAGAAATTGGTAAGGAAGCTAGACTCCATGTCGCCCCACCGCGGAATGCCCCGCTTGAGACGGCGGTACCATTCGGCGTTCCACGGCGGGTACCAACGAATGACCGAACCATCGTGGGTTCGCCGTAAATAACTCCGAGGTGTGACTTGAAATAAATCAAGTGTCGCTAGCCGGGAACCCTTCCCACAAATGTGAAGTTTATTAAGAACTTCGACGGTAACGGATTGATTCCCACCTCGGTATGGGCAAGGAATTGCCTTCTTTACTTCTTGAGCGAAATCAATGAGTTGATTTTGCTCTCCAAGTCTTTGATCTTCGCTTCCCGAGCAACAACATCTATGTTTTGCCCAAATAAGGGTTCGTGAGGGTTATCATCTTCTTGTGCTTCCTCCCGATCTCAATCGCTATCATCTTGATCGATGTTGATACGACTGATTCACCGATGTTTCAGCTAAGGCTTGATCTTGATCATGCATTTCTCATCGCCGTGATGGCCTCCATCTCTAGCTTGAAGTTTTCCCGCTGCTTATTCAACGCTTCATCTAGCATTTTAGCCACTTGATCTCAGATCGATCATGAGCGCTTTTTGGGGCTCCTTCGCTAGATACAAGATCCCGAGGCAATTAGGAGCCAATATCCGACGATCATCCTCCGCTGGTATCCTTTCGTAAGCTTGTCGATTCGACCGCCGGATAGTCCCGACCGCAAACGAAGTTAACCGCTATGCGCGCGGGATACCGTGACGACGCATTCTTTGCCGGTCATGTTGTTAGTGACCTCTGGCAACCATCTTCTGATGTCATCCTTTCACGGAAGTCGCTTTGACCTAGGTCTCCTGTTGCGCGTTTCCTCGAAGACCGATAATTCTTCGAGTTTCTGGCCGCAATTGCACTGAGAGCACCGCCTTGATGAGTTTGGAGCACAAGCATGACCGCCAATTTAGGGGAATCCCTTCGAGATTTTCTCGCACTTTGCACTGTAGTACAGTATACCGCCAGGTGTAGCGGAGCACCGCAGGTGTTGGCGATCTCTCGTATAACATCGCCGCCATCGACGAGAGCCGCTCCTTCCGAATGGCCAAAACTACCGGTAACTCGCCTTGACTTCCGCTTTATGTGAGCTGAAGTTTCAGGGACTCTCGACTGATCTTTAATCCGTTGAGATGTCGCAGAATCTCCCGTCCTTTATGGAACGGGTGCACTCCCTCGTATGAGGAGGACCCGCGGATCCCTTCCAGAGGACCCGTTTATCTTTGATAGTTGGTTTGGTGGTGGTGACGGAATTGGCTTCACCACCGTTCGTGTGTGCACCTTTGACCTTGAGGCCGGCGGACTTGAACTTTGCGCTGAATTTGCAACGCGACGCTTTGGCTTAAGTGTCGAGACAGAACGTGGGCAACCGGGTTGGGGCACCGTAGACTTGGGCCTCCAAACCGGGTGGTATGTTACGCTTCTTCCTCACCTCTTCTTCAATTCACGAGCCTGCTGCACCAAAGCTCGTGGCTCACAAGAAGGAGTGCGCCGGCGCCTCGGATGCGCCTCGAGTGGAACGGTTCCGCTTTGACGGACCCACTCTGGTTGACGGCTGATAGACTGTCGATCACTTGAGGCCAAGCCTGCAAGTTCGATCTTAGATCCGCTTCAGAAGCGACCCCATCCACGGATTGCATGGCCTGGCAAGCTTGGCGCTGCCATGCTTTGTCGCCGCCTTTGGCAGCTCGCTGGAGAGCCGCGCATCGTCGGCGCTCATCTCGGCGCCATCCGACTTCGCCGGCGGGGATTTCGCCACCATGCGCCGGTTGGACTCGGCCCCCCGGGCTCTACATCGGAGGCCCATCGGTTCTCTTGTAGCGAGACCTTCTGGAGCGGGGGGAACTGATCTCGAGGAGGGTGAGGATAGGTACTCCTCAACTTCTCCCCGGGTCAACTCGAACTCTTCTTCCACCGATAGGGATCCGCTATGCGCACGACGCACCTCCGATTCGAGGCCGGTGGCTCCCATCGCGGGTCGCCACTTGTTCGCGTAAAAGTTGGGATGATTGTCATTGATTTGAACTTGCTTACAGCCTTCTTTGGCCTACAACAAAATTCAAAAGAAATGCCTTTTATTTTAAGGCGCATAATGAAAATCAAAAAGATTACAACTTTTATCCTTAGAACAAACACGGGATCTCTATATCGGATCCTCATGCGGGTTCTTTGCTCCTGTCGGGACTTTTGTGTCCGTGGACCACCAAGCAATTCCAACTCGTGTAAAGACCCGGTTCGAACTACAGATAAAGGCGCTCGCTTCAATGGGAAACGGCTCGGGGATCACACTCACGGGAGAGGATCGTCAAGGGATCACACTCACGGGAGAGGATCAGTATGGTT
>CM022702.1:76983586-77166086 GCA_012295165.1 Asparagus setaceus
AGACCGAGAAAGTCGACGTAAAACGACGCTAAACGGGCTTAAACGGCGTAACCTCGCCATCGATCGAAGTTATCTCTACCAACTCGTCTCCTTAAGTTGCCGAGCCACCTGGTGGCTTACATTGAACCCTCAATCTTATAAATAGGGGTCTTCAAGGAGGGGGATTTAAGCGCTGATAGAGGCGGGATTTCGGGATTTTTCGTGAGTCGGACTTCGATCTTCAAGAATTATTGCAGACGACAGCCGCCGACGCGACAGCCCACCACCGGCGAAAGCACGTAATTCGGGCCGACGCCGATCTACAAATCGCAGGTGTTTAACTCGGTCGGCTACGCAACGGGCCAGATTTCTCCAGTAGATTCACTTCGCCTCCCGCCTCCTTCGCGGAGGTGATCCCAAAGGCATCCTCTCCTTCGTGAGTGTGATCTCTTTAGGCGCCTCGCTTCCCCTTCGCGGAAACGAGCCCCTTCACGCTCAGAAGTTCCTTGAACCCGCTTCCACCCGATCGAATTGGCGCGGTGGTCCATGGACGATCTCAAGTTCCCAAGACAAGCGGAAGAACCCATTACTGCGAGGATCCCGTGATAATAGAGATCCGAAGCTTGTTCAGTGTTGTAATTTTTCGCCATTAATGCCTTTAAAATAAGGCATTTTTTGAAGTTTGTTGTAGGCCCAAGAAGCTATAAGCAAGTTCAAATAACAATGAATAACAAAGCAACTTTCTCGCTAACATGCCGGCAATTATTGAGCCACCCTACCGGGATTTCAGAGGTCAGGCCGGGCGAACCATGATTCTTATCCCGGCGGAGGAAGAGGTCGAAGTTCGAGTTCGACCGAGAAGTTCGAGGTTATCCTCACCCTCCCATCCGCCAGCCTCCGGCCGCCTCCAAGAAGGTCTCCGCTGCAAGGAGAACCCGATGGGCCTCCGATGTAGAGCCCCAGGACGGCGAGTCCAACCCCGCTGCCGCAGGTAGCGAAAAATCCCCTTCGGCGCCCGAAATCCAGACTACAACGGCGCCCGAGATGAACGCCGATGACGCGCCCGCACTCTCCAAGCGAGCCCGCCAAAGGCGACAACAAAGCATGGCGGGCAAATACGCCAAGGCCGTGCAATCCATGGATGGGGTCCGCTACGAAGCGGATCTAAGATCCAGACTTACGCAGAGGCTCCAGCCTCAAGGGATCGACGGTCCATCCAAGCCGTCAACCAACGAGTGGGTCCGTGTCAAACGGAACCGCTCCATGCTTCAGGAGCGTATCCGGAAGCGCCGCGCACTCCTTGCGCAGGCACGAGCTTTGGTGCAGCAGGCTCGTGAATTGAAGAAAGAGGTGGTAAAGAAGCCGCCAACATACCACCGTGTTTGAGGCCCAAAACTAACCGCTCCAACCCCACCGCACCTACTTCAAAGCAAGATTGCTCACACTCCGCCTCGTTGTTCATGAGGAAATTTAAAGTCAGAAATAAAGATTATCCCTTCCAATTGATTTTAAAGAAAGAATAAATACAACTCGAAAATCTCTCTAACTCACTTAGATAAAAAGAAATTACAAATTCCTCGATCGGGTTGTTCGATTTACAAAAGAGGGAATGATCAACGAGACCCTTCCCTTTATTTAATCTGGTTCTTCACCTATGAGCTTGAATCTTGTATCCGCTGACGATCCGACCGCCTTGACTCGTGGACGAGGTTGAAAAGAACTCGCAGAGCAAGTCTAAGAACTCGCAGCAAGTTTATAACTCTAACGAGTTTGATAACTCAAGATATGAGTTTTGTAACTCTGCACGAAGTTTGTATGCCAAGCCGAAGAGAGAGGCCAATCCAAAGAAGCCTCCTCTAAGCCAACACAACCTCCTCCAAAAGCCAGCCAATCGAGAGGAAAAGCCCCCTTCCACCTGCCGAGCCTTTGGCTATTTATAGGGGTTTTAAGGGGTGTAACTGACCCCTATAATCGCTCCTAAATGAGGGTTAATGGCCCTCAGATCGTGCAAAACAGTTTTGGAACTGTTAAGATCGTGTTTGAACGAGTCAAAACGCATAGTTCGCGTTCTCGAGCAAGCCTCGCGGCTCGCTTTGAGCTTGAACGCGGGCCATGTGTGCCGCCGTTTTGAGCTTCAACGCTGGCCGCAGCCATGTGCTCCGCGTTTAGCTTCAACGGGCCATGTGCTCCGCTGGATTGAACGCGGGCCATGTGCTCGCGATTTTGAATTGAAACGCGGCCCTATGCTCCGCGTTTTCTTGAACGCGGGCCATGTGCTCTGCTTTGGATTGAACGCTGGCCATGTGCTCCGCATTTTGAATTGAAACGCTGGCCCCGGTTCGCGTTTTCTAACGCGGGCCATGTGCTCCGCGATTTGGTTCGAACGCTGGCCGCAGACCATGTGCTCCGCTTTAGCTCAACGGGCCATGTGCTCGCTGCTTTGATTGAAACGCCGGGATAAGTCCTGCTTTGCTTTGAAGAGATCAATACTTGTGATCTCTTTCACAAGGATTGTCAACTTGTAATCCTTGTACTGAGACATTAGCTTCGATTCTCCTTTGTTATCGTGAAAGTCGCCGCCTTGTAACCTTCATCGATAGTGTTTCGCGGATATTGGTCGTCTTCGAGAAATTTTTACACCTTTACAGAACCCTCCAAAGTTTTTGAAAGTTCGCGGTTGATGGACGAGCTTTGAATACTTTGGATATCTTCTTTGCTTGATCCCGAAGGTATTGCTCCTCATTACGCCTTCAAAGAAGTCATGTTCGCTTTTGTCCATGCTAGTCATTCGCCTTGCATGGGTGACCTCCGCTTTTTTGCTTTTAAAATGCAGGAGGACCGAGCGCTTGAACTTTGCTACGGAGACTGATCCTCGCGATTTGAAGTTGAAACACGGAATCGCCATCGCGATTGCGGTTTAAAACGCGGGCCGACCCTCACGCTTTGTGTTGAAACGCTGGGTGGTCCCTTCGCGTTTATGAGTAAAACGGGATGAACCCCACATTTCCAACTAAGTCTTTAGACTTTTCTTTAAGGTGCCAAAAGTATAGTGTTAACTTGGCATGCCTTTCATACTTGTTGTTTGAACAAGCTTTTGGGGACTTATCACTCTATCGCAAAGAGTTGATAAATTGGTTTTATCATCGAGGTGAAATTTTTAACTTGATGATGATTTTGAGGACTTATCGCCTATTGAAGAGAGTCGATAAGTTGATTTTATCGAGGTGTGGAGTTAACTTGATAAAGTTGGGTACTTGTGGTTTGAGCAAGATTTTGAGGACCTATCGCCTATTGAAGAGAGTCGATAAGTTGATTTTATCGAGGTGTGGAGTTAACTTGATAAAATTGGGTACTTATAATTTGAACAAGATTTTGAGGACCTATCGCTTCATTGATGAGAGTCGATAAGTTTAGGTTTTGTCGGGGACAAAATATGAAACCCGATTTGAACAAGGTTTAAGGCCTGTGATGTGAACAAGGCTTACATGGCTTGTGGTGTGAACAAGGCTTTGGGCTTGTAGTTTGAACAAGGCTTTGGGCTTGTGGTTTGAACAAGGCTTCGGGCTTGTGGTTTGAACAAGGCTTCAGGCTTGTGGTGTTAACAAGGCTTTGGGCTTATGGTTTGAACAAGGCTTCGGGCTTGTGGTGTTAACAAGGCTTTGGGCTTGTGGTGTTAACAAGGTTTGGGGCTTATCATCCTATTGAGGATTGATAAGTTGATTGTCGAGGTGTGAGGTTAACATGACAAGGATACGTTGCATTGGTTAACTTTGTGGACTTATCATCCTAGAGAGGATTGATAGTTGGTTATCAAACTCACGAGGATGTGTACGATTTTGATAGGATTGTGTTGTAATTTGAACAACTTTGTGGATCTATCATTCTATTGGAAAGGAATGATGAGTTGATTGACTGTTTTAGTTGTGATTTGAACAATTTTGAGGAACTTGTCCCGGGAGGATTGATAAGTTGATTATATCATCGAGGTATAGTTTGACTTGATGAAGACGCTATGCATCGGAGCAACTTTGAGGACCTATCATCCTATTGAGGAGGATTGATAAGTTGATTATGCATTTAAGCAAATTTGAGAGAGTTCAAGACGTGACGCTGTGCTACGATGTTGAATATGACTTTGTCGCCTTTACGCAAGAGACTAACCGCAACGCTGTTAGCGCTGACTTTAGGGTTATTGGCCAACCCCACCATCAACGGACTTGATGAGCCTTTACCGACACCGCTTGAATCGCTAGCATACGATTATCTAAACTGTCAAGATGTGACGCTGTGCTAAAAGAATAAAACTCAGGCTTAATGCTACTGCTGAATAATGAAGGCTTCGCCTTCTCCTGAATAGACTACCCTACCGCATGTATTAGATGCGCTTATCTCCGCTTAGGTTTCGAGATAAAATTCCCCGATTTGAATTCGTGTCTCCTTCGACGGTAGAAGACTAAACCGCAACGCGGTGTTAGGCGCTGACTTACCCCTACTTAGGATTCTGATAATTCCCCACCCCGAGCGTGGATTGTGGTGTTATTAATAACAACCTTGAGGATTTATCGCCTATTGAAGAGAGTCGATAAGGTGATTGTCGAGGTGTTAGGTTAACATGACAAGGATATGTTATGCATTGAGCACTTTGAAGACTTATCGCCTATTGAAGAGAGTCGATAAGTTGATTGTCGAAGAGGCCTTGCTAATAACAAGACGAAGCTAATCTTAACTTTAGGGGATTACATGTGAGCAACTTTGTGGGCTTATCATTCTATTGGAGAGGGTTGATAAGTTGGTTGTCGAGGTGTGAGGTTAACATGACAAGGATATGCTATTGGAGCAACTTTGTGGACTTATCATCCTATGGAGAGGATTGATAAATTGATTGTCGAGGTGTGAGGTTAACATGACAAGGATACGCTATTGGAGCACTTTGTGGACTTATCATCCTATTGGAGAGGATTGATAAGTTGGTTGTCAGAGGTGCATTGTTAACCTGACGGGATTGTGTTACGATTTGAGCAACTTTGTAGACTTATCATCCTATTGGAGAGGATTGATAAATCGATTTTGGTGGTGCTGCTGCACGTTGAAGTGCTTACATTGTCAAAAGTGTTTTGTTAACTTGACAATATTTAGAATTTATTATTCTACTCGGAAAATAATAGATAATCAACCCCCAGTCTGTAATTATTCTAGGTCGATACTAACCGAGTCTTCGGCCTCGCGATTTAGAGCCGGGTCATCAATAGCCAGGTCTTCAGAGTCAGTCTCCTCCTCTTCAGCTTCAATCCTAGCAATATTATTTCACCTGTCGCCGGGAGACTAGTTATTTCCAGAACGACATTTGGCAACCCCATTCGAGAGCTAGAGATTGGTTTGTAAATTGTGCCGACAGTGTCAATCAGAGCATCAGGTCATACCCGCCGAGCATCGAAGAGCCATGCTTCGAACCGCTCGACGAAGACTTTGATAGGCTCTCCTCCTTTTGTTTAAGGGCAAGGAGAGAAGTGACAGTGATTTCCGGTCATCTTCAAAGAATCGTGACAGGAAGAGTCTCTAAATCTGCCCATTTCGATACATCCTGTGCAGCCAGGAACTATTCAAAGGCAACCCCTTGAGGGTGCCAATGAACAAACGAGCTATTATGGCATCGTTTGACATCTCATTCCCACCGTGACTTAAAATGGTAGATGTGTTGGTTCGGTGATCCCGCCGCTGAAAGTTTGTAGCGTCGGATTTTGAATTTTGGAGGATAAGGAATCGTATCCCATTCTGCAGGATACGGTCTGACAACCCCCTGATCTTGGAGCTCGCACCTATTAGCCATAGCATTGAGGCGGGCTTCCAGTTCTCGCATTTTTGCCGATTGAGGACTTTGCTCGCCTCTCCTTTTTCAGAAGAGGATTCTACGTGATGAGCTTCTTGATCGGGAGCTTCATTCATTTTTCTTCTCGCTTTAAGGATTCACTCCTCCGTGATGATTTTGGCTGAAGTGTTGAGTCGACTATCTGAAGTTGAGCTCTATCTGCAACAAGTTGGTTTATCATATCTCGAAGTTGATCGATGGACTCTTGTTGTGATCGCAGGGCCTCTTGCATCATAGCCTGATACTCTTCGAGCCTCTTCTTGAAATCTTCAGCCGCCTCCGTCGTAGACAGGCCACATGCTCTATGAAAGAACTAGAGGATTGAGATTCGCGATGGTCGAATGCTCATCATCGACTCCAATTCCTTCACCAACTTGTGATAATTGACGGGGTATGACTCGCTCGAAGTCCGAGTATGTCCAGAACTCCGCCGGAGTCATTCAAAGCCTCTTTCAAGTCGGGGACCGATTTGCCTCGCTCATTAGAGCTAGAGATTGACGACCGCCTACTCCGATCATGTTAGAAGTGACCTGTATTCGACCTCAAGCCTCCTTCCGTGAGAATGCCGCTGCTCGGGCGACCAAATGATATTTGTCAATGGTCAACACCGACGGCTTGGCCGCATGCATTGCCGATATGCCGATGATTTGGCACTTTGAACGCGAAGATCGCGCTTGAGCATTTGAACGCCGAGGTTCGCACCCGCTTTAGATTGTGAACGCCGTCCGCTGCTTGAATGCTTGATCGGCTGAGACCCGCTCGTGATAGGGCGGGTTCGCCATAACCGCCAACGCAGGTTCGCTTGAAAATTGAACGCCGGGTTGTGACCCGCTTTATAGTGGGGACGCCGGGATCGCTGCGGCAACCCTCAACGAACGCAGGTTCGCGTTGAGCAATTGAACGCCAGGTTGTGACCCGCTTTATAGTGGGGACGCCGGGATCGCTGCACCTAATTGAACGCGCAGGTTCGCTGAGCAATTGAACGCGGGTTGGGACCCGCTGCTTTGACCGCGGGAACGCCATTGAGGGCTGGCGCTCACCGCTTTCTCGCGAGCCGCGGTTCGGCACATAAACGCCAGGCTTATGCTTTCAGAAAGAAACGCCAAGCTCGTGATCGCTTTACTCACAAACGCCAAGTTCGCTGGTTGGTCGACAGCCGCCTCGTCAGGTTCTTCGGGCGAAAGCAAAGACTCTTTCGACCGATTTGAGGCTTTTGCAACACATCACCATCTTCACCGACGTTAGCCACCAAACTAATGGGCTTTGGCCTCCTTAGAGGCTTTGTGGATCTTGGCGATAGCCGGGCTAAGGGATCCGGAGGAGTGCCTCCTCGAACTTGGCTTGAATCTCAACTCTGCCGTCGTGTTTCAACAGCCGTCCCAATGAGCTTGACGTCGATTGCGCCACCACTTCTTCATCCGTGAAGCTATTCCCCGCCGAGTCGCCATCTTTGTTCGCGAGGAAATTTAAAGTCAGAAATAAAGATTATCCCTTCCAATTGATTTTAAAGAAAGAATAAATACAACTCTAAATGCACCTCTCTAACCGACTTAGATAAAAAGAAATTACAAATTCTCGATCTGGTCCGATTTACAAAAGAGGGAATGATCAACGGAGACCCTTTATTTAACTGGTTCACCGTAGCGTGGGAGCTTGAATCTTGTATCCCGCTGACGATCCGACCGCCTTGACTCGCGGGGACGAGGTTGAAAAGAACTCGCGCAGAGCAAGTCTAAGAACTCGCGAAGCAAGTTTATAACTCTAACGAGTTTGATAACTCAAGATATGAGTTTTGTAACTCGCACGAAGTTTGTATGCCAAGCCGAAACAAGAGAGGCCAATCCAAAGAAGCCTCCTAAGCCAACACAACCTCCTCCAAAAGCCGCTACCAATCGAGAGGAAAGCCCCTTCCACCGCCAGCCTTTGGCTATTTATAGGGTTTTAAGGTAACCGACCCTCTATAATCGCCCTAAATGAGGGTTAATGGCCCTCGATCGCGCAAAACAGCTGGAACCGTTAAGATCGTGGTTTGAACGAAGCCAAACGATAGTTCGCTGCTCGAGCAAGCTCCTCACCGCTTTTGAGCTTCAACTGGGCCATGTGTCCGCTTTGAGCTTCAACGCTGGCCGCAGCCATGTGTCCGGCTGGCTTCAACGCTGGCCATGTGCCCGCTGTTGGATGAAACGCTGCCATGTGCTCCGTGATGAATTGAAACGCGCCCTATGCCCGCTGCTTATTTCGGAACGCCGCCATGTGCTCCGCTGTTTGATTGAAACGCTGGCCATGTGCCGCATTTGAATTGAACGCTGGCCCCGTGGTTCGCTGCTTAGCTTCAACGCCGCCATGTGCTCGCGATTGGGTTCAACGCCCGCGCACCATGTGCTCCGCTTAGCTTCAACGCTGCCATGTGCCCGCTGTTGATTGAAACGCCGATAAGTCCCGCTTTGCTTTGAAGAGATCAATACTTGTGATCTCTTTTCACAAGGATTGTCAACTTGTAATCCTTGTACTGGAGACATTAGCTTCGATTCTCCTTGTTATCGCGGAAAGTCGCCGCCTTGTAACCTTCATCGATAGTGTTTCGCTGGATATGGCCGCTCGCGAGAAAATTTTTACACCACACCTGCCCTGGCCGCTTTAAGCCGGAAGGCTTCGCCGTAAATTCGCCAAAGTCCAAGTCCGACGGCTACCAAAGTTAAAGGTGTTCAGATTCAACCGGCGGCCGACTCGCCACCACCACCAAACCAACTATCAAGGATCGCCTCGTCCTTCGAGAGAATCACGGGTCACCTCATGTAGGAGGTGGCACCCGCCCAACAAGGACAAGAAGACTCCTACAAATTCTATCGGACCAGTCAAGTCCGAGAGTCCGGCCGAGGCTTCACGCTCACATGAGCGAAAGTCAAGGCGAGTCACTTTTGGTAATTCTCGGAAGGAGACGCCTGCCCGATGACGACGACGCTATACCCGAGGGATCGCCGATACATGCCGCCGTTGCCGCACTCATGCCGACCAGCCGCACTACGCGTGCGGGTACGAAGAAATTTCGGGGCTCCCCAAACTAACACCGTCATGTTTGTGCTCCAAGCTCATCAAGACAGTCCTCTCGGAGTGCAATTGCCATCGAGAAACCCCAGAAAGGGTATCGGTCTTCCAGAGGCTTAGCACCAACACGCCGAGACCTAGGTCAAGGCGACTCCGCATAGAAGGATGACATCCCAGAGGATGAATTGCCGAGGTCACTAATAACATGACCGCAAAGAACCGCTGCCACGCTATTCCCGCCAAGACGCAACGGCTAACTCGTTTGCGGTCCGACTATCCGACGGTCCATATAATACAAACTTCAAAAGGATACCCTGAGGATGATGCGCCGGATATTGGTTCAAGAATTGCCTCGATCATATCAGATTCAGTGAAGGGAGCCCCAAGAAACGCTTTATGATCGCATGCATCAAGTGGCTAAAATGCTAGACGAAGCGTTGAATAAGCAACGGAAAACTTCGTTAGAAATGGAGTTGGCCATGCAGACGATGAGAGAAATGCATGACCACCGCATCCAAGCCTTAACATCGAGGTGAATCGAGATCGATCGACAGATGATGATGATTTGACTGTGAGGAAGCACAAGAGGATGATAACCCTCCGAACCACGCAACGCCAGACATAACGTGATGCCGCTGTCATGAGAGCCAGAAGATCAAAGACTCGAGAGCAAAATCAACTCATTGATTTCCGCCAAGAGGTGAAGAAGACAGTATTCCTTGCCCATACCGAGGGAGTGGGAATCAATCCCGCATCTGCCTAAGTTTAATTTAATAAACTTCACACCGCTTGACGGAAGGGTTCTCCGACGCAAAGACTTGATTTACTTCAAGTCGCGACTCGAGTTATTCCCGAATGAGCCCTCGATGGTTCTGGCCATTCGCTGGTACCCTTCTGGCCGCCGATTGGTACCGCCGCCCGCCGTGAGCATTCACACCGGGACGACATGGAGTCTAACTTCCTCACCATTTCTTCGACGACGATACCGGGCATCGATCGGGACATTGCTCGACGATAGCGTAAGGACGGAGAAACCGGGATATTTTTGTCAAACGCATTCTAACAAGGCAATGAACTGCCTTTGATCCACAACGTAAGAGTTCATCCTTCGCATCCACAACAACTTGTCGATAGACGGTTCGAGGCAATGGGGACAGCACCATCTATAACGTGGAAGGATTTGAAAGTTCGTGGCGATAAGCAAGCTGAAGATTCCCCAAGAGGAAAAGGCGAAAGAGGCCACCGACGCAGAATTCAAGCTGCAACTTTGTCCCACGGCAAAGGGAAAGAGCAGGCCAAGACGCGCGGCGTAACCAAACGCTCTAACCTAACCCCGCCAAGAAGAAGAAAGCAGCAAAGAAGAACAACAAGGCCAAGAACAGTAATAAATCAATAAAGGGCAAACCGTGGCCACGTAAACGTATAGGCCTCAGAGCCAAGATTCCCAAGTCCTATTCCTTTAGGGACGATGATATTCCCGTCCTTCAAGTATCTCGTGGAGAATAATAAGATCAAGCTCCCTCGATTCGAATCAAGAGGAAGCGATGAGGACGAATCCACTCCAAAGTATCGCTGCACCATAGGCGCTCATCACCCTACTAAATCCGCTTCACTTTAAGGATAAAACTGCCTTAATTGATGTAGGGTCATCACTATGAAGCCCAAAGAAAAGAAAGTCGGGCAAATGCGGTCCGTGAAGCTTTGGGTCGCCATTGACATGGTTTGAACCTAAACCAGGGTCAAAGTCGCAATGAAGACGGTGAATGACGCACTCCACACCAACAACGCCGTAAAGGACTTGTATCGATACCCCCCAAATGGCTAAGTCCCTCGGATCCACCTGCACCTACTTGAAGATGAGTAACGGGTAGCCTCTTCTTCATTGAAGAAAAGTCAAAGCGAAGGAAAGGCATGCCATGCTACTCCGCATTCGAGGGAAATGACGAACGTGGTAACATTCCTACGGGCCGAAGGGGAACTCAAGCCCACGCCACCAAGAGCGGACATGAGTACAAATACAAGTACCCCAAGTCCCCAATCTAAATGCCAAGACCGCCGAGCCGGGTACCACAGCTCTCACTCGCACGAGAAAGAATAAACAGGTGGCTACCAAAGAAGCCACAAGGAAGTGCCACAAGAAGTTCCCAAACAGCTTCCTGGCTCAATCAAATTAGAAGAGACAAACCTGAAGCTCCAACGCCCATATCGCCGACGCTATGGCCAAATTGGCTAATATTCCGCAGAAGAATCACTCTTTACGAGCTGCTGGTTGTCAAAAGAGACAAGAGAAGCTCTTCAGAAGCCCGGCCGATTCAAGTCTTCCCTCACCGTGATTAAGCCGAGTCCGTAAGAGTCGGCCCAACAATGCAACCTTATGGCTAAACACTTCCGTGATCACTTTTACAAAGGAGGATATGACGAGGAATTCCAAGCACGATAGGTCGCTATACTTCACCGTATATTGGCTCTAGTGAAGTTAACCGCATCCAAGTCATCCGGTTCACAGGAGCATCATGCCCTCGCGCCATGTATCATCTTAGAATCCTCGCCAAGAAGTCAAGGCCAACAGCAATAAGGATCTACGGATTTAACACTCAGCGGTCTCTACGCTATAAACCGATAAAGTGCCAAATGGGGACTTAAAGTCCAAGTCACCGCTATGTGATTGACGCAGAGACTTCCTATAACTTATTGTTGGGTCGACCTTGATCCACGAACGCTATAGTCCCATCTACTCTTCATCGTTGTCTCAAATATGTAGACACTAATAATGAGGTCAAGACGGTGGTCGCGACAAACAACCGCTTAAGGGATGGAGAATTATTTCAATCGATTCTCTCCTCTACGGTAATGAGTCCCAAATCAATCATCTACCAAGGCACTCCACACCTGAAGAAGCCGACACCGAAGTCGGGCTTGGTTATAGTGGTGGTTTTGTTTTAAATGATATTGTACCCCTTGTAATCAATCTTGACGCATGAAGAATCGCCGATGAACATTGTAATGGCAAATTGTCATGATTCAATAAATGACGATTTAGAGTATCCCTTGTCTTTGAATGATGTGATAACAGTTTATACAACAACCGTAGTTTCACCTACCAATTCTGCCATCTTGTTTTACACAAAAGCAGCCCGACTCCTTTGGGACAACACTGCCATCCCACCTAAGATCAAGTAGTGAAAAGACTTGGTTTACTAAAAGGAGATGCAATTCCAACGAATCATTTCTTAGAAGAAGATGAAGATGACAATGGGCCTATCCCTAACACATTCGATATAGTCCGTAAAACACGGGTATCATGAAGAAGTGGGGTATAACTTGACACAAGGGGAAGGTCTATATTTTGGGCGCAGGTCCTCGAAGTCCTCCCAAAGCTAGATATGTCCCAAGAGGGAAGCCTGATAACTACTATGCCTTTTAGAAGGGGATTGGGATACGAATCCTCCTCCTAAGATGAATGCTCATGGTCGATTGATAATAATCCACCCGATGAGGGAGACCGACATTCGTCCGATTCTTCGGTTGATTCGACACCAAACTGAGAAGCTTTCAAGGCTTTGATGTCAAATATGGTTATGGGCCGATCCGCTACTATTGAGGATGATGAAGATATGCCAACATGGGAAGACCCATGGATCCATCAACTCAAAGAGCAGCTTGGGGATAGATTCAACAAAGAGAACCCCACTAAGGACTCCAGGTAGTCCAAAGTTAATATGGGTGACTAAGAGCATCCTAAGCTCATGAACAACAATACTCTTCCCTCCTCAAGAGAAGGAAGAGCTTGATCGCCTCTAATCAAGGAGTATCGACATTCACTGAGCTATGAGGACATGCCGTGACTCAATTTAATATGACAACACATCGCCAACATCGGTAAGCGATGTCAAACCCGCTAAGCAAATCAAGAAAGATGGTTTCGTCCCATGCATCTTGCGTGCAATCGCTTGACGGCGAAGAAACTCATAGAATCGGATTCATCAAGGAAATTCAACATCCGGATTGGCTAATATAGTCCCGGTCATGAAGAAGAATGGTTCGATTAGGACTGTGGTCGACTACGCAGACCGAAACGCCCTCGAAAGATGACTTTCCTCTTCCCATCAACGATGTCATAGTCGACAATACGCGTGGATTTGAAAGAATGTCATTCATGGATGGTTTCTCGGGTTACAATCGATCAAGATGCACCTCATGATGCCAAACACACGCCGCTCTAACTTCCATCCAGATATATTGCTACACTGCCATGCCATGCTCGCCTCAAAATGCCTACCACGCACTACCGAAAGCAATGACTAAGATTTTCCAGATCATCTTCGAAAACGGTCGTTAACGCCGACAACTTGGTCGTGAAAAGCCGTGACAAAGGAGATCACATCAAAGATCTTAGGACAAGATTCGAGCTCATGAACCCATCGCTAAAAATGAATCCGCCAAATCCTTCCTTGAATGTCCAAAGGCAAGTTCCTCCTTTGTCGCCACTAATAAGGGCATCCACCGCCGATCCCGACAAAGTGAAGGCGATTCAAGAGTTGCAACCTCCTAGAAATCGAGAGAACTCGGGTTACAAGGGCATCATGACATCCCACGGTTCATATCAACCTATCCGGGAAGTGCCAACCATTTTCTAAGTTGAACAAGAAGGGGTGATCATTTATTTGGGATGACGCTGCAAAAGGTATTTGAAGAGATTAAGTCGATTCTCTAAACCTCCCCGTTCTTGTCGCATCAAGTCGGAAAGCCGCTCTTGATTACATCAAGGCAACGGATCACTGCGTTTTACTCACGCAGATGACGACAACGTCAATGCAATCGTGGCAGTATTACCCGAGCCGAACATTAGTCGGTCGAGTCTCGATATCCAATGGTTGAGAAGCAAAGGTTTTGCATTAGTGTTCGCACTTAAAATGCGCCACTATTTAGTCGACAAACGATTTATGTTATCTCTAACGTAAACCCGTCCGAATATTTATGACCCCGGCCTCAATGAGTCAAGGCTATTAAATGGGCCTTGCTCTTGTCCCAATATGACTTGCACTTCAAACAACAAAAGTCCACAAAGGACAAGCTTATTTATGATCTCTGGTCGCTAACCCGACAACGGACGCAGCTTGAGCTATATGATGATCTTCCTAATGAAGTCCACTAAGTCAACACTACATCGCACCAACAAATATGGCGGCTGTTTTGATCTGGAGCTCGGCTACTAATGTAGCAAGTGCCCCCGATGTTCTAAGATTTTCGCCGAGTCGGTTGTCTTGATTTCCTGTGGAATCATGTCATGCCCCGTGTTTATTCACTCACCAACCTTGCTCTAATAACGAGTCAATACATGCGCTACTTATTGGACTTAGTTTCACCAAGGAGTCAGTCGAATATCTCAAGCTGCACGGGCGATTCGCGCATTGATAGTTAAGTAGATCCCCGGTGACTCACGGTTAGGAACCCCGACCGTCCCCTATCATCGCAGTAGCCGCTGAAATGGCGCACTCGCTTGAAGAGTTCTTCATCGAATATATCCCCGCCGCCCAAACGCTTACTGATGCATCGGGCGGGCGTTAGTGCGTCGCTAGCGCACAACCTTCCTCGGTGACCGAGCAACTAGTTACGGCGTGACTCACGCCTTTTGTACCGATATATGATGAGGTACAAGAAAACGTAAGGGTAGTTACCAAAGAGGTATATACTCCAAACCAAATGGAGCCTCGATCGGCGCTTCCTATCATCGACCACGCCTTGCACGGTATTCGCTAGAAGACGGAGGGAGAGAGAGTCGATCCGCTAAGAGCTCCCTGCATTCTTTTACCCACACGGAGACCCGATGTTATATCACGGGTACGATGGTCTTTACTCGGCTGCCCGATGGGAAATAAATGATTACCTCCTAGGTTGCAAGTATACAACCTTATCAAGTTATAGTATATAAGATTATCGATCCATGAGGAACGAAAGTAGGAGGAGTTTTGCTCAAGTTTTGGTTCTCAAATTATGGACAATTAGGAGTTTATTAAAATAAAATGAAAATGAGAAAATGGTGAAAGTGGATGTGGAGAGGTTAGAGAGAGTGGATTGTGGATTATGTGCAAAAGAGGAGAAAATAAAGTTGAGAGTATGGTAGGGATATGCACATAATAACAAAACTAAGTTTGAGATTATATGCACATGGAGGGAATATGAGATTGAGAGAAAATAAGTGCAAAATAAAAGAAAACAAGATTGAGAGAGAGGAGAGAGTAAAGGAAAATCAAAATCAAGAATAAAGAAAATAACAAACAAATGGAAAACAAGGATAAGTGCAAAATCAAGAATGTAAAGTATGGAGGATTAGTTAAAGATATGAGGAATCTAGAGTAGATCCACTTAGCTTATCTCAATCTCAATGAGTGAGTTGGATTTGTTAGCTAGTTTCAAACAATCTCTGTGGATCCCACAAATATTGGCTCCACACTTAGAAAAGGGTAATTCCCTAGAGGGTTCTAGCCTCAAGGTGAATTAAAGAAAAGAAAAATCTATTCTAGAAAGTAAATACAAGAATTAAATACATTGCATGAAAGTAAATTGCATGAAAGTAAATTGCATGAAAGTAAATTGCATGAAAGTAAATTGCATGAAAGTAAATCTATTCTACAAACAAGAAAATAAAGAAGAAAATGAAAAGAAATAAAATAGAAACCAACAACTCCTCGATTAATCTAATCCTCCTTTGGTCCTTGGATTAGAAGAAGAGAAAGGAAATTGAAGGGGTGAAACATTTCATTTATTGTGTAACAAAGTTACAATTTTGGAAGGTCTTCAATTAAGAGTGACCTCCTCTCCAAATGGAGTTTTACAAAATATTTCACTCTCAAAACACTCACCTTTCACCCTATTTATAGCCCAACGGAGTTGATGTGAACCATTAGATCAAACCTAGCCAAAAAGGAAGAGAAATCCACCATTATCTGAATTGTTAGAACCGACTGGTCGATCTGCTAGCCAACCTGTTATCAACCGATTGGTTCCCAACCGAATTTGTCTTTTCTTGATTTTTCTTCACTAATTTCTCTTGGATCAATTTGGTATCTTGGGCCTTGGTTTGTCTCTTCAGATTTAGCTTCAATATTGGTAGAAATTAGAGAATTTGAGTCATTTGGGCTTTTATTCATTTCTTTATTAGCCCGCAAAATAAGATAAAAATAATTATTAGTAATATCAAGTATTCATATAACATAGGTAATAAGGGTATAAAATGTAATTAAAATGTGATAATCAAATACCCCCACACTCTAAACTTTTGCTAGTCCTCTAGCAAAGAAAATAAAAAAAAAACCTAACTCACTTTCCAGAATCGCTAGCTGTATTTAGCACATACAACAAGCTTTTAAAACCCTGTTACCCTAGTGGAAGAGTTGTAGTCTCGTGAGGGTTTGCAAGTGAATATACCCACAAAATTCAATCAACTTGCCAATTTAAAGAAGTTAATAAAATAATTAATTCATTTGATATCTTCAAACATTCCAATTGAAGTTGGTTAATACCAAGAAAACGCTTATCATAACTCCAATGTAATTTTCTTAAAATCCTTCCATTATAGTTATACAAAACTAAGTTTAACTCAAAAATTTAATTTAAAAGTTTTGAAAAGGACATGATAACCCTTTGTTTTAAACAAACTTCAAGTCTTTTAATCCATTTTATTTTTCAAGAACATATACAAATATAACTATATACAAAAACATGGTTAGTATGATTTTTTACTCTTTATTCCTTGGTGTTTTGTTCTTTTAATCGGCTTTCTAAGTGACCATTTAGCGAAGTTTTGGCCAATGAATCCCAACCCAATTGGGCTTAGGTCATTAAGCATAGAAATACCCTCTGCTTAATTACTCAACAACTTAGGCTTAGTAAAATAGAACCACCAATGATTTTAAGAGAAATTTTTCTTCTATTTATTAAGTTAGTATAATATATATGTGTGTATATGTATATATATTCTGAACAATATTTGATCAAGACAACTTGAAAAATTATTTTCAACTCTAAGTTAGGCATGCAAAATTTCATTACTTTATTTAAAAATCTAAGTTACAACTTAAGTAAAGTATACTACTTTGAAAATTATTTCTTAAGAAATTTATTTGGAGTTATCATAAAAGGTAAACTTGAGTATAGAACCAACTAAGGATTAGAAGACTTAAATTCTATCAAATTGATCAATTATTAATCAACTCTATTAAGTTAGCAAGTGACTTTTTTTTTTATGAGAAGAGGAAACAAAAAAGTAAGAAGAGGAAAAATGACTAAGATAAAGAGCAAAATGACTAATTCCCACCCCCACACCTAAATTTTGCATTGTCCTCAATGCAAATTCTATTATGCACAAAGTAAAACAGATAAGCATGGAAGCACTTACCTTTGTTCTGGTCGACTCAACAATGATAAAATTCAGAATTACCTTTGGTATGAGAAGGTGAAGTCAAAATTTATTCTTTTTTTTTATTTTTTCATATTTATTTTTTTATTATTATTTTTTTTTTTTGAAAAGAACAAGAAACTCTCACATGAGAGAAGAATAAATTTTTATTATTATTGTGGGACAAAAAGTAAAATGTAGAATAAAAGATAAAACATGAGAAGCTCACATTCTACATTAAATCCTACCTTATTGTCGAAAATTCTACCTCAAATTTAAAGAATTTCAAGACGATATAATCAATGATGTTCTCAAATTTAAAATTCCATGGTTTGCAATGTGTTTTGCAACAAATTAAGGTAGGTCTTATTGGTGTTATGCATTTTGAACTTAGATTTTGATTAATGAAAATTTGACATTTTGGTTGCTCTTCCAAAAATCTAAGCTCATCGTAAAAGAGTTCTTCAATGTTGCATTCAAGAGGCATGTATTCAACACGCTTCTCATTTTGAAAAATAAACCCGAATTTTTAGGATTTCCAGCCTCATGAAAGATTTCAAAACTAATGTCGATTCATTCTCTACTCGTTAAACTTTCTTGGACGTAATTGATTTCGAAGGTCGATTATCAATATTATTTCGGATTGAAAATATTAAGTTCAGCAAATGATTCCCAAAAGATGCCTTCATGTGACCAGCTCTACGCTTGATGAGAGCATTAGAAGTGGCTAAGAACGGTCTTCCTAAGATCACGTATCTCGTCTTTGGGATTGGAAACGGTTATGCTTCCTGTGACTACTAAATCAACAGAAAAATGAAGTTCCAACCTTATCAATACATCTCATATTTCACCCATAGGGACCTTAACGATCTATCACTAATCAGTGTGCATCTAGTTGGCTTGAGTTCCCTCGACACCTAGTTGTTGGTAGATCAATATGGAAGCAAGTTGACACTCGCCCTAAGTCCAAAAAGCTTTATCGATATTTAGCATTACCAATGATATGGGATGGTAGGACAACTGGATCCTTATGTTTCAATGGTACGACTTTGAGAGGACTTCACCGATATTGGCGCAAGAAAGACTTTCTTTGAACATTTATTTGCTCTTTGGTACATAATTCCTTTTAAAAATTTGGCATAAGAAGGAATTTGTTCAATGACATCTAAAGAGGAATGTTGACCTTAACCCGCTTGAAAGTCTCTAGAATTTTCTCCTCCCGAGAGGAGTGTCTAGCCGAGTCTATCCTGTAAGGAGCAACTGGTTTAAATTGATTAGACTGCCCGCCTGTCTCCGGGTCATCGGTGTGATTGAGAGAGTGTTCTGGTTCAAGGGTTTCACTTAGAGGCATTCTAACCTCGATTATCGACTGCCTACTCCGACCGTAGTGAATGGATTGCATTCACTTCAGCTTGGTATGTTGAACTTGATCCCGTGTTCCGGGTTGGGCATGCTGACTCAAAAGTTCCTTTCTCTCACTCATGGCATTAGCTAGTTGACCAAGTTGGGTTTCTAACCTAGCTATGGCTTGAGTGTTGAAGTGAGGATTTGCCCTGCTGATTGCATAAAGGAATTCAACGTGTTTGATGTTTGAGTCAATAAGTTCGTGGTCCGGTAGAGGTTTTAATCAAAGTTTCTAGACCTCTTTCCAACATTAAGACGCTTATCATGATCAACAATTTGAGGAGTGTGATTTGCGACGGTGATGAGGAGACTGATTTGAAATGATAGATTGGTTGTTGATAATTTAGAGGAACCGCATTGCCCCTAGAGAATTGTTGGTTGAAGAGGGAGGAAATTTTGATTGCCTGAGTAGTTTCCGGTTCCATGCAAAGTCGGATGATTTCTCCAACCTCGATTAGGTTGGAGAAAATGGATCATTACTCCGACGCCGAATGCCAAGATCCTGACTGTAAGAACGGATCCTAAAAGAGGACATTCCTCCGAGACATGAGATGGAGACAGACTATGACAACCCGAGGCGTAAACTTGTTGATTTGAGCCGGAGCTCGTTTCTTTGACTTCTAAAGCTTCTAACCTACGATGATTGTAGCCATCTTTGCTTCAGAGGCTATGTTCGCTTCTAAGGAAAGACCACTGGTTGGTTAAACCGATGAAACACGGTCATCACAATGTTCCCACCGTTTTCTGATAAACTCTCTAAAAGTCCCAAGCTTCATCTGATTTTTCTTCATGAAATCCCCTTTGGCACATTGACTCTAAGGAAGTTTTTGAAGAATAATCCAATCCTTCATAAATGATTTGGCATAATCGCCATTTTTCAAGACCATGGTGAGGACATTGATAAGAAGATCTTTGAATTTGTCAAAATACTTCCAAAAGGTTCTCCCGACAATTTTAAAATTTTGAATGCTGTTTCTAAGCTTGATTGTTTTGTGGATAGGAAAGAATTTTTTCGTAAAAACTGCTACAAATTCACCCCAAGTTGAGATGGAATCGCAAGTGTTATACAAACCATTTTTGGCTTTGTCCTTAAGGGCAAATGGAATAAATCGAGTTTGATCGCGATTCTGCTAAGTCCCTCATCTTGATCATGAGGCAAACTTCTTCAAATTCGAGATGAAAATGTAAGCCGCCTTCGGTTTCTCTAATTCTAAGAATTTGGGAAGCATGTTAATAAAATGCGGTCTAAGTTCAAATTTGCTCCATTAACCTCTGGGAGTTTTATGCAAGAGGGGATTGCATTTCTAGTGGGTAACAAACATCTTGAAGAACAGGTGGGTTGGTAATATTTCGCTTGGTTCAAGAGATGAATCAAAACTAATTAAACGATTAGTATTATCCCTAACCCAAGTTTGCATACACCAAAATCAAAAATTTTTTTTTGAAAAAGGATAAGAGAAAAAGTTAAGAAGATGATGAGAAAAAAAAATAAGGAAAAACTAACTAAAAATAAATCAATCACTTTCCAACCTAACTCTAGGGTTAAGCCTAAACTTGACTTAGACCAGCTCCTAACCAAAAATTCCATTAGTGAAAAGATCAAAGTTTACTTGGGTAATTAGCCGTAAGGATAGTACTAGAGGGAGATCAAAGATCAATTAAGTACCTCTTTCCTTTCTATTTCACGAACCCCTAAACCTTGCCTTAGACACCAATTAATCCAAATAAACTTGGACCGGTTCACTTAAGAAATTATTGTTCCTTAATGAGCTCTAATCCTTAGGCCAACGCCTAATCAAATTTTAAGAGGCTTGGGTAAGTGTAGTGAGGAATTAGTGATTTTGGGCTAAGGAAAGGGTGATGAAAATCACTTTATCTTGATTAGTGGGTTTTGCCCTTAAAATATTTTCAAGTGTGTGCCAAATCAAGATGCTCAAATCACTTTGGTGAATTCCTACTATTATATGAAATGCAACCCTAGAAATTAAAAGCAACTAAAAGGATGCAAAAAAAACAAAAATCTTTTATTTTTATTATGGTCGACAATAAAACAAATAAAGTTTATTATGCTCACAAGGGAAAAATCCTTTTTATTTTTTATTTTTATTTTTTATCCTAATTGTCTCTAATGTATATGAACTATCTAAAGGGTGGAATTGAAAATACTAGATAGAGAAGTTACCCACGCAAAGCAATGCAAAGCCTCGTTGAGGCAATTCTTCAATCTTGAATCTTCAACTCTTGATCTTCAAGCTCCAAGTTCCTACACAAAAGAAAACACACAAAATAAAAAATCAAACTTAATGAAAATCCTACTTATGCACCGCTCCCCAAGAATCCACGCCAAAAACTTGATGGGAAATAAATGATTACCTCCTAGGTTGCAAGTATACAACCTTTATCAAGTTATAGTATATAAGATCGATCCACGAGGAACGGAAAGTAGGAGGAGTTTTGCTCAAGTTTTGGTTCTCAAATTATGCTACACAATTAGGAGTTTATTAAAATAAAATGAAAATGAGAAAATGGTGAAAGTGGATGTGGAGAGGTTAGAGAGAGTGGATTGTGGATTATGTGCAAAAGAGGAGAAAATAAAGTTGAGAGTGTGTGGTGGTTATATGCACATAATAACAAAACTAAGTTTGAGATTATATGCACATGGAGGGAATATGAGATTGAGAGAAAATAAGTGCAAAATAAAAGAAACAAGATTGAGAGAGAGGAGAGAGTAAAGGAAAATCAAAATCAAGAATAAAGAAAATAACAAACAAATGGAAAACAAGGATAAGTGCAAAATCAAGAATGTAAAGTATGGAGGATTAGTTAAAGATATGAGGAATCTAGAGTAGATCCACTTAGCTTATCTCAATCTCACGAGAGTGAGTTGGATTTGTTAGCTAGTTTCAAACAACTCTAGGGATCCCACAAATATTGGCTCCACACTTAGAAAAGGGTAATTCCTAGAGGGTTCTAGCCTCAAGGTGAATTAAAGAAAAAAAAAATCTATTCTAGAAAGTATATACAAGAATTAAATACATTGCATGAAAGTAAATTGCATGGAATTAAATTGCATGAAAGTAAATTGCAAGAAAGTAAATTGCATGAAAGTAAATCTATTCTACAAACAAGAAAATAAAGAAGAAAATGAAAAGAAATAAAATAGAAACCAACAACTCGATCTTAATCTAATCCTCCTTGGTCCTTGGATTAGAAGAAGAGAAAGGAAATTGAAGGTGAAACATTTCATTTATTGTGTAACAAAAGTTACAATTTTGGAAGGTCTTCAATTAAGAGTGACCCTCCTCCAAATAGAGTTTTTACAAAATATTTCACTCTCAAAACACTCACCTTCACCCCTATTTATAGCCCAACCGAGTTGATGTGAACCATGGATCAAACCTAGCCAAAAAGGAAGAGAAATCCACCATTAATCTGGAATGCTGGAACCCATCGGCTTGGTCGACGGTTAGCTAACCGCGCCAACCTGTTGGTCAACCGATTGGTTCCCAACCTAATTTGTCTTTTTCTTGATTTTTCTTCACGAATTCTCTTGGATCAATTTGGTATCTTGGGCCTTGGTTTGTCTTCAGATTTGGCTTCAAATATTGGTAGAAATTGAGAATTTGAGTCATTTGGGCTTTTATTCATTATTTCTTTATTAGCCTCGCAAAATAAGATAAAAATAATTATTAGTAATATCGCTATTCATATAACATAGGTAATAAGGGTATAAAAATGTAATTAAAATGTGATAATCAATGCCTCTAAACAAAGAGGTAAGAGGTCCTTCGAAGCATAACGGCGGTGAATGTGGTGCGCACTACCGGGTCCCAAGCTCTACGATCGAATCAGAGAATGGGCTACTTTTGGCCCATTAATGATTAACGACGCAATGTGATACGCCGAATGCCACGCGTGTCAAATTCACGCTAATTATATGCATCACCTCCGAGCATTGCATCCTTCACATCCTCGCCATTCGAGACATGGAGAATGGACGTCAGAGGTCCCATTTTTCCTCCTCACTGGCCAAAGGCTTACGTTTATTCTAGCGATCATCGACTACTTCTAAGTGGGTCAAGCAATCCCGCTGAAAGAAGTAAAGGCGAAGTACCGCTATTAAATTTATCAAACACCATGTCATCTACCGACACGGTGTTCCAAGACGGATTGCATGACAACGGCCCCCTAATTCATCGCAATTCCTTCATCGTTTTAGAAATTCAAAATACAAGACGCCTCGTCCAATGCCTTTATAATCCCAAATTTAAAATGGATTAGCCGAGTATGCTCAACAAGACAATCATTAAAATTTTGTCGGGCTTGTGAAAAATAACAAGCGATGGGATGATAAACTCGGAGAAGCACTGGCATAGACAACCATACGCACACCAACCGGAGAAACCCCATATTCCCCGGTTCACTGTGAAGCAGCCCCATTGGAAATCCGATTCTCGCTACTCGCATCGCCTTGCAACGGAGATGACGATCAAGAACAAAGATCGTAAACGCCTCAAGAGCTTCGAGATGTTGGATGAAAAGCTCGGAAGCTCAACAATGCATTGAATTTACCAAGCTAGGATGTCGAGCTTTCAACAAGAAAGTACGACAAACGGAGTTTTAAAGAAGGAGATTTGGTCCTCGCCTCCGACGACCGATAATCCTCACTTCCAAAAGAAAGGTAAATTCGAGCCTAAATGGAGGGACCGCTGTACAGAGACAGCCTACTCTAATGGTGGTGCGACGCCAATTACCCAATGGCGACCCAAGCAATTAATGCCATAAATGGGAAGTTCCTCAAGAAATACTACCCTTAGTATTCTCGATAACCCGCTTTGACGGAAGTTCCTCGTGGATGTTTCTACCCACTTTCCATGAGGATAACCCTAGATTTATCCTCCATCATAATTTCCCCCATCGATCAAATTCTTGACTCAGACTACAAATTTTCCGTACATTACTAAAATCCCTCTTGATTCCTCCTATGAACAAGAGGCCCACTCAAAATCCCTTTTCACGCCAGTGGATAGAATATTAAAATTCTTCCTCCCTCAAGCGAAGATCCCTTCGGATAAACTAGCGGTTCTATCCACCCTCTTCCTAGGTAGCCGACCGGTATAAGCAACAGGTTTTCAAACCAGGTTGTCCACCGGTCGCCTGAAGTCTTTTTCGGTTCTCGGCGGAGATCCCACTTTAGTTCCATCTTTCATCTTAGGTAGCTACGAATCGGTTGCATGCGCCGGATTTTCGCATCTCGTTGTCCTCGAAGGTCACCTCGAAGTCTCTTCGCTCTCTGAGTGGAGATCCCACTCTCGCCCATCCCTTTTCCGTAGCTAATCGGTAAGCACCGGAACTTACATCTTAGGTAGCGCCGATCAAGGTATGCGCTCGGATTTTCGACTGCTTGTCCGACCAAGGTTCGAAGTCTTTCGGCCTCGGGAGATCCCACTTTAGTCCCATCTTTCATCTTAGGTAGCGCCACCGGCGTATGCCGGATTTTCGCCAGTTGTCCGATCAAGGTCACCCGAAGTCTCTTCTCGGAGTGGAGATCCCACTCTCGCCTCCATCCCTTTTCCGTGTAGCTCCATTGAAGGTAAGCACCGAACTTTCATCTTAGGTAGCCGACGGGGCATGTAATCGGGATTTTCAAACCAGTCATTCTCAAGGTCACTCGAAGTTTCTTTTCGCTCCTGAGTGGAGATCCCACTCTTAGTTCCATCTTTCATCTTAGGTAGTACTGACGGGTAAGGCCGAGATTTTCAAACCAGTTGTCTCACCGGTCACCCCGAGTTTCTTCGTTCTGAGTGAAGATCCTACCTTAGTTCCATCTTTCATCTTAGGTAATACCGGACCGAAGGTATTAGGGTCGAAAAATGTTTATTGATCGAATGTGTGTATTAATCAAATTCTCTCGACATGAGGAAGAGGAGGTTGATTTGACTCTTTTGTATGGGCTCTCAGTGGCTTATAGATGCTTCACTGATGCTCGAAGTCGAGGTTCGCTCCGCTGACGATCGTAATTAGTTGAAGATGAGTCGATCTCTTGTGTGCACAAGTGTTGATCTCCAAAATTCTCTCTTCTTTCTTCAAATAAAATTTCTAGCCTCACTGGGTTTTTAGATATTTATATTGGCTTTAGGGTGTGGATTAACCCCTTTGTCGCCATCCGAGGGTTAATGACCCTCCCATCGGTCGTGGCTGGCCAAATGTCAGTTCGAGTTCGATAACGGGCCTCGCTTGCTACAAAGGAGCGGCGCCACCGCAGTTGATTGTCGATTGTTAATGTCATGGCGCCCGCTGCAAGTAACGGGCTAACCTCGCTGATCGCTGGATGTCGCGGCGAAGCCTCGCCTTATGATCGCTGAAATGGGAAGCCTCTCGCCATTGAAGCCAGTTTACGCTAACCTCGTGGTTGAGGTTGAGCCCCGCTTCTTGAGCAAGTCTTGTCTAAATGTCGAACTCGCCGCCAGCGCCTCGTTGAGTGTCGAGCCCGCCGCTTGCGAAGCTCGTTCGAGTGTCGAGCCCGCCGCCATGTAGCCTCGCTCGAGTGTCGAAGTCTCGCCGCTTACAGCTCGCTGAATGTCGAGGTTCACCGCTAGGCTAAACTCGGTTATGTCGAGGTTCACCGCTATAGGCGAACCTCGTTGATGTCGAGGTTCATCAATAGGCTTAACCTCGTTGATGTCGAGGTTCGAGGCTAGGCGCAACCTCTACCAATGTTGAGTCCTGATTACAACTCATCAATGTTGAGCTCGCTGATTGGCTAACCGCTGGACGCCGAAGCCCGCCTGATTGGCGAGCTCGCTCGAGTCGAGGTTCACCGCTATAGCGTAACCTGCTGGATGTCGAGGTTTCACCTATAGGCTTAACCTCACCAATGTTGAGTTCACTGATTGGCTTAACCTCGCCTGAATGTTGAGTCTGGCTGACGGCTAACCTCGCCGCTAATAAGAACAAAAGGTCGTATTTCAAACCGTACGCCGGAATTGGACGCATTATATATGGAAATCACCATCTCGACGAGACGGATCCAACCGCCTGGTCATTTCGCCCAGTTCCTTTTGGTTTGAGAGATATCAGCATTTCTGTCTATTTTGTAAAGTCAAACATCCGTAAACTTTAACCTTTTAGGTGGGCTCGACTCACTCGATGGACTCTTAGGCTCTTTGGCTCATTCCGAAGTTGCGGGGCAGGATTAAGGCAATTTTATCGCCTATAAGACCCTCCAAAGTTTTCGACTTGAATGCGCTGAATGGAGTCCGGAACACTTTGATATGAAGACTTGCAAAATGGTCGCCGCAGACGAAAGGGCAGGAACCTAACTAACGTGAAATTTGAATTCTTCACCGCAGCCTAATGATCGCTCTCTCTAGGTTTTTAGCAAACCCCGCCTATCAACGGATTTTGTGAGCCTTTACCACTCACCGCTTGAGTCCGCTAGCATGTAGATTATCTAAGTCCGCTCTACATGTAACGCTGTGCTAAGAGAGTTAACTCTCGTGCTACGATATTGAATAATGACTCGGCCCTTCTTACCGAATAGACTACCCGGCACGGTGTTAGACGAGACTTATCTCAATGGGGACCGAGATAAAATCCCTATGCCGAGAGGCATAGATCCAGCTTGTTGTTTAAAACAACCTGCTACACGGATTGGCCGCTGCGTAGACTTTGTCTTCAGCAAAGACTAACCCCGCTTGTCTTCTGGGCGTAGATCTAACCCCGCTTTGTCTTCTGGGGCAAAGATTCAACCTTAATAATGGCACATCGCATGGTAGGCCATTATTGAAAATGATCAATCGTTTGACATAAAAGTATAACGATCGTGATCAAAAGGCAATCAAGTTGTTCTTCGACGGAGAGTAAACAACCGGATTACTAACAAAATCATTTAGGAAATGATTGTGGGGGTAGCCAGTCGCTCAGCTGACATGGGAGTATAACGATTCATGGTCGAAATAGAGGCACATCGCATGGTAGGCGCTATTCTGAAATGATCGGATCGCTCAGCGACATAAAAGTATAACGATCGCGGATCGAAAGGCACCGTTGTTTAGTGACGGAGAGTAACAATGCTGATTGAAATAGAGGCACATCGTGGTAGGCCACTATTTGGAAATGATCAATCGCTCAAAGGACATAAAAGTATAACGACTTGATCGACAACGCCATTTGTGGGAATGACGGTACTGACCATCGAGGTGATTGTTAACATGACAGAATTTGGACGATGGGCAACTTTGAGGACCCACCATCCTATTGGACGAGGATTGGTGTTGATCTCGTGAGGTATGATGTTAACGACAAGAGGGTTCCGGCCATCCTATTGGAAAGGATCGACGAAGAAAAATTTGAGGGAACTATCGAGGTGATCGATAACATGATAACCTAGTGGGAGTTTGAAAGAAGACTCACGTAGTACTTTTAAAACTTACCATTAATGGCATCATGATTCGTCAGCCTTCTTGATTGGTTAGGCGTATGCTCCATTCGAGTAAACCGATTCCACTACTTAATGGCCCTTCCCATTTTGGTTCGAACTTCCTTTCTTTTGGAGTTCAAAATCATTAGGCTCGACAGCGAGAACGAGGTCGCCTTTTCCTGAAAATACATCTGACTTTCTTGTCAAATGCTTTAGAAATCCGGTCCGGTAAAGCTCGATATGCCGCCGAGCCTGTAATCGCTGGCCCAAAGATTTCAAGTTCCTCATATGCCTCGCGATGATTTTCCTGCTGTCATTCCGTGGATAACGCTATTCGCAATGATGGGATTTGAATTCTAATGGTAAAATGGCTTCACAACCATAAACCGTAGAATATGGGGTGGTACCGCTTCGTGTGCGAACCAAAGCGGAAGCCCATAGGCTTTGCCCTGCCTTTGTCATTCCAACCTTCTTGTTCAAGAGACCATCTTGTAAGGATCTTGATGATCGCCTTATTAAAAGTTTCACCGGCCCATTCGCAGCAGGTAGTAAGTCGTTGATGCTAAATTCTGATCCGAATTTATCGGTAATCGCGGAAGGCATGACCGCACAAATTGCGGACCATTATCGCGGGACGATTCTCGCTTCAACACCGCATTCAGGTATATGACATGATGTTTAACAAATTTGATCACATCGCTTGTCTTGACCAATTCAACGGAACGGCTTTCCCACTTTGAGAAATACTCGCTATCGCCAATATGAAGCGATGTCCTTTGAAGAAGGTGGAGAAATTGGACCAACGACATCCATTCCCATGTTTAAATACGACGCTACAGATGCAAGTGTTCTCGCGTTGATGAAGGTAATTAGCATGTACTTGGCATGCATGGCACCGCTTAGCGTAAGTTTCCTGCATCCTTTACCATTGTCGGCCAATAATACCAAGTCACGCAACCGTCCCATAACTTGGGTCCGTCGGTGCTCCACAAACACCGCCATGAGCTTTTCAAGACTTGCTCGCTTCCTTAGTTGACAAACATCGGGCAAGAACCCATCATAGACCTTCTATACAAAGTCCAGAATTGGGAATCATAGTAGAATCTTACGCCGACGACTCCCTTTCTTTTATGTCTTCGCAATATCCCATGCAAGATATAGTCGATGATCGGGAACCACAAATACAAGTGGCTTCCAAGGATTCTTAGGCTCGCCTTCATCGTTTGATCTCAGAATGCACATTTGGCCGCATTGCCGATTAGACACGATAACTCACCGAGTAGCATTCTGCGTGGCTAGCTGAAGAGACGCCAACAAGATTCCACACGCGTTCTCCGTAAGCGGGTACATGATCAATGTAAAAGCTTTCAGGAGTCACTAAAGTCATGGTCAGCCGTGATGATGAGGGATAAGGTCCTCGGTTCACCAGATTCTCCCTCGCTGTTTTACCACTCAGCCGCTAATCCCCAAATGCTTGGTAGTTTCTACTTACCGTTGGCTATGTCGAGACCAATCAATAACGATTGTAATGCCACGCTATCGGGTGCATGGTTCGACAACGCATAATGTACTTGTGGTATCAATGGTTGTGTGGAGATATCATCTACCCCAATTCGCTACACGGGCGTCGCCTAGGTCTGGCTAAAGAACAACCGCCATACCTGCTCTTAGAGGCCGATTAGTTCATAAGGTTCACATCGTGCATGTCTTGATACAATTCGACTTTCCCTTTCAAAGGGTGGTTAGCCATAAGATCACACACGCCTTGACCCTTCATCGCTTTCTTGAAGTGAACATCGAGACAACAACAATGCCCATCTAGCCATTCGACCATTCAACGCCGGGTCACTAATACCGGATAGGGTCAATTTTGAGATGACGGTATGGTCTCATCCCACTAGATAGTGCCGTGATCTTTGGATGGTGAAGACCAAAGCCAAACATTCCTTCCAATGGGAGGATATCGATATTCGCCCCACAACGCCCCATCAGGTAATAGACTGTCGTCATGTCATCGCCCGTTAAGAGACCCGCTAACGATGCTCAGAATGGATAAATCGAAATGGCTTCCCGATTTAGGTGCAACCAACACAGGGATTAGAAAGATATCGCCTTGATCTCTTCGAATGCCTTCCAGCAATCTTCATCCCAAACTAACGATACTTTCTTCATGAGCTTTGAGAATGGTTGACATTTCCGATAAATTGGAGATGAATTCCAATGTAAGCCAAACGCCTTGGAGACCACGGCTTCCTCTCGAGGCTTCTAGGAGGTGGGAGTTCTTGGATAGCCTTGACTTTGTCCCACGAGGCGTGATACCATCACCGTGACCACTAACCCTAGAAATTTGCCACTAGACATCCCCGTAAAAGACTTAGTTGGGTTCATCTTACCCCGATGATTCGCATTATCTCAAATGTCATCCTCAAGTCGTAAATGATCACTTGTGTGGCTTCTTGACCACCAAATCATCTAATGTAGCATTAATCGCTTCCGCAAATATTTTCGAAGATAGTGGTCATGGCACACTGGTATGTAGCCTCTGCTTTTCAAGCCGAAGGCATAATCAGATAATAAAAGATATTCCCCGACGTGTTCTAAAGTGGTGCTTTTCATCATCGGGTGCATTTTGATCCGATTGTATCCCTAAAAGCCATCCATAAAAGACATCCTTCAATCCATGTGTTGTCGATAATGAGATCCGCGATTGAGTATCATCCCATTGAGAATTATACAACATCTTGGGATACCACGACGGTTAGCGACGACCGGACTACCATCTATGGTTTCAATGCTACCAATTCGCCCCTTGGGCAAGATCAAACTCGATGCCGATAGAGATTTGAAGACAGACGTACACCGTACGCCATCGAGTCATACATCCCACAATTTGCTATGGGTCGACCTCGGATCCATGAAAACTTGATCGTCCTCCGCTCACGCCGCATCAATGCATGAAGTATATAGATGAAGAGGGATGGTTAAAACATTGGTCATGAAAGGCAACCATTCAAAGGGGTGGAGAATTATTTTATCGATTCCGCTCCACTACCTTGGAGGAAGGCCAAACCGATGAACATTACGTAGACGAGGACTAGGACAGCCGAAATGAAGTCGACATAGAGTCCCAACAAGGAGTTGTTTTCAATGATGTAAAACCTTGTAATCGATCCTAATGATCCTGATGACGATGTCGCCACTTTCAATGAAAATTACGATTTAGCTTTACGCGACCGTGTTGAAAGTCATACCGACTTTAATGTCGAATTTCACGCACGGTTGTATGCCGAACCTACATGAACATAATTCGGCCGTCGCTTATGACGCACCCGCAGGCATTCTAACCCTTCACAAGCAGCCTTTGTGGTACCGCAGGAATAATGATCAAGACATTATCTTTGGGCGGTCAGAAACCATTGCAGCCGAGGAGGAATAAACTTCGCTAAAAGAAAGAGAACCCCAATTTTCATATTTCTACCGACGGCGCGACATTTGATGAAGAAAATGGGGTATGACTTCTTCATAAAGAAGGACTAAACTGGAAAGGCATCGTCCATCCGATCCGCCTATGTCCCTAAGGCCGCCTGATGATTACTATCATAAAACTCAAAGGGTTGGGGTATGAGTCACCATCGTATTCATGGCATGCCGACCGAGTGATTCTTGAGCACTCATCGCCCCGGGAAGTGTACCGATTCAAGCTGACAGACATGAATGTGTGTATTACAATCAAATTCTCTCGATTACGAGAGAAGAGGAGGTTGATTTGACTCCTCTTTGTATGGGCTCTCGTATGATAGATGCTTCACTGATGCTCGAGTCGAGGTTCGCCCGCTGACTCCATCGCACTGTTGAAGATGAGCTCGATCTCTTTGTGTGTACAAGTGTTGATCTCCAAAATTCTCTTCTTCAAACAAATGCCCCTAGCCTCGCGGGCTTTTAGATATTTATATGGGCTTGAGGGTGTGATTAACCCCTTTGTCGCTTATCCCGAGGGTTAATGACCTCCCCATCGTCGTACGGGCCAAATGTCAGTTCTGAAGTTCGACAATGGCCTGCTTGCTACAAAGTGAGCGCCGGGCCGCAGTGATTGTCGATTGCTAAATGTCATGGCGCCCAGTGAACGGCGAACTCGTCGTACCGCTATGTCGCGGCGAAGCTCTGTCTTATGATCAGCTGAGGTATGAAGCTCGCTTCTGCTGGCCGAGCTTGCTTTCACATGCGAACCCGTGTTGAGGTTGAGCCCCGCCTCTTGAGCAAGTCTTGTCTAAATGTCGAACTCGCCGCCATGAAGCCTCGCTCGAGTGTCGAGCTGCGCTGCTTGGTAGCCTGCTCGAGTGTCGAGCTCGCCAAGGAAGCCTGCTTCGAGTGTCGGTCCCGCCTTGAAATTTGTTAGAATGTCGGTTCACCGCTATAGGCGAACCTCGGTTGGATGTCGAGGTTCACCGCTATAGGCGAACCTCGGTTGGATGTCGAGGTTCACCGCTATAGGCGAACCTCGGTTGGATGTCGAGGTTCACCGCTATAGGCGAACCTCGGTTGGATGTCGAGGTTCACCGCTATAGGCGAACCTCGGTTGGATGTCGAGGTTCACCGCTATAGGCGAACCTCGGTTGGATGTCGAGGTTCACCGCTATAGGCGAACCTCGGTTGGATGTCGAGGTTCACCGCTATAGGCGAACCTCGGTTGGATGTCGAGGTTCACCGCTATAACTCGCCAATGTTGAGTCTTCACATTGGCTTAACTCAGCTCGAATGTTGAGTTCACTGACGGCGTAACCCGTCATACGATCAGTCAATTTTCAAAACCGTACGCCGAATTGGATCGAATTATATATGGAAATCGACCATCTCGACGAGACGGATCCAACTGCCTGGTCATTTCACCCAGTTCCTTTTGGTTTGAGAGATATCAGCATTTGCTCATTTTGTAAAGTCAAACATCCGTGTAAACTTAACCTTTAGGTGGGCCCGACTCACTCGGATGGACTCTTTAGGTTTGGTCATTCCGAAGTTGCCGCGGAGGGATTAAGGTAATTTTCACGCCTACGTGTATGCGCCGGATTTTCAGACAGGTTGTCCGGATCAAGGTCACCCGAAGTCTTCGGTTTCGAGTGGAGA
The DNA here is from genome assembly GCA_012295165.1 of Asparagus setaceus. Lineage (NCBI taxonomy): Eukaryota > Viridiplantae > Streptophyta > Magnoliopsida > Asparagales > Asparagaceae > Asparagus > Asparagus setaceus. The sequence continues at coordinate 77,015,822 of CM022702.1, forward strand.
TCCCACTCTCGCTTCCATCCTTTCCGTGTACCGCCGGTGAAGGTAAGCACCGAACTTACATCTTAGGTAGCGCCGAAGGTATATTGGAGATTGTTTGATTGTCGTCCTAATCAAGGACGCCTGAACCCTCTTGATTCCTATAGCAGGCCCCTGCTATTGGTTTCATTCTGCGAAATAGAACATAAAGTTCCTCCTCTCTCACCAATTTAATACTATCAATCAAAACTCCTTAATCCAAGATTCTTCGGGGTATTTTATCCAAGCCTAAGAAGGATAAAGCCAACGCCACACGCTGCTGCTTGCTTAGCTCTTTCTCCATTGAAGAAGACACGAGTTCGATTGGGTATTTTATCCCAAGCCTAAGTAGGGATAAGCCTATGCCTAACAGGCATTGCCTCTGTAAATTCTTAGCCGCTCGGGTTAATCTTCCCGTGAAAAAGACGAAGCCTACGTATTCAACATCGTAGCATTAAGTCTAAGAGAGTTTCATTCTTTTAGCACAACGCTGTGTAGAACGGATTTAGATAATCTACATGCTAGCCCAACTCAAACGGTAGTTGGTAAAGGCTCATCAAACCTGAGGGTGGGGTTGGCCATAACCTAAAGTCGACGTTTCAACACGGGCTTAGTCTTTGTCCGATTGAAGAAGACACCGAGTTCATCTCGGGGTATTTTATCCCGAAGCCTAAGAAGGGATGAGTCTACGCGCACCACGCGTTGCCGGGAGGTCTCTTGCCCGTAAAAGAGTACCGAGCCTATGTATTCAATATCATAGCAACAAGTCTAGAAGAGTTTCATTCTTTTAGCACAACGCTGTGTAGAACGGATTTAGATAATCTACATGCTAGCCCAACTCAAACGGTAGTTGGTAAAGGCTAATCAAACCCGTTGATGGTCGAGGGTTTGCCAAAAATCCTATAAGTATTATGGTTAATTATTTCAACGGCGCAAAAGAATCATAATAAAGAATAAAAGTAATAAATCTTATTCATTTGAAGTAAATATAGAAGAAGCTACAACCGCTTAAACATCAAGTCTATGACAAAGGATTTGTTGCTCGGTGGAGACACTTCACCATTGTAAGCTGGTGGAGTTCTTCCGCAACTCGCACTGAAGGACGCCTCATCGTATTCGTCTTCCGAAGTCGCTTCTTCGATCTCGGCTTCGCTTCGCTCAGCCGGTTCCCTAGATGCGACGGCGAGAGCTTCTTCCTTGTTGGCCTTAGCCACCCAAACCGCTCATCTTGTCTTCCTCGGCATGGAGCTCCCTCGAAAGCAAGATATCCTCTCCGCACTCGCCACAATATCGTACCGATATGGCGAAGAATATGTTTCAGAACAACAGTCCCGGAAATGGCGCGGTCTCTCGTGATCGGACCTCGAGCCCAAAAACACGAAGCACGCCATGCCTCTAAACGCTGGCTTGGCCTCGGAAAGCGCCTACGCGAGGAAACTCTAGCTGCCCGCAGTTCTGTAGCCCTTGAAGTTTTCTCTCCGATGGGCGAGGTGGTCGTCAAATGGCTCGAGCCACTCAGATAACCCATATCCCGTATCAAGGCCATCCGATCTGGCCGTCGAATCGATGAAGAGAAAGCCCGCCATGGAGAACCTTTTCGATCACCGTGTTCACCAAGGAAAAGAACGAGCTGCATTTCCAAGCAGATAATGAAATGGGATGGATCTTCATCCAAAGATCACGCCGATCATGGAGTCGAGATGTAGGCTCTACACAAAAGAAAAGAGGACTTTAGAACCTTCAATCTTGGCTTAAACATATTCAAGAAGACTCACCGGCCTCCCTCAGATAGTTTCGTGGACTGGCAGTCTATCGAGGAGTACCTATCGCCGGAGAACTATCTATGGCAAATGACTTCTCGGTGCTCATCTATCTCTCAGGCCGCGGGTACCGACTGAAAAGAGCGCGGAAGAGGAGTGTTTACACTACACAAAGGGAATTTCTCAGCTCCTTTAATTATAGTAGTATTGGCCAAATGGTCCTATAATTAATCAAAAGAAAGTTCATACCGCCTTCGGGATGGTGGCTTCTGTAAATCTTCACCAAGAACATCGCCATCCCTGCGGACCAAGCTAGCAGTAGTGTCATCCATGGAAGTGTTGTCAGATAAACCAAATCAATGCAAATCTTCCATGGAGAAGTCTCAAAAGAAGGCATTAGGGAAACGAATGCAACTAAGAGTTGACGAACAATAGGTAAAGCTACTTACCTCCTGCTACAAGTTAGCTTGCCTAGTCTCGGTTTGTGCATTTGTCTCCGCAATCTCTAAAAGAGCAAAAAGCGAAGAGGCAATTAGTGGGGGTAACGACCGAAGTCGTTCAATTCGTGATTCGCCATCCGGAAGAGGAGTTATCGATGTTAGATGTACCCGGTTCACCGAATCAGTCCTACATCGCCTCCTCCGCCATAGCTCCATACATTTGTTGAGTAAAACTTGGTCGGCGATGAGCGTAACGGGCCCGCAATTGTGGATGAGGAAAATCAAAGCCGAATCATAATCCCTAAAACCCCGCATGCAAACGGAGAAATGTTAGTCTCAAAAGAAAATTCCGTGTTACATCACGGTAATTGTTACCTCCGCTGACCGGATCATCGCTGGTCAAGTCTATATCAAAGGACCGAGGATTCCCGCGAGTCTTATGGGCCAACCTCTTTCGTTTAACCCCTCGAGAAGGTCGAAATTCTTCTTCTTCAACAGATTTTCCTGAAAATTCAGTTGAATGAGGAATCCAATAGAAAGGATGAGAAAACGAAGGGGAAAAGGAGAGAGTACCGAGGTTCGCAGCCTCCGCTTGGTCCTCTTCTAAAGTCCCAGCGCCAGAGTCGTGGAACTCCTCCTCAGTCTCAATTGGCGGATGAGATTGGCGGCGCTTCCTCTGAACTTGAGCGGCATCCGGGATGTCGGCGGCCGCTCAAACGATGCTTCGCCACCAGTTCGAGATAGCCCTCACAGGACCGCCTGCCGTAAATAGCCAACCAATGAAGGAATGTCGACCAACCGACGGTCCGAGCTCGGAGACCGAATCTAGCACCGGACATCCCATGACGCCCACAACCATGCTCAAGGCCATCCACAAGTCCACCACGAAGTTCGAGCCGCGGTTCGGGTTCCCAACATAAAGTTGGTCGTGAACCTAACCGGCGAGCAAAACGACAGGGAAAATAAGGCTCAATGAAGCATTCCTCCTTTACTCGAAAATGAGATACTCGCCGATGTTCACTAGCGGTTGAAATATCCAATGTCAGCGAAGTTCCTTGTCCTCGGCACCTCCTCGCCGACCAAGGACTCACCATATTGACCGAGAATCGGGGAACATCCGGAAAAGATCCACCCTTTATGAATCAGATCTGTTTCTTGATCTCGTAAAGCCACGCCCTTTCCATCGCAATCCTCTACCAACCGCAGGAGTAGACGAACTGTGGAACACGTGCCGACATCATGTCGGACGATGAAGGACCAGCCAAGCCATCAAATAGGTATATGGGAGCTCTACTCGGACGGAAGGAATACGTGATGATGGCTCATCCTTTCTCTGAGTAAACGCCGACTATATGCCGCAATCCACTGTGAATATTGCCCACCATTACCGAAGGAGAGAGAGTTCCTTCTTGTGGGGCAAGTGAACTACAGGTAAAGGACCTCCAAAGGTAAAGCATCATCGATTGGTAAGGAACCACACACTTCTTTAACCAGATTGCAAGATAACCGGCTAGAAGAGTTGTCTACCGGATAGGCTTTTACCGCCGCGCCACGTAGAAGGTTGCAAACTTGGTCCCCGGGGAAAACCATCTTCGCGAGGCCGAAATGTATAAGAGTTAGCCTCGGACCTCTCGATCAGTTCATTAACCTTCAAGGAGGCGGTGACAGTTCATATTTCCTGCCAGATTTGTCCTCCAAATGCCGGAACAAGTAATCGGCGAACCGCTTGCACTCACTTGCAATTTTCTTTGGCTAAGGTTCAGATTGGGGCTATGTAATAATGACAAGTGAGATCCCATAAAGTCTTGTAACGGCCAGGCGGTGTTCCTTCAACGCTTCGGCCTCGATTGGAAGGAAGTACTCGATACAAAGATCTTCCCATGGGTAGACCTGAAATCTGATACATCTCATGTAAAGCCGCCCCAACTCGCCGTGTTTAGTGAAAACGATTCGACTGGATTATAGAGCTCGAATGAGGTGAAGAAATGGTTGGCGCTGATTGGAAGGCCATACATGGTGGCACTAATCGGCCAATAATAAAGTCAGCAAGCAAGTTCTCCATCCCATCGGTTGAGGACATAGTTGGTCGCGACCCCACCAATGTTTACTTGATGAGTGAACCCAACCGTAAAATCTATGACTAGATGACGGCATCTCTCGTCCCAACAGAGCAAGGCGATTCTTCAAAGTCGAGGCAGGAACAAAAAGCTCATCACGGGGCGGTGTGTCTAACCCCACAATTCCGGACGGCGGTCGATAACGATTCTGTTGGAACCGTGAACCGTCAGCGAGTAATAAACCCACAATGGATATGATCATGCTCCCGGCCGCGCTAAGACATAACGCTGCAAGATGGTGTCTAAGGTCGGTCAATGAGAGCCGACGAGGTATCCGGGAATATATAAAGGACCTCCGCTGCCCGTGGTTCAACCACCGCCACTCTCAATAAAAGGCGTATCCGGATCCTTAACGAAGCCGCAACGATAATCTATTTTTGCAAAGGTTCGCTGGAGCCGGTATCTTTACAAGTGGCGATCGGTGACCAATAATCTGAGAATGCGGAACTCCCTCAACTATCACCAATCGCCCGCGATGTACCGGTGCAAATCGAGGCGTAGATAAAAATCGCGATCGTCACACATGGAATAATATTCACCACGCGCCCGCCAACCGCGTAAGTCGGAAAAGCTCCCGAGGAATAATCAACCTAAATCGAAAATATTCAGCTAGTAAAGGGCGCTTGAATTCATCTTACATAGATTGAGTCACGATTTATCGATTTAATAATTTCGGAGAACGATAAATATAGTCGTGTAAACAAAGCGACAATATATATCCCGCCTACGAGTAGGGTATGGTATGAAATCGCTCCGTTAAAGATATCGAGACGGTGATCTTTGAAGCCTCAATCCTCACGAAGGAGAATCTCGCTCTTCCCAATCGCCTCACAAAGGAGAACGGCGGGTCGTGAACGAAAGTGTACACACCGCCGGTCCCCACAAAGGAGGATTTCGCTCTTCCCAATCGCCTCACAAAGGAGAGCTGCGGGATACAACGATATATATGCACGAAGATGATAACGCCGGGCGCACCACCAAAAGAAGGAGGCGCATTCACGCTGCATGCGAAGTTGATCGAACTCTTGGGAACATGAGATCTTCGCGACGACATCGGAAACTACAAAAGAAGACAAATAGAGTCGATACACGCTAAAAATCAACAAATAAAGTGTCAAAACCTGCTTGTTAGGTCGCGCTCATCGACCACGACTGACACCAATGGACTACGCAGTCCGACGCCACCTAGCGCTCAATGACAGCCCAGCGCCTAGCCGACCGAGCCAGCGCTCACGACTGTGACGCTAGGCACTCCAGCGCTGCCCAGCGCCAATGATCGGACGCCAGCGCCTGTTTAGCGCCGAACGCCAGTTTAGGGCGCGCCTGACGCCTGCTCCGGCCACGCCTGTACCGGCTGCCGCTTCAAGCAGGGCGTTTCTTCTGTCCGCATCACCTGCACGACAAAAAAAGAAGAGAAGAAGAAAAGAAAAGGCGTTGTAAAACACTCGTAAGGTACCTCGTTGTCCGAGAGAGATGACCTACGAGAGACTAGATGAAAACAAGAGAAAAAGAGCAAAAGGGGCCGCCTAGGTCGAGGCAAGGGTGATCATGGGTATTTATAACAACTCCTAATGGGCCCAAATCAATTCTAATTAGGACTCTAATCAGCCCCTAATTAGGAGTCCCAATTAGAACCTTATCAGGATGTCAAAATAGTGCCAAATCAGTCCGCTGATTGGCTCCTACTCCTCCGCCATATTTGGAAGGATTCTCAAGATTCATTCGCAAGATAACACTCTCAAGGATTACATCGACGCCAATCAACGCCGCCTAATCCTACTCCAACTAGGAATACGAGTATAAACCGCTTCCTAATTTGTCGAGAATTCTAAGAATATTTCCATAAAAATATTCTTAGGATAACTCGATCATGCGATTGCATCGACGCCAATCAACGCCTAATCCTACTCCAACTAGGAATACGAGTATAAACCGCTTCCTAATTTGTCGAGAAGTTCCCGAAGAATATTTCCATAAAAATATTCTTAGGATAACTCGATCGCGGATTGCATCGACGCTAATCAACGCTGTCGCCTAATCCTACTCCAACTAGGAATACAGTATAAACCGCTTCCTAATTTGTCGAAGTTCCTAAGAATATTTCCATAAAAATATTCTTAGGATAACTCGATCGTATGGATTGCATCGACGCTAATCAACGCTGCCGCCTAATCCTACTCCAACTAGGAATACGAGTATAAACCGCTTCCTAATTTGTCGAGAAGTTCCCAAGAATATTTCCATAAAAATATTCTTAGGATAACTCGATCGTAAGGATTGCATCGACGCTAATCAACGCTGCCGCCTAATCCTACCCAATCGATTACGAGTATAAACCGCTTCCTAATTTGTTGAGAAGTTCCCTAAGAATATTTCCATAAAAATATTCTCGTGGATAACTCGATCGTAAGGATTGCATCGACGCTAATCAACGCTGCCGCCTAATCCTACCCAATCGATTACGAGTATAAACCGCTTCCTAATTTGTCGAAGTTCTAAGAATATTTCCACAAAAATATTCTTAGGATAACTCGATCGTAAGGATTGCATCGACGCTAATCAACGCTGCCGCCTAATCCTACTCCAACTAGGAATACGAGTATAAACCGCTTCCTAATTTGTCGAGAAGTTCCCGGAGAATATTACCATATTCTTAAGGATAACTCGATAACCCTCGCCTCCCAATCGCGGAAACCTCAAAGAGGATAAATCCTACTCCAACTAGGAATACGAGTATAAACTATTTCCTAATTCGCGAAGTTCCCGAAAATATCTTAAGGATAACTCAACCACCTCCAATGGGTATATGAGGATAAACTAATTTCAAAACTCCAAAGTGAACGATGAGTATAAACCGTGGTTGACGCCACCAACGCCATAATCGCCAGCTGAAGGTTGAACGCCAAGAGGAAATTTCGACGGACAACGATTCTACCTCGAAGGACTCTCCCATCGTATCAATGCCGATTCGCGGCGGCCGCCGAAAGGCCCATCGGTCAACAGCTTGGAACGGAATAAGTCCCGTGAAAAATTCTCCCATCGTGGATAATTGTACTCCAACAAGGAGTAATACAAGAGCGACGCCAACCAACGCCGCCACCGAAGAATTCATCGATCGCGACGCCGTCAACGCTGCACTCACGATTGAAGGCTAAAATCCATATAGTTTGGCGCCAATTAACGCTGCCGCAGCCAAGGATCCCCGATCAACGAGGAATCTCGATGGTCAATTGGACGACAATTCACCAACACGAAGTCGACAAGAAGGGAACTTAATTAGCTACGCTTGAAATTCCAACAACGGTCAAGCAATAAATGCAAAGACCGTAACACCCCGATATCCTACAAAGCACTAGAGAACCCGAGAGGATTGGAGGAATTAAATATCGAGCCAATCTCAAAAGAAATTCACCTATCCGTCAAGATCTCGACGACGGCCGACAAAAAATGCAAGATGCAATACCTTCAAAGAATCCTACAAAGCACCGGAAAGACCAAGGGAATGGAGAGATCAAACACCAAGGTCATTCACAAGTCCTATCACGCTAACTAAAGAGTGAAGGGCTCATCATGTCAAAGCATCGGACTCATCAAGAATCGACCGAGACGCTTTGGAGGGGTATCCAGAGGCTAAAAATTGCTTATCGCATTCTAACAAGACTCGTAAACGGTGGGTTGACAACCGACGATCCGTCCGGACAGCCGCGACCCGTAACTCCCGATGACGGATTACCGCAAAACGATAAAGTGAGTCGACAAACGATAAAGCGAAGTCGATTTAACGCATGAAGTGAGTCGGCAAAGCCGCATTTGAGCCAACGTAAACGACGGTCGTGGAAAACCCGACGACGGTTCGACGAGGCTAGTTGACTAAACTCAAATGCCGACGCAGACGGAATCAACCGCATTTTAGTCCGCCAATGCAAACGAGCCGCTTGAGCTCAAAGTTAATCGGATACGGACTCGAACACAACGGCGACATCACCGTAAGAAAGCTAAGCCCTAAGACCGAAAGTCGACGGAAAACGACGCCAAACGGCGAAAACGGCGAATCCCTCGCCATTGACCGAAGTTACTCGCCAGGCCAGGTGGCTCGCTAACTTGGCCGAGGTGCTCGGCCAGTGGCCGAGCCACCTTGGTGGTCAAGATGACAAACCCCCAATCTTATAAATAGGGGTCTTCTGGAGAAAGGGGATTTTAAGGCGATAGAGGCCGGGATTTCGGGATTTTTCGTGAGCCGGACTTTCGGATCTTCAAGAATTATTGCGAGATCTACGAGCCGCCGACGCACAGTTCGGGAGCACCGCGAGCACTAATTGGCCGACGCCGATCTACAAATCGCGAGGTGTTTAACCCGGGTCACCTGTAACGACTGCGGATTTCTCCTAGTAGATCTCACCGCCCCGCCATCCTCTCCTTCGTGAGTGTGATCCCCGGCGATCCTCTCGCCGTGAGTGTGATCCTTAGGCGCCTCGCTTCCTTCGTGAAACGAGCCCCTTCACGCCTCAGAGTTCCGAACCCGGTTTCCACCGATCGAATTGCGCTGTGGTCCACTGGACGATTCAAGTTCCCGACACAGCGAAGAACCCACAAGCTTGGATCCCGATAATAGAGATCCGAAGCTTGTTCAGAAAAGTTATAATTTTTCGTTTTCATTGTACGCCTTAAAATAAAAGGCATTTCTTTTGAATTTTGTTGTAGGCCCAAGAAGCTGTAAGCAAGTTCAAATAACAATGAATAACAAAGCAACTTTCCCCGCGAACATCTACGCATGGCGAATTAAGTATACTGCATGTATACTGTTTTTACCTTTGCTTATAAGCTAAAGTTTTACCCCCACATAGGGACAGATACGAAAGTTTTGTCCACGAGTTTTCTCAATTTACTTGGTTTAATTAGCTTTCTGAATAATTTATGGTACCTGTTTTAATTAGCTTTTTGATACTCCACGAGTTTTCTCAATTTATAGCTTGGAGCTACAATATCGAGCATGAAAATTGTTAATCTATAAAGAAATTTCAAAATATGAATTTAAACATCATCGTAGCATACGAAAAATGGAGATAGTGTTAATGGAAAACAAGATTCTAGATGAAAAGGTTAAGTTCAAATGAAAAAGTGTATTGATGTAATAACATACTTGGTTAGGGTGTTTTCTGCAAAGACCCAGCGTGCATAGATTATTGATTATACACCTTACTGTTTGTTACCAGTTGTAAATTAATTAATGAGATTTGCAGTAGTTTGGGGGCGGGGCTGCTCTGGGGGTCCTAGCTTTCCACTCCTTGATATAAATGCAAAAGGTGACAGTACTACGCTGTTAATAAATGAGAATGGAAACCTTTTCAATTAAATATCTACAATATTACTGATATGATTGTTAAGGTTACGAGTTGGTTGTCAATATTACTGGTTGGTTGTTAAGATTACGAGTTGGTTGTCAAGGTTACGAGTTGGTTGTTAAGTCATCGATTTTAAAAAATTATAACAATATATAGAATAATAAAAATATAGCATTATGGATTTACTATAATATATAAAATAATAAAAATTACAACAATATATAAAATAACAAAATTATGGATTACTATAATATATAAAATAATAAAAATATAGCAATATATAAAATATCACGTCATCGATTTTAAAAATTCTAATAAGTCATCGATTTTAAAAAATTATAATAATATATGAAATAATAAAAATTACAACAATATACAAATGTTTACGAAGTTGGTTGTTGAGGTTACGGTTGGTTGTTAAGATTACGCTGGTTGTCAAGGTTATGGGTTGGTTGTTAAGGTTACGGGTTGGTTGTTAAGGTTACAAGTTGGTTGTCAAGGTTACGAGTTGGTTGTTGAGGTTACGGTTGGTTGTTAAGGTTACGAAGTTGGTTGTTAAGTCATCGATTTTAAAAATTACAACAATATATAGAATAAAAAATATAGCATTATGGATTTACTATAATATATAAAATAATAAAAATTACAATAATATATAAAATAACAAAATTATGGATTACTATAATATATAAAATAATAAAAATATAGCATTATATAAAATATCACGCCATCGATTTAAAAAATTCTAATATGTCATCGATTTAAAAAAATTACAATAATATATGAAATAATAAAAAATTACAACAATATACAAAAGTTTACGAGTTGGTTGTTGAGGTTACGGGTTGGTTGTTAAGATTACACGTTGGTTGTCAAGGTTATGGGTTGGTTGTTAAGTTTACAGGTTGGTTGTTAAGGTTACGGGTTGGTTGTTAAGGTTACGAGTTAGTTGTCAATATTACGAGTTGGTTGTTAAGTCATCGATTTTAAAAAAATTATAACAATATATAGAATAATAAAAAAATATAGCATTATGTATTTACTATAATACATAAAATAATAAAAATTATAATCATATATAAAATAACAATATATAAAATAATAAAATTATGGATTACTATAATATATAAAATAATAAAAATATAGCATTATATAAAATATCACGTCATCGATTTTAAAAATTCTAATAAGTCATCAATTAAAAAAATTACAATAATATATGAAATAATAAAAAATTACAACAATATATAAAGTTTACGAGTTGGTTGTTGAGGTTACGGTTGGTTGTTAAGATTACGCTGGTTGTCAAGATTATGAGTTGGTTGTTAAGGTTACGGGTTGGTTGTCAAGATTATGAGTTGGTTGTTAAGTTACGGGTTGGTTGTCAAGGTTACGGTTGGTTGTTAAGGTTACGAAGTTGGTTGTTAAGTCATCGATTTCAAAAAATTGCAATAATATATAGAATAATAAAAATATAGCATTATGAATTTACTATAATATATAAAATAATAAATAATAAAAATTATAACAATATATAAAATAACAATATATAAAATAACAAAATTATGGATTACTATAATATATAAAATAATAAAAATATAGCATTATATAAAATATCACGCCATCGATTTAAAAATTCTAATAAGTCATCGATTTAAAAAATTACAATAATATATGAAATAATAAAAATTACAACAATATACAAAAGTTTACGAGTTGGTTGTTGAGGTTACGTTGGTTGTTAAGATTACGAAGTTGGTTGTTGAGGTTACGTTGGTTGTTAAGGTTACGGGTTGGTTGTTAAGATTACGAAGTTGGTTGTTGAGGTTACGTTGGTTGTTAAGGTTACGAGTTGGTTGTTGAGGTTACGTTGGTTGTTAAGGTTACAAGTTGGTTGTCAAGGTTACGAGTTGGTTGTCAAGGTTACGAGTTGGTTGTTGAGGTTACGTTGGTTGTTAAGGTTACGAAGTTGGTTGTCAAGGTTACGAGTTGGTTGTTAAGTCATCGATTTAAAAAATTACAACAATATATAAAATAATAAAAATATAGCATTATGGAATTACTATAATATATAAAATAATAAAAATTACAATAATATATAAAATAACAATATATAAAATAATAAAAATTATGGATTACTATAATATATAAAATAATAAAAATATAGCATTATATAAAATATCACGCCATCGATTTAAAAATTCTAATAAGTCATCGATTTAAAAATTACAATAATATATAAAATAATAAAAATTATAACAATATACAAAAATTGGAGGGCTTAAAATTTTCCCAACCATTTCAAAAGCTCCTTTGTGAGAACATAATGAAAAGAGAGAGAGAGAGAGAGTATTATGGTCTATCTATTAAAGTGTTGGGATTTGACTTTTGGGGGCTCAGAGCACTTAAGATTTATTTTTGGGGGTTTGGAGATCGTTGAAAAATTCTTGGGATGGGGGAGGATACTTATTTTGATTTTGAGGGCTAGAAGTAATTTTCCCAAAAAAAAAAAAGAAAGATTGCCCATCCAACTTCTTCTCTCCTTGATTAATAAGTTTTTCTATTAATTACCATTTTGGCTTTCAATATTTGAATGGTTGAATTTTGTTTTAGAGTTGTTTGTTCATGGTTTGCTTCGATCAGTCATAGAGATCGTAATCAGTTCTTGCATTATTGTTACTTCGTGGAAGTGCCACTTTATATCTCTGCTTCCCACTAGTGAGAGATCTGCCCACTAGAAATTGTCCCTTAGATGTAAAATGGCCATGAATGAGACCAAAGGAGCAGAATTTGGATGCTTTTTGCGGCCATTTCTTTCTCTATTATAAAGAAGAACTAATTTTTCAGTTATATGTTTTAGTAATACATATAAAATAGAATTTGTTTTAATGTGATTAATGCTTCATTTTCCTAAATCTTTCTAAAATCTATTTTTAAAATAGAATTAGGATATATTTAAATTAGAATTTGGATAGGTTTAATAGTAATTTAACAAATATTAATGGTTAAAAGCTCTAAAATTAGCGTGCATTATGAATGTTATATAGGAAGTATCGGATGAAAATTTTACGTTTACAAAATAGAAGGTGTTAACATGCAAATTTTGACCAACTTAGGTATATAAATGCTATGAAATAAAGCGATGGTATATAAGTGCTAAAGGAGTAAAACTATAAGGTATTTAATGCTATTTAGCATTTTATGGAAACCACCTTTGATTGTCAATTTATATATAAACCAGCTTTAAAGGATTTATTGTTGCAAATCAACTATATCAGTGAAGTTTTCCACTAATTGACTATACCCTATCTCCACTAAGGTTCATCTCTCTAATATACTTGGTATTTAACAACTAATCATTGCGGCAAAATCGATAAAACTTAACTTAAAAGTGAATCCATGCAATTGATTGTAATAAAAAATATCATTTGAAGGTGATTTATATATAAATCAACAATCGGAGATGATTTTTGTTGAATGACCATATTTTAAAGATGATTTACGAAGAAAAACACTTAGCAATAATATGTTTTCTGAATATTTCCTTATGTAGACATAGAGGATGCATCTTGTTTTGTTAACGAAAACCATAACGAGAACTTTATACTCATTTCTAAAATTTCCAAATAAAGTTCAAAGAAAAGAAAAACAACCCAGCTAAAATTAAGGTTAATATATCCTCCTTTAAGTCAATAGACTTTGTTAAATAAAGATTAAGCATTCTGTTGGAATTTGGATCTACAATTTTTAAAACAGGGACAGTTTAACTTGTGGTCCAAGACTATTCAATTATGTATATATCCCATATATATATATATATATCGAGCAAGTTCCTATGAACTTAAGTTCATAATGAATAGTGGTGCACCAACTTTTCTAACCACTCATCTTGCTTTGGGATCCGTGAAAGATATAAAGGCAACTTTGAGATTTGTGCATCACAAATCTCAAGACAAGATGAGTGATAAAAAGCACAAGACCACTATTCATTATGAACTTAAGTTCATGAGCCTTGCTCTATATGAGTAGTGCCTTATGAACTTAAGTTCATAATGAATAGTGGTGCACCAACTTTTTATCCACTCATCTTGCCTTGAGATTTGTGATGCACAAATCTCAAAGTGGCCTTTATAGCTTTCACGGATCCCAAAGCAAGATGAGTGGTTAGAAAAGTTAGTGCACCACTATTCATTATGAACTTAAGTTCATAGGAGTCCTGTTTCATCTATATATATATATATATATATATATATATATATATATATATATATATATATATATATATATATATATATATATATATATATATATAGAAGGCTTTTATTATAACTTAAGTTCATAATGAATAGTGGTGCACCAACTTTTATCCACTCATCTTGCCTTGAGATTTGTGATGCACAAATTTCAAAGTGACCTTTATATCTTTTACGATCCCAAAGCAAGATGAGTGGTTAGAAAAGTTGGTGCACCACTATTCATTATGAACTTAAGTTCTTAGGAGCCTTGTTATATATATATATATATATATATATATATATATATATATATATATATATATATATATATATATATATATATATATATATATATATATATATATATATATATATATATATATATATATAGTAGAGAGTAGAGCTTTGAATCTTGAAAGTTATAATGAGCAATTAATTTTAACCACTCATCTTGCTTTGGGATCCGTGAAAGATATAGCAGAACTTTGAGATTTGTGCATCACAAATCTCAAGGCAAGATGAGTGGTTAAAAAGTTGGTGCACCACTATTCATTATGAACTTAAGTTCATAGGGAGTTTGTTTATATATATATATATATATATATATATATATATATATATATATATATAGAGAGAAATTAGTACTAAATGATATAATGGTGCACTAACTTAACCACTCATCTTGCTTGGGATCCGTGAAAGATATAAAGGCAACTTTGAGATTTGTGCATCACAAATCTCAAGGCAAGATGAGTGGATAAAAAGTTGGTGCACCACTATTCATTATGAACTTAAGTTCATGTGAGCCTTTACTATATAGTAGTGTTCTATGAACTTAAGTTCATAATGAATAGTGGTGCACCAACTTTTATCCACTCATCTTGCCTTGAGATTTGTGATGCACAAATCTCAAAGTGGCCTTTATAGCTTTCACGGATCCCAAAGCAAGATGAGTGGTTAGAAAAGTTAGTCTTGTGCTGTCATATAAGTTATAAGGCTTTATCTTATATAAAGCAAACTCTATGTTAAGTTATATAATGAATAGTATATATATATATATATATATATATATATATATATATATATATATATATATATATATATATATCTCAAGACAAATATATATATAGAGCAAAGGCTCCTATGAACTTAAGTTCATAATGAATAGTGGTGCTTGAACTTTTTATCCACTCATCTTGCTTGAGATTTGTGATGCACAAATTTCAAAGTGACCTTTATATCTTTTATTTGATCCCAAAGCAAGATGAGTGGTTAGTTGGTGCACCACTATTCATTATGAACTTAAGTTCTAGGAGTTCATATATATATATATATATATATATATATATATATATATATATATATATATATATATATATATATATATATATATATATATATATATATATATATATATATAGTAAAGCTCTTATGAACTTAAGTTCATAAGCACTGGTCTTTCTAACCACTCATCTTGCTTTGGGATCCGTGAAAGATATAAAGGAACTTTGAGATTTGTGCATCACAAATCTCAAGGCAAGATGAGTGGATAAAAAGTTGGTGCACCACTATTCATTATGAACTTAAGTTCATAGAGCCTTTCGTTTATATATATATATATATATATATATATATATATATATATATATATATATATATATATATATATTGTTTGAGATTTGTGATGCACAAATCTCAAAGTAGGCTTTATATCATTCACGGATCCCAAAGCAAGATGAGTGGTTAGAAAAGTTGGTGCACCACTATTCATTATGAACTACTCATGTGGTTTCTTTATATATTAGTTTTGATAACTTAAGTCGATATGAATATGCACTAACTTTTCTAACCACTCATCTGGCGATCCGCGGTTTAAGGCAAGACTTGAGATTTGTGCATCACAAATCTCAAGGCAAGATGAGTGGATAAAAAGTTGGTGCACCACTATTCATTATGAACTTAGTTCATAGTGAGCTCTTATTATATAGCCTTTATGAATTTAATATATCGAGATACAAGACCAATCTTTTATCCACTCATTTCGAGATTTGTGATGCACAAATCTCAAAGTAGGCTTTATATCATTCACGGATCCCAAAGCAAGATGAGTGGTTAGAAAAGTTGGTGCACCACTATTCATTATGAACTTAAGTTCATAGGAACTGCTATATATATATATATATATATATATATATATATATATATATATATATATATATATATATATATATATATATATATATATATATATATATATATATATAGAGCAAGGCTCCTATGAACTTAAGTTCATAATGAATAGTGGTGCTGACTTTTCTAACCACTCATCTTGCTTTGGGATCCGTGAAAGATATAAAGGCAACTTTGAGATTTGTGCATCACAAATCTCAAGGCAAGATGAGTGGATAAAAAGTTGGTGCACCACTATTCATTATGAACTTAAGTTCATAGGAACTGCTATATATATATATATATATATATATATATATATATATATATATATATATATATATATATATATATATTGTTTGAGATTTGTGATGCACAAATCTCAAAGTAGGCTTTATATCATTCACGGATCCCAAAGCAAGATGAGTGGTTAGAAAAGTTGGTGCACCACTATTCATTATGAACTTAAGTTCATATGAGCTCGTTTATATATATAGAGCTTTATTGACTAAGCATAATGAATACTAATTTTTCTAACCACTCATCTTGCTTTGGGATCCGTGAAAGATATAGCAGTAACTTGAGATTTGTGCATCACAAATCTCAAGGCAAGATGAGTGGTTAGAAAAGTTAGTGCACCACTATTCATTATGAACTTAAGTTCATAGGAGCTCTTATTTTCATAGGAGTTAGAAGCTCATGAGAACATGTGCACAAACTTTTTATCCACTCATCTTGCCTTGAGATTTGTGATGCACAAATCTCAAAGTAGGCTTTATATCATTCACGGATCCCAAAGCAAGATGAGTGGTTAGAAAAGTTGGTGCACCACTATTCATTATGAACTTAAGTTCATATAATATATATATATATATATATATATATATATATATATATCGGATATATACATAATTGAATAGTCTTGGACCACAAGTTAAACTGTCCCTGTTTTAAAAAATTGTAGATCCAAATTCCAACAGAATGCTTAATCTTTATTTAACAAAGTCTATTGACTTAAAGGAGGATATATTAACCTTAATTTTAGCTGGTTGTTTTTCTTTTCTTTGAACTTTATTTGAAATTTTAGAAATGAGTATAAAGTTCTCGTTATGGTTTTCGTTAACAAAACAAGATGCATCCTCTATGTCTACATAAGGAAATATTCAGAAAACATATTATTGCTAGTGTTTTTCTTCGTAAATCATCTTTAAAATATGGTCATTCAACAAAAATCATCTCCGACATTGATTTATATATAAATCACCTTCAAATGATATTTTTTATTACAATCAATTGCATGGATTCACTTTTAAGTTAAGTTTTATCGATTTTGTGCAATGATTAGTTGTTAAATACCAAGTATATTAGAGAGATGAACCTTAGTGGAGATAGGGTATAGTCAATTAGTGGAAAACTTCACTGGATATAGTTGATTTGCAACAATAAATCCTTTAAAGTCTGGTTTATATATAAATTGACAATCAAAGGTGGTTTCCATAAAATGCTAAATAGCATTAAATACCTTATAGTTTTACTCCTTTAGCACTTATATACCATCAGTTTTATTTCATAGCATTTATATACCTAAGTTGGTCAAAATTTGCATGTTAACACCTTCTATTTTGTAAACGTAAATTTTCATCCGATACTTCCTATATAACATTCATACGCACGCTAATTTTAGAGCTTTTAACCATTAATATTTGTTAAATTACTATTAAACCTATCCAAATTCTAATTTAAATATATCCTAATTCTATTTTAAAAATAGATTTTAGAAAGATTTAGGAAAATGAAGCATTAATCACATTAAAACAAATTCTATTTTATATGTATTACTAAAACATATAACTGAAAAATTAGTTCTTCTTTATAATAGAGAAAGAAATGGCCGCAAAAGCATCCAAATTCTGCTCCTTTGGTCTCATTCATGGCCATTTTACATCTAAGGGACAATTTCTAGTGGGCAGATCTCTCACTAGTGGGAAGCAGAGATATAAAGTGGCACTTCCACGAAGTAACAATAATGCAAGAACTGATTACGATCTCTATGACTGATCGAAGCAAACCATGAACAAACAACTCTAAAACAAAATTCAACCATTCAAATATTGAAAGCCAAAATGGTAATTAATAGAAAACTTATTAATCAAGGAGAGAAGAAGTTGGATGGGCAATCTTTCTTTTTTTGGGAAAATTACTTCTAGCCCTCAAAATCAAAATAAGTATCCTCCCCATCCCAAGAATTTTTCAACGATCTCCAAACCCCCAAAATAAATCTTAGTGCTCTGAGCCCCAAAAGTCAAATCCCAACACTTTAATAGATGTAAGACCATAATACTCTCTCTCTCTCTCTTTTTGTCATGTTCTCACAAAGAGCTTTTGAAATGGTTGGGGGAAAATTTTAAGTTCCTCCAATTTTTTGATATTGTTATAATTTTTATTATTTTATATATTATTGTAATTTTTAAATCGATGACTTATTAAATTTTTAAATCGATGATTGATATTTTATATAATGCTATATTTTTATTATTTTATATATTATAGTAATCCATAATTTTTATTATTTTATATATTGTTATTTTATATATTATTGTAATTTTTATTATTTTATATATTATAGTAATTCCATAATGCTATATTTTTTAATTATTTTATATATATTTGTAATTTTTTTAAAATCGATGACTTAACAACCAACTCGTAACCTTGACAACCAATTCGTAACCTTAACAATCAACCCGTAACCTTAACAACTAACTCGTAACCTTAGCAACCAACCCGTAACCTTGAAAACCAACTTGTAACCTTAACAACCAACCCGTAACCTTAATAACCAACCCATAACCTTGACAACCAACGCGTAACCTTAACAACCAACCCGTAATCTTAACAACCAACCCATAACATTGACAACCAACGCGTAACCTTAACAACTAACTCGTAACCTCAACAACCAACTCGTAAACTTTTGTATATTGTTGTAATTTTTTATTATTTCATATATTATTGTAATTTTTTTAAATCGATGACTTATTAGAATTTTTAAATCGATGACGGATATTTTATATAATGCTATATTTTTATTATTTTATATATTATAGTAATCCATAATTTTGTTATTTTATATATTGTTATTTTATATATTGTTATAATTTTTATTATTTATTATTTTATATATTATAGTAAATTCATAATGCTATATTTTTTATTATTCTATATATTATTGCAATTTTTTTGAAATCGATGACTTAACAACCAACTCGTAACCTTGACAACCAACCCGTAACCTTGACAACCAACTCGTAACCGTAACAACCAACCCGTAATCTTGACAACCAACCCGTAACCTTAACAACCAACTCATAATCTTGACAACCAACGCGTAACCTTAACAACCAACCTGTAACCTCAACAACCAACTCGTAAACTTTTATATATTGTTGTAATTTTTTATTATTTCATATATTATTGTAATTTTTTTAATTGATGACTTATTAGAATTTTTAAATCGATGACGGATATTTTATATAATGCTATATTTTTATTATTTTATATATTATAGTAATCCATAATTTTTATTATTTTATATATTGTTATTTTATATATGATTATAATTTTTATTATTTTATGTATTATAGTAAATACATAATGCTATATTTTTATTATTCTATATATTGTTATAATTTTTAAAATCGATGACTTAACAACCAACTCGTAACCTTGACAACCAACCCGTAACCTTAACAACCAACCCGTAACCTTAACAACCAACTCAGAACCTTGACAACCAACCCGTAACCTTGACAACCAACGTGTAACCTTAACAACCAACTCAGAACCTCAACAACCAACTCGTAAACTTTTGTATATTGTTGTAATTTTTATTATTTCATATATTATTGTAATTTTTAAATCGATGACATATTAGAA
The DNA here is from genome assembly GCA_012295165.1 of Asparagus setaceus. Lineage (NCBI taxonomy): Eukaryota > Viridiplantae > Streptophyta > Magnoliopsida > Asparagales > Asparagaceae > Asparagus > Asparagus setaceus. Next base: position 77,035,836 of record CM022702.1, read on the forward strand.
TTTTTAAATCGATGACGGATATTTTATATAATGCTATATTTTTATTATTTTATATATTATAGTAATCCATAATTTTGTTATTTTATATATTATTGTAATTTTTATTATTTTATATATTATAGTAAATCCATAATGCTATATTTTTTATTCTATATATTGTTGTAATTTTTAAAATCGATGACTTAACAACCAACTCGTAACCTTAACAACCAACCCAGAACCTCAACAACCAACTCAGAACCTTAACAACCAACTCGTAACCTTAACAACCAACCCAGAACCTTAACAACCAACCCATAACCTTGACAACCAACCCGTAATCTTAACAACCAACCCAGAACCTCAACAACCAACTCAGAACTTTTGTATATTGTTGTAATTTTTATTATTTCATATATTATTGTAATTTTTAAATCGATGACATATTAGAATTTTTAAATCGATGACGATATTTTATATAATGCTATATTTTTATTATTTTATATATTATAGTAATCCATAATTTTGTTATTTTATATATTATTGTAATTTTTTATTATTTTATATATTATAGTAAATCCATAATGCTATATTTTTTTATTCTATATATTGTTGTAATTTTTTTAAAATCGATGACTTAACAACCAACTCGTAACCTTGACAACCAACCCGTAACCTCAACAGCCAACCCGTAACCTTGACAACCAACTTGTAACCTTAACAACCAACCCGTAACCTTAACAACCAACCCATAACCTTGACAACCAACGCGTAATCTTAACAACCAACCCGTAACCTCAACAACCAACTCGTAAACATTTGTATATTGTTGTAATTTTTTATTATTTCATATATTATTATAATTTTTTTAAATCGATGACTTATTAGAATTTTTTAAATCGATGACGGATATTTTATATATTGCTATATTTTTATTATTTTATATATTATAGTAATCCATAATTTTGTTATTTTATATATTGTTGTAATTTTTATTATTTTATATATTATAGTAAATCCATAATGCTATATTTTTTTATTCTATATATTGTTGTAATTTTTTTAAAATCGATGACTTAACAACCAACTCGTAACCTTGACAACCAACCCGTAACCTCAACAGCCAACCCGTAACCTTGACAACCAACTTGTAACCTTAACAACCAACCCGTGAACCTCAACAACCAACTCAGAACCTTAACAACCAACTCGTAACCTTAACAACCAACCCGTAACCTTAACAACCAACTCGTAAACATTTGTATATTGTTGTAATTTTTATTATTTCATATATTATTATAATTTTTTAAATCGATGACTTATTAAAATTTTTAAATCGATGACGGATATTTTATATATTGCTATATTTTTATTATTTTATATATTATAGTAATCCATAATTTTTGTTATTTTATATATTGTTGTAATTTTTTATTATTTTATATATTATAGTAAATCCATAATGCTATATTTTTTTATTATTCTATATATTGTTATAATTTTTTTAAAATCGATGACTTAACAACCAACTCGTAACCTTGACAACCAACTCGTAACCTTAACAACCAACCAGTAATATTGACAACCAACTCGTAACCTTAACAATCAACCCATAACCTTAACAACCAACCCATAACATTGACAACCAACGCGTAACCTTAACAACCAACTCGTAACCTCAACAACCAAAGTGTAACCTTAACAACCAACGCGTAACTTTAAGACTAGTTTTGTAACAAATTTTGTTGATTAGTGCAGAAAAGGTCTAAGCTTGAATTTGGTCGGGTCTGGGCTCGGGTTTGTACTTATCCACACCTGTTGTCCTGGAGTCCGGACCACCAATGGAGCCACCTCTGCCGAGACTTGCAAGAAGGTCAGTTCCCAACTTATATTGTGATAGACTTTTTACACTGATTTTTACAAATTCATCTCCGTTATGATCTTCTTCCATTTTCCTCTCTTTCTTCCTTTGTCATATTCTCTCTTCTTCTCCTGCACCCCTGACTGCCGTAGAATAAATCACCTTGAACAAAAGTAAAGTACCAATGTAAATATCTACGCACCTGGCGTCAGGTCTGGATGCTTGCCCAAACTGTCAGCAGTCAGTCTGAACTCATGGCTTTTCCTTCCTTAACTTCTGGAGGCGGGCGGAAGGGGCGACGGTGCATGAGGCAAAGGGGCGGTGGGCAGGAGGCGGATTCGATGGGCGTGAGGGGCGCTGCACTGGGGCTTCGAAGGCTGGCGAGAGTGTGGGACGGAGTGTGGAAGTGCAGATAATTTTTGTAAGAGGTAGGAGAAGTGAGAGAGAGAGGAGGGGGCATTTTGGGGTTTTTGAAAAAAAAAGTATACTGATGGGGACACACATGAGTTGGAGGGCTTTGATTACATACAAAGTTTGATTTTGGGGGCTTTTGGAGCATTGAAAAAGTTTTGGGATGGGGGAGGATACTTATTTTGATTTTGGGGGCTAGAAGCAATTTTCCCTTTTTTTTTTTCCTATTATTTTGTAGACCCCCTTTTTGTTTCTCTTTATTTGGCCTCTTGCAGTAAGTAGAGCTCTGCAGTATTTATTATTATTATTATTATTCTGATTACCTCCCAACTTATTGTCAATACCCATGAATCCCTGCTCTCTTTTCCTCATATTTTCTCTTTTTTATTGACACAGATTGAGAAGTATTGATGGGTATAGAAGAAGAGAAGGATAGAAGTAGTTCTTCAACTGGTGGGATGGCAAAAGAGAATGGAAATGGATCTAATGAAGCATCTTCTAGTACTAAATCTGCAGGGAAAGAAGAGCATGAGGCTCAACACTCTGTTCCATTTTACAAGCTGTTAGCGTTTGCAGACTCGACTGATGTGCTTCTAATGATCGTTGGCACGATCGGTGCTTTGGCAAATGGGGCTGCTTTTCCTCTCATGACAGTTCTTTTTGGGAATGTGATTCAATCTTTTGGAGGAGCTAGTGATATCCATGAAGTTGTTCATAGAGTCAACAAGGTATGTAATCTTACTTTGTTTAGTAAAAAGATAAATTTATTGGGTGAATTGCCGATAGACCCCTTGTCGCCAAATCGAACTCACTAGCCTCTGTTGTTCCGGGGTCCCTATCTACAACCATAAATTTTCAGTCAGGGGTCTATTCTCAATAATCTAAATTATATTCAAGCATGCCTTTCAAGTTTTGGTGCCATGTTAATTCTCTAACAAAGCTACCGAACCTTGACAGGTATAAGAACAGTGATAATAGTTTATGAGAACAATGAACTATATGGAGAATAGGGAACTAACCCTTTTCCTTTGTATTATTACATTAATACACTTTTCATTAACTTCATGCCCCTTTGGAAATAAAAGCGTTTCAGTAATCTGTAGAAATTGTTGTATAATATCAAGAAGGGGAACTGTCGAATCAGAAATTTGCGAACCATGAAAAAATAACTTTTATTTTTATTTCTAATTATATTGTTAACCATTTATACTCGTGTTTTCAGGTATGTCTTCAATTTGTCTACTTAGCTGTGGGAGCGGGGCTAGCTTCATTCTTTCGTAAGTAGTTCAGGATGCCTTTTTATTCTTGAAGAGTGTATCGAAATACTTGTGCATGTTAAAGATTCAAAGACTTAATGTAGTTTAGGAGATTTGAATATTAAACCCCTTGTTTTTGACAGAGGTGTCTTGTTGGATGGCAACTGGGGAAAGGCAAGCTGCGAGAATACGGAATTTGTACTTGAAAACCATACTACGGCAAGAAATTGCATTCTTCGATACAGAAACAAATACTGGAGAAGTTGTTGGGAGGATGTCCGGTGACACTGTTCTCATTCAAGATGCAATGGGAGAGAAGGTATTAACTTCATCTCTATGAATTTCAATTGACCATTTTGATGCTGTTTCTTGACAACTGGAAGTTCCTCTAATATACATTAGACCACTTGATAGCAGAGTTGACATTATTTGGATAATATAAAGGACTTGTTACATGCATCTATTTATATCATTTAAAGATGGAATTATTGTTTAGTGGTGCTGTTAGTAATTATTCACTTTTGTTGAATGTGCATTCATATATAGAGACAAAATGAATTCTTTTCTGAGGGATGACAGAAGGAAACCTCAAGCATTGAATACATAACATTTCATTTTCTTTTCCAGTTTCTTCTACTCTGTTTCAAACATAATTTTAGTTAAAATATCATTTTCTTTTCCATTACACAAATTATTTCTCTAATAGTCGATTCCTAAATGTCATATTAAAACTTTCTCAGCTAATAGTGTGTACGGGTAATAAGGAAATTTGGCTCAACTAAGTAGTTACAATGATACAACTTCACCAGATAACTGATTCGAGTTCCCTCCTATTTATAGGTTGGCAAGTTCTTGCAGCTGATATCTTCATTCTTTGGGGATTTATAGTTGCATTCATTCAAGGATGGCTTCTCACCCTTGTTATGCTAACCACAATTCCTCCCCTTGTGTTAGCTGGGGCAGTCATGTCCACTGTAATATCGAAGATGTCATCAAAGGGACAAACAGCTTACGCAGACGCTGCAGTTGTAGTGGAGCAAACAATTGGTTCAATCAGAACAGTAAGTAACATATGACACTAAATAATTTATATATTGTCTTCAATTGGAAAACTAAATTTACAATCGAATGTATTCTTGTTTAGGTTGCATCTTTTACTGGGGAAAAACTATCTGTGGGCAAATACAAGAAATCTCTCAGGAAGGCTTATGACGCTAGTGTTCTGGAGGGTATAGCTTCCGGATTAGGTCTTGGTACTGTAATGCTTATCATGTTTTGTGGGTACGGTTTGGGAATATGGTATGGCTCGAAGTTGATATTGGATAAAGGATACACAGGTGCTGATATCATCAACGTGATATTCGCAGTCCTGACTGGCTCATTGTAAGTGGCTTTTTCATCACTGTTATCATTTTATGGTTGAAATCTTTCCCATATGAAACATGAGGTCAATCATTTAGTTATTTAGCAGAGCTTTGACTTTTTTATTTGTTCGGGTGGGGAATAGCTTTGACAAAATGTTAAATGGTCATAATACTGACACCCATATCTTCTAGCTCCTTGCCTTATAGGAAGAGGCTACCTTAGGCTGTGTTTGACAACCAACTCAAAATGGACCCAGGATTGATCTTGGCCCCATTTTGGGTGAAACTGAGTCAGTATTGACCCAGTTTTTCTTAGGCGAAAAGTATCCTTTAAACTAGTTCTTTGTTGGATTAAGCCTCTTAGTTTAATTCGGTCTAGTTTAGGACAAAATTGTGTCAAGATTGTCCTGACCCGTTTTTCTAAGGGTCAAACGCACCCTTAGGAGGTATGGCTTATGCAGTTTGAGAGTAGGCCACCAAGGAGCATGCAAGGGGCTCGTTACATCTTTCTTTTCTTTTCCTTTTCATTTTCTCTGTTTTATTTTTGTTGTTGAATATAAAATCGTAAAACCTAAGCTGTCATCTATAAATGGCATGAATAGCATCCATAATATGTGAGAATTCTTTTGTTGGGACAAAATCTAAACACTTACACTAACTTAAGTAGTCCCAATCCTTTCTAGCTTCCATGTAAAGTATAATTATTCAACTGGTTCTTAAGAGTACTCAGAAATTGTGGCATGCTGGAAATAAGGAAATTTGGCTCAACTAAGTAGTTACAATGATACAACTTCACCAGATAACTGATTCGAGTTCCCTCCTATTTATAGGTTGGCAAGTTCTTGCAGCTGATATCTTCATTCTTTGGGGGATTTATAGTTGCATTCATTCAAGGATGGCTTCTCACCCTTGTTATGCTAACCACAATTCCTCCCCTTGTGTTAGCTGGGGCAGTCATGTCCACTGTAATATCGAAGATGTCATCAAAGGGACAAACAGCTTACGCAGACGCTGCAGTTGTAGTGGAGCAAACAATTGGTTCAATCAGAACAGTAAGTAACATATGACACTAAATAATTTATATATTGTCTTCAATTGGAAAACTAAATTTACAATCGAATGTATTCTTGTTTAGGTTGCATCTTTTACTGGGGAAAAACTATCTGTGGGCAAATACAAGAAATCTCTCAGGAAGGCTTATGACGCTAGTGTTCTGGAGGGTATAGCTTCCGGATTAGGTCTTGGTACTGTAATGCTTATCATGTTTTGTGGGTACGGTTTGGGAATATGGTATGGCTCGAAGTTGATATTGGATAAAGGATACACAGGTGCTGATATCATCAACGTGATATTCGCAGTCCTGACTGGCTCCTTGTAAGTGGCTTATTCATCACTGTTATCATTTTTTATGGTTGAAATCTTTCCCATATGAAACATGAGGTCGATCATTTAGTTATTTAGTAGAGCTTTGACTTTTTTATTTGTTCGGGTGGGGGGAATAGCTTTGACAAAATGTTAAATGGTCATAATACTGACACCCATATCTTCTCGCTCCTTGCGTTATAGGAAGAGGCTACCTTAGGCTGTGTTTGACAACCAACTCAAAATGGACCCAGGATTGATCTTGGCCCCATTTTGGGTGAAACTGGGTCAGTATTCACCCAGTTTTGGGTCAGTATTGACCCAGTTTTTCTTAGGCCGAAAAGTATCCTTTAAACTAGTTCTTTGTTGGACTAACGCCTCTTAGTTTAATTCTGGTCTAGTTTAGGACAAAATTGTGTCAAGATTGTCCTGACCCAGTTTTTTCTAAGGGCTGCGAAACGCACCCTTAGGAGGTATGGCTTATGCAGTTTGAGAGTAGGCCACCAAGGAGCATGCAAGGGGCTCGTTACATCTTTCTTTTTTCTTTTCCTTTTCATTTTCTCTGTTTTTATTTTTTGTTGTTGAATATAAAATCGTAAAAACCTAAGCTGTCATCTATAAATGGCATGAATAGCATCCATAATATGTGAGAATTCTTTTGTTGGGACAAAATCTAAACATTTACACTAACTTAAGTAGTCCCAATCCTTTCTAGCTTCCATGTAAAGTATAATTATTCAACTGGTTCTTAAGAGTACTCAGAAATTGTGGCATGCTGGAAATAAGAAGCACAACAGACAATCAACAACGACACTGTGAGGAGTATCGTGTGTAATACATGTATGACATGTTCTCAGTCCTAATCTCATACTTAACAAGTCCTAATATCATACTTAACAACTGACATATATTTTGTGACCCCTAACGTTTTATTTTGTCAAAGCTATTGTTCATTTTGCCTGTCTATTTATTTATGGTGCATATTTCCATCCTTTGTATTATTTGGAAAAAAAGTGATCCATATGCATTCATTTTTCTTTATTCCCTTACTAGCAAATACCCCCCGCGTGACACGGGGGAAATAGAATAATCTAAACCTATTTAACCGATTGAGAAATAGATTTGTCTATATAGACATTGAAAGGAAATTCAACATTATGCAAGAATATAACTTCATTCAACAATCTTGATAAAAGATATTGTACATTGTTCATGCATTCTACAACATATTTAACATTTGAGCCAAAACTCAGATATATCAGTTGAGATAGGGCTGGTGTCTTACCTAATTCATAGATGTCATATTACAAAACAACGTATGAAAGCCATACACACCCTAATCTTTTCACTCTCATGCTTAAGAAGCAAAAGATTATGAACCTAAGTATTCTAACTTAAAATCCTATAAATACAATGACACGAGAATCGGAGGACGAGATATCAGATAATCCCTTCATGACAAAAACCATGTACCCCTTCTCTTCCTTCTTGGTTTGACTAATATAATTTTTAGAATTAGCTCTCATTATGTAACATTGGACCTCAATTGTGATGTACTCAAAATCCTATAGATATCCTGTAAAAACTCATCCACTCATCTTTTGCAAGTGCAATTAACCAACCATATATTTCCTGCAAATGAAAATTTGAACCAGAGATAATGATAAATTAAGTCACCCCGAAATGGATTAGGAGCATCCCTGCATAAGAATATAGGAAAATCAGAAACCATAAGCACACAAACAAGAGAACCTGTAACATAAAACAAAATGTCTTTCAGACATTACCTAATAGAGTACAAGAACTGATAACAATATAAAAATAAGGTAATGAATGTCACTATAGTGCAAAAAAGGTATGATAACAACATAAAATTACTACGAAAATTTTATGATAGATCCCTTGAAAAACTTGAAAATTCATACTAAATCTCTTCAATTTCATGCAAACCTTTTAGAATATATAAATAGTCTGAACTCAAATTTTTATGCAAGTCACTGTAACCTGTCATTGCTAAGGTATAGTATAAGATCTTTTTTTTTCTGTAGTATAACATTAAAATAACTGATTACAATTGCAATTCACCTATAGAACATATGTGCAAAATTTAGTTGGGGCATCACATTTAACATGTCACATCTATTCACATTCGTGGTCCTCTTTTATTATGCCTGTACATAAGATAGTCCCTAATTTGAAAATATCGTTGCCGATTATGCTATGGTAATTTTATGTTCATATACTTGTTTGTTTTTAAGTGTTAATTAATAGCTTAGGCTTTCTTCCTCATGCTCTAGCTTGTCTTAATGCTAGGCTCCTATTCGTTTTCTTCATTAAATAATTTTTCTAGCCTAAAAGATTTTATGCAATCTAAAATATAGAAAAGAATCTCTTATTGGTAGTGCAAACAAAAAACTGCAAGCGTACTATCTGAAAGGAATGAACGAGCTTATTAATATTTAATAAATGAATCATCTTTGAAATGCGTTACATAGCTTGCAAAGATCTTACATTGTTATTTCAAGAAAAAAGCGTTGTGAGTATTCAACCAAATTAAATAATAACTTTTGGGACTTGCACAATCAATAAAATTTCAATAATAATGAAACATTTCAGCAAATCTGCAGGAGAATCTTCACTATTGTGCCTCTGAATCATACCAAACAATGCACTTTTTCAACTCTCTTCCATTAGAAGAGCTAAAACAAGCATTGAAAAAAGAGGATACACCTTGTAATTTCTCTTTTTTACCTCATGTTACTCTAGTAATCCCCCTGTCTAGCTTTTTACATGGATGTAGTTGGCATTTGAACTAAAATTGTAAATGGATGTGTCTCTTCTGTTTTTTTTTTCGTGGTTAGTTTATAATAGAATATATTCAATTTTAGAGTAGACTGAATGCAAAAAAAAAATCAGTTAGAAACTTTTCTCTAGTTAATAAATTTTCAGGACATTTTGCTCTGGAGAATTAAAAACAAGAACTGGAAAAAAAAATCTCTTTACAAACCACTATGTTGACATGTTGAGCACACACACTAACCATGATCCACTCAAACTAATTCAGATTCATGCTCATAAACAAATATCTATTCAAGTATGGATTCAATAATATTTGCCCGAAAAAAAAATCAATGCTTAAAGAAAGCAAGCGGCAATGTTTATATGATTTCGCTCGGAGTCAAATTGTAATGCGCCGAGAAATTTAAAATGTGATCATAGCTTTTGCAAGTTAACATAGGAACCATAATCCAATTTTTTAAAAAAAACTATAAAATATGTTATACCTTCTCTATAACAGTAAATAATCCCCTAATGGTTCTTGGTCTTGTTGCTGCTCAAGAGGAGGAACCTGTGCTCAATGACTTGCTCTCTTCCCCTTTTATAGCCTCCATCCTCTCTCAAATGGATCTCAATCCCATACCCTCCTTTCCCGTCCCTCACCTACTCTGACACCTTCCATTACCAATCAATCACTGTTCCCGTTTCATCTTCCCCTATTGAGGGAAGAGGCATAGGCATGGTTGATGGAACGGATTTTGGTGAGAGTAGAGGAGTGGTATTGACTTAGGAAGGAAAAAGAAATGAGTTTTGTTGATTTTTTAGGGTAAAAAACGAAATATAAAATAAAATAACAATAAAATTGTCATACCTCTTCTCAGATCTCCAATTTGCCGAACCCATTTGATCTCAGGCATCCACCAACTCTCTTGTCTTGTTATCATCATTGATAAGATCAAATCAAAGAAAATCCAACTCCTGCACAGCCTCTTTGCAACCCTAACCCGTAGAGCACCGAAGCCCACTCCTCTCTTGCCCCCAGTCGCATCCTGATGGAAATCCCCAACCGCGATAAGCGGAGGAAATTCAGGGAGAAAAAAAAGGATCGAAGAAGGGAGCAGGAGGGGAGAAGAAAATATGGGTGAGTTCTCTCTAAACTACCCTCAAGTTCAAGAAGAGAGAAAAAAACCAAAGGGGGCAAAGAGGAAATGAGAATATGAATAGTATTTGATGAAATTTGGCCTGGACTCCCTAAAATATCCTTGGGTCCAAAACAAATTTCTGATGTTAAAACTGAAGATAAATTAAAAAATGGAGGGCAAATCTGGAAAAAGAGGAAAAATTTCATCTAGCTTTTAAACAATGTTTTTTATGGAGGTCCATATGCATTCATCACCCTCCGATCAAGTAGAATAAATTAACCATAGTTCTGTAAGATAATGTTTTTCATGTTTTGCTTCTTCTTTTGTTTTCTACATAGTTGCAATGTTTGATCATTGACTATTGTGCTGACAACCAGAGCTCTTTGTTTACCACGCCCGATTCTGCGTAAATTTCATTTCCAAGACATACTAGTTCACAGCAAAAACTTTATTAGTGCTTATTTCTGCAAGCAAATGCCATTAGATCTAGTTCTGAGTAGTATATTGTTTTTGTCCCACACCTACAGCTCTTTGGGCCAGGCTTCTCCGTGCATAACAGCATTTGCAGCAGGGCAAGCTGCAGCATACAAGATGTTCGAGACAATCAACAGAAAGCCAGAGATTGATGCTTCTGATCCCTCAGGAAAGAAGCTTGATGACATTCGTGGAGATATAGAATTCAAAGATGTTTACTTCAGCTATCCAACTCGAAAAGATGAACAAATCTTCAGAGGGTTTTCCTTATTCATACAAAGTGGCACTACTGTGGCTTTGGTTGGAGAGAGTGGAAGTGGGAAATCTACCGTAGTTAGTCTGGTTGAGCGGTTTTATGATCCAGATGCTGGCGAAGTTCTGATAGATGGTATAAATTTAAAGGAGTTCCAGCTTAAATGGATTAGAGGAAAAATAGGTCTAGTAAGTCAGGAGCCTGTACTCTTTGCTTCAAGCATTAGAGAGAATATAGCCTATGGAAAGGATGGTGCAACGACTGAAGAGATCAGAGCTGCAGCTGAGCTTGCTAATGCTGCCAAGTTCATAGACAAAATGCCTCAGGTTTAGTATATAATTGAAAAATGGATTAATTACACTGTGTTACTCTGAGATGTGGTGTAATTACTCAGGTGACCCTGGAGTCTACTATCTACACGGGTAACCATGAGAGCATTGATTCTATATACATGAGTAACCCTGATAATGGAAAAAATAAACAAACTCCAGATTGCTGATTCTAATTACATGGATTACACTTATAACAAAAAACTTAAACAGACTCCAGGGTCAACCATGTAATTAAAATCAGAAATCTTAGGACTATCTGTGTAGATACTAAAGACTCTATGTTCACCCGTTTAATTACACCATATTTCAGGATACGTGGGTGTAATTAATGTGATAGTGAAATTGATCTTTTACTGGATCTAGTATTGACTGAAGTATTGAAATGTATTGCATTCAGGGACTTGATACTATGGTCGGCGAGCATGGGACACAATTATCAGGCGGTCAGAAACAAAGGGTTGCAATTGCTAGAGCCATTCTGAAGGACCCCCGGATTCTACTCCTTGATGAAGCCACTAGTGCCTTGGATGCAGAATCTGAAAGGAGAGTGCAGGAGGCACTTGATAGAGTAATGGCAAACCGAACTACTCTTATTGTTGCTCATCGTTTGAGTACTGTTAGGAATGCTGACACAATTGCAGTAATACACAGAGGTTCAATTGTGGAACAAGGTACAATCCTACAAGACACTGTTTAACTTGTAAAATCAAGTATCATTAGGCATATGAGCATAGAGTTGATTTGATAGACTAAGCGCCAGTTTAGTATTGCTTTTTCTAGGCTGATTGTGGTTATTTTTTCAAGAAGCAGTCAACAATGATGTTTGGAAAAACTGCTCTTGCATGCTCATTAAAACAGTTACTACTTTTAAGTGTCTACTTTTAGAAGCAACCTGAGGATGCTTTTTAAATATAAAGGAATGTTTTTTTATTACTAATTAATAAGCAAGCAGCTAAAGTTATGGCTAATTGGTCATTTTCACTTATAATGATCTTTAAGTACAATTGTACTGGACACCTAGGAGAAGCTTGTGATATATGATTACCAAACGGTCATTTTCAGTAGCTTATATAAGTTAGCTTCGATAAATTGCTTATATAAGCAAATTATCATAAGCACCAAGAATAGCAAACTCGCCCTTCGACCCATCTTTTTATGACAATTTGAGATCTATAGCGTTATATGATATGACCTAATACTGTCCTGTACATTTTGATTAGGTTCGCATTCTGAACTTCTAAAGGATCCAGATGGGGCTTACAATCAACTCATACGGTTGCAAGAAATGAACAAAAATTCAGAAAATGCATCTCAGTCTGACCACGACAAGCTTAATCTTTCATCTGATGTAGGGAGGCGTTCTAGCCAACATATGTCTTTGAATCGTTCTATAACCCGTGAATCATCATCATCTATAGGCAACAGCAGCCGCCACTCTTTCTCAGTACCACTTGGTTTGCCTGTTGGAATCGATTTCCAAGATAACAAATTGGAGGAAGGAAATACTGACATCAGTTCCCAGGAAATAAAGGAAGTATCTCTCAAACGCCTTGCTTACCTTAACAAACCTGAGATCCCCGTGCTCGCAATTGGTTCAATCTCTGCCATTATTAATGGAACCATATTTCCCGTATTTGGAATTTTACTATCTAGTGCGATAAATACATTTTATGATCCTCCTGCAAAGATGAAGAAGGATTCCAAGTTTTGGTCATTATTGTATTGTGTATTCGGTGTGATTTCTTTTCTAGCTGTTCCAGCTAGGCAATATTTCTTTGGCGTGGCTGGATCAAGATTAATAAGAAGGATCAGACTCATGACTTTTGAGAAGGTGGTTCACATGGAGGTTGGATGGTTTGATGAGCCTGAAAACTCGAGTGGAGCGGTTGGAGCTAGACTATCAGCAGATGCAGCAACTGTTAGGGGTCTTGTGGGCGATGCACTTGCGTTAATTGTTCAGAATATTACTACTTTGATTGTCGGTTTGGTGGTTGCTTTTATCGCAAACTGGCAACTGTCTCTAATCATATTGGCACTCTTGCCCTTCATAGGTCTTAATGGATATGTCCAGATGAAGTTCATGAAAGGATTTAGCGCGGATGCAAAGGTTTGGCTTTACAACTCTACCAAAATTATTTGTTCATAAAGCAGTAGGGAAATCGTCAACTATTATCACAATTACTAGTATTGCTTTTTTATCTTTAGGTAATTATTGGGTGAGAGATATATTATTGTAATATAGAAATTATAGGTGTAAGTTTTCTAACAAATTACCATTAAAAGGAGTGCAGTTAGATGAATTTCGAAAAAAGTCTTAATAAATATGATTTTTTGTCAGATTGACAGAGAGATGGAAAGAATTGGTTAGGTGCCTCCTTTAGCTGCACCGATTTGGGGCACCTTGATTGCAACTAGGATGAGGTGAATGTCGGATTACCTTCAACGAAACAAAATCTTTTCTCATGAGATCTTCAGAGAAATCATGTTGGTAACTACTATAGTTTAAATTTAACATGGTGAAAGGTTTTGGAAATCGTACACCACGCCAACGTGGTAGCCATATGATACAGATATGTGCACTTATAATAAATGAAGTTGGGTTTACGTTACGTTTCCTGGTGTGGCATAACATTTCGCTCTTAATTCTCTGAAAAGAATTTGTTGTATGAACAACGACCTATAAGTCGATCGTAGTCATCAGCTCCACCACTTAAATAGCCTGCTATAGTGCTGTTCTCTAAAAAGAATTTGTAATATGACCTAGAAATTGATCATCATCATCATATAGGTTAAGCTTACAACCAAGAAGCAATCTCTAAATTTCTCTCGCCTAGAAAGATCCAGAGGAAAATATGTGATTCTAAAACTTTGAAACATTAAATGATTTTAACTGAAATGACATGCAGATGATGTATGAGGAAGCGAGTCAGGTTGCAAATGATGCAGTGGGGAGTATAAGAACCGTTGCTTCCTTCTCAGCTGAAGATAAGGTGATGGAACTGTACCAGAAGAAATGCGAAGGACCTATGAAGACAGGAATTAGGCAAGGTTTGATTAGTGGTATTGGCTTTGGAGCCTCCTTCTTTGTGCTTTTTTGTGTTTATGCCGCCTGTTTCTATGCTGGAGGACGCCTTGTACAGGATGGAAAGACCACATTTGGTGATGTTTTCCGAGTAAGTCTTATCTGTACTTCCAAAAAGTTTTTATTAGAAGATATGTTAACATCTGCTTTTACAGTTGCATTTAAAACGAAATATTGAATGATCAAGTAGTAATTAGTACAAGTTTCAGACATCGTTGGAGATTTGATAACTAAAAATAGCCCCATACGACTATACAAGAGATCTAGAATTGAGTGAAATAATCACATTTTTGCTTGTGAAACTAAATTCATTCTTGATGTTGTTACTGTGCGTAACTTATCAACATCGTAGAAGAGGTAACTCAACTGAGCTCGACAGAGATAGTTAATGTCAAGTTATCAACCAAAGGTCTCTAGTAAATAAAGTAAAATGTATACCAAATATTAGACAAAAACAAACGTTACTTCTACCATACATATTGCCACCACATGATTAAAGCTCTAACTTGTATGCAAACTATTTGAACACCATTACATCAATTGTTGACTTCATATGAGGATTAATGTTAAATCCTTATCTCAAATTGAATTGCAGGTTTTCTTTGTTCTCTGTGGCAGCCATTGGAATTTCTCAATCAAGCTCCCTAGCGCCAGATTCTAGCAAAGCGAAAACCGCAACAGCTTCTGTGTTTGCAGTTCTTGATCGCAAGTCTAAGATTGACGCTAGTGATGATTCCGGGACGAAATTAGAGACTCTAAAGGGAAACATTGAGTTTCGGCATGTCAGTTTCAGATATCCAACAAGGCCAGATGTTCAGATTTTCCAAGACTTATGCTTGTCAATTCCTGCCGGAAAGGTAAATATACGATCACTAAGTACAAAAACAAGGTTCTTGGTTAATCTTTATTTCTTTGAAACTGTTGCAATGTCATTTTTATGTTATTCTAAACACTGGAACTGCTTAAATATTAAAATATAATCTTTATGTAAAGGTTTGGTACATGTATATGAGTTTATATCCATAGTAGAGAAATTAAGTTGTAGTACTTAACAGAAAACTAGTAAAACATAGTCAGTCCATTAAATTTTGACAAGCTTCTTCAATTTACAGACTGTTGCATTGGTCGGAGAGAGCGGAAGTGGCAAATCAACAGCAATACAATTGTTACAGAGATTTTATGATCCTGATTCAGGACACATATTGATAGATGGAATCGAGATAGAACAGTTCCAGGTGAAGTGGCTAAGGCAACAGATGGGCCTAGTTAGTCAAGAACCATCCTTGTTCAATGACACCATTCGAGCAAACATTGCCTATGGAAAAGAGGGAGAAGCCACTGAGGCTGAGACCGTCGCTGCTGCTGAGTCAGCAAATGCACACAAGTTCTTATGCAGTCTGCAGCAGGTTCATTCTGACACATGAATAAATTCCTTACTTCGGCATTTTCCAACTCGTAACATGATATAAAATCCAAAATTTTAATCCTAGAGAAGTCCTCTTCTTCCTACACCATCAAGAGTTTTTTCTTTCTTAGGACTTTCTATTGATAGCCTATGATCATGAAGAGAAAATTTTTGGATAAAATTCACAAAACCCTCTTTTAAGTTTGGCCAATTTAGAGATATCCTGTTAAATGTTGAACATGTCATTTAACTCCCTTTAGGTTTGGGATGTTTCAGAAACCACTAAAAGTTTCTTTTTGTAAACTAAACCCTCTAACGGTGTTAGATGAACTGGTAAAAAGACCAAAAATAAAAGTTTCAAATTAACAGTCAAATTAAGTTAAAATAATTAATCAGCGTATGAAAACTACCTTTGAATTTATTAAAAAGGACATGGAAGGATTTTTTCGATCAGGGGCATTTTGGTCTTTGGATAGAAGCAATTTTCACATGGATTGTAAAATTTACCCAATTTTTTCTCCCAAACTTTGATAATATTGAATTCCTCTGCCTCTCCTTAATCTGATTTTGAATTACAGGGCTACGACACTATGGTTGGAGAGCGAGGGATCCAGCTATCTGGTGGTCAGAAGCAACGAGTAGCGATAGCTCGTGCAATCGTGAAGGACCCCAAAATTTTGCTCCTCGACGAGGCAACAAGTGCACTTGATGCTGAATCTGAGCGTGTAGTTCAGGATGCATTAGATCGAGTTATGGTCAACAGGACCACAATAGTAATCGCTCATCGCCTGACTACAATAAAAAATGCTGACGTAATAGCTGTAGTTAAAAATGGTATGATCATAGAGAAAGGAAAGCATGAGGCATTGATGAAGATCAATGACGGGGCTTATGCCTCCTTAGTAGCACTTCATTCAAGCTCAGCTTCATAGTTACAACATTGTTGTTATTAATGAAATTATTGAGTAACAGTTTTTTCAACCATGTCACTTTGCATCTCATGTAACTATTGTTAAATTATGTTACGGTGTAATTGGCAATAATCTTAATGTAAAATGGTTGGCATAGACTAATGATATCCTTATTACAATTTCTTCGTAGTATGTGTGTGTATATATGAACGCGTGTATGAATCAGAGAGTGAAGTATCATTTAAGCACACATTGTTCAATGTGGGTTATTTGTTGCGGATATTACGGAAGCAATGCGGAAATCAAGATCACAAAGGAAGAACACACTAAAAGAAAGAAAAGAATTGATGAGTTGCAAACACAAGGGTTTTATGTAGTCCGGCAAGTCCTGCATCCACGAGAAGCAACAAATAAAACATCACTAATCAGAAGATAAAAGATATAAGAGTTTTAAGTGTTTTAGAGAGGGTATTTAACGTTTGGATCCCTTATTGGATCTATTATAAAACCCGTTATGTTTTAAATCTGCATACATTCATGCTTCTCTACCCCCATCTACTCTTCATTCTCATTAATTCGCTGTGTCCGTCTAAAGCCTCGCCTCAATTCCCGCGAGTTCTGTAGTCAACGATTCAACAATTACATTTTACAGTAATGGTGGAACACGTCCATTACAAAATGTGTAAACTAAATCACATTGTACCTATATATAAAGTCAAATGCTGTCAGTCCCAGATCATGGGATATATGACAGGTTATTGGTTTTACCCGAAAAAGTAGTGGCAAAGCTCTTCATGACTTTATCTTGTAAAGACCCTCATTTGGTTTTCTTTTACTTGATCTTACTTGGAGAGCCAAACATAAAAGTCAAACAATATTCATCTTTCTTTCATTAATGTGGTCCATGCCTTAAGGCAGATAGTTGACTTAGCTTATTCTGTAATCATATTTGCTGCTAAGTAACCATCATGTGTACTTCATTCTCTTACATTAAAAATGAATGTTGATGTTAGGAATTTTATGGAGATTATCCGTGGAATTAAACACAAGAACAAATAACGGACCAACAAAAATATTACACACAAGTAAATACCAAGATTTAACGTGGTTCGGTAAATCGTGCGTACGTCCACGGGGCAATCCAAAGAGAAATATTTCATTATGAATCAAGACTACAAATCCTCAAAGTTACACCCAAACTTGAGGATTAAATTATAAGAGAAAAATACAGTGTTACCTCTAGGACACCAAAACCCTAAAATCTATCTCAACTCAAATCTCCAACACCCGCGGAGAGTCCAACACTGTACCATTGACGGTGTTATCGTTCTGAAGAAAACGGCGTTTGAATCACTGCAATCGAACAGCCGGATACTCCATAAATTAATTTTCTCTCTCCTCTCTTTTTCTCTCTCTTGACCTCCACAACAACGCCTACCTTTTGTTTTGCTCTCTGTTCTAGGAAAAACCGACTACAGGGTTTCTCATGAACCAAATTCCTTTTAATAAAGGAATATTAATCCCAAGTCCTTCAATGCAATTCCTACTTCAAATAGGCCCTCCAAATCATTTCTCTACTAGGATTTGATAAACAATGGACCTAATGCATGTGGGCCCGACTTGGGCTGGACCCACAACAATCTCGCCCTCCAGCCCAACGAGGGGGTATGCCCATCTGTGACTCCTCACCGGGAATCCATGCCGACCAATCGCCAACATAACTCGGTCTTCTCTCTGGAAATGGTCTTTGTCAAGAAATCTGCTGGATTCTCATCTGTGTGAATCTTTTATAGCTTCAGCTCCTCTTTCTCAATAGATTCTCTAAGTCAATGATATCTCACATCGATGTGTTTTGTCTTAGAGTGGGTTGTAGAATTCTTACTCAAATCAAGAGTACCCTGACTATCAATAAAAACCTGATACTTATTCTGCTGCAAGCTTAACTCTTGCAGAAATCTTCTCAACCAAATTATCTCCTTACCGACTTCTGTAGCTGCAATATATTTCATCTTTGTTGTAAATAAAGCAACACGCTTCTATAATTTGGACTGTCAAGATATAGCCCCCCTGCAAAAGTGAACAACCAACCTGAAGCAGACTTCCTGTGATCGAGATCACCTGCCTTATCTGCATCTGCAAAACCTTTTAGTACTGGCTTGGAACCTCTAAAACTCAAACACAATATAGAACTGTCTTTCAAATATTTCAAGATTCATTATAAACCTTCCTAATGTACTTTCCCTGGATTAGAAAGAAACCTGTTCACAACGCCAACTGCATGAGCTATCTGGCCAAGTGCAAACCATAACATACATCAAACTCCCTATAGCTGAAGAGTAAGGAATATTCTCCATCTCACTCTTTTCCTCATCTATAGTCAGGCAAAACTTCTTGCTAAGCTTCAAGTGACCTGCAATAGGAGTATTAACTGCTTTTGCACCTTTTATGTTGAATCTATCAAGCAACCGCTGAACATATTTCTCATGGGATAACCACAATTTCTTGGCTTTCCTATCACGAGCAATCTCCATACCAAGAATCCGCTGTGCCAAGTCCAAATCCTTCATGTCAAAGGATTTAAACAACTCCTTCTTCAGCCCACTAATCATCTGACTGTCCTGACCAACATTCAACATGTCATCCACACAAAGCAAAAGAATAATAAAGCTAGAATCTAACAATCACCTGAAATATATACAAGAATTTGCAACTGTCCTCGGTAGCTTGTAGTGAACGTAAAAAAAATTAGGCGTAATATCCGAAACACTATCAATGAAGGTTACAAGCTGACGATTTTCACGACAACAAAGGAGAATCAGAAGCTAATGTCTCCAGAGTACAAGAATTACAAATTGACAATCCTTGTGGAAAGAGATCACAAGTATTGATCTCTTCAAAGCAAAATGCGGGGCTCACCCCCCGCGTTTCAATTCAAAACGCGGGACTCATCCCCGCGTTTCAATTCAAAATGCGGAGCCCGTGGCCCGAGTTCGAAGCCTAAAACGCGAAGCACATGGCCCGCAAACGTGGAGCACATGGCCCGCGTTCGAAGCTCAAAACACGGGCTTCCAGCCCCGCGTCCTAGTTAAAACATAGACGCGGAGGTTCATCCAGCGTTCACGCACTAAAATGCGAGGCGGCGTGCTCGAGCGAACTTCATGTTTTGACTCATTCAAACATGAGTTGAATGGTTCCTAAACCGTTTGAGAGATTTAAGGGGAGGTGGTTACACCCCACTAAACCCCCATTATAGAGCAATTTAAGGGAGCGGTTACACCCCTTTAATCCCTATAAATGGGGGGGTTTTACAGCCAAATGGGGGCGGGTTGAAAGGGTTTGGCCGGAGAACTAAAAAAAAGGAGAGAACGGTTTCTTCTGCGCAGCTGTGATCGGCATGACGATCGGACCTTCATCCGTAGTCTGATCTGTGTGAAACTTAGAGGAAAGCCTCAACACTCGTCATTCCTAATTCTGAACGGTGGAGATTGATTTCTACCAATTGGATTTGGAGATATCGAGATTTTACCGAAGCCCATTGTACTGAGAACGGTTTCTTCTGCGCGGCTGTGATCGGCGTGACGATCGGACCTTCATCCGTGGTCTGATCAGAGTGAAACTTGGATGAAAATCTCAACACTCGTCGTTCCTAATTTAGAACGGTGGAGATTGATTTCTACTGGTTGGATTTGGAGATATCGAGGTTTTACCGAAGCTAATTGTGCAGAGAACCGTTTCTTCTGCGCAGCTGTGATCGGCGTAACGATCGGACCTTCATCCGTGGTCGATCAGAGTGAAACTTGGATGAAAATCTCAACACTCGTCGTTCCTAATTTAGAACGGTGGAGATTGATTTCTACTGGTTGGATTTGGAGATATCGAGGTTTTACCGAAGCTAATTGTGCAGAGAACCGTTTCTTCTGCGCAGCTGTGATCGGCGTAACGATCGGACCTTCATCCGTGGTCTGATCAGAGTGAAACTTGGAGGGCAGCCTCAACACTCGTTGTTCCTAATTCTGAACGGTGAAGATTAATTTTTATCGATCAGATTTAGAGATATTAAGGTTTGACTGAAGATCTGCGTCTCTTTTTAAAGAAAGGATCAAACCTCCTTTGTTAGCATCAACTCTCCTAGAGAGTTCAACTCGATTACAGTTTTCAAACTTACACGGCAAGTTCTTCTCCGCCATTCTTGGCTAAAAGGATTACTAATCCTTTTCTAAAATCAACTCTATCAAAGAGTTCTTAACTCGGCCAGAGTTCTAAACTTGCTCCTGCGAGTTATTTTTCAACCTCGTCCCACGAGTCAAGACGGTCAGATCGTCAATGGGATACAAGATTCAAGCTCCTATCATCACCGTGAAGAACCCAGTTTTAAATAAAAGGAAAGATCTCCGTTGACCCTTCCTTCTTTTGTAAATCGGGCAACCGATCGAGGAGTTTGTAATTTCTTTTTATCTAAGTCAGTTAGAGAGAGAGAGATTACATTCGAGAGAGTTGTATTTATTCTTTCTTTAAAGTCAATTAGAAGGGATAACATTTATTTTACAGCTTTTTCTCAAATTTTCCTCACGAACAAAAGATGGCGACTCCGCTAGGGACGATCTCTTTCACCGATGAAGAGGTGGTGGCGCAATCCGACGTCAAGCTCATTGGGACGACTGTTGAAACTCTGACCGTAGAGTTCGATCAAGCCAAGTTTGAGGAGGCACTCTCCTCTGAATCCCTTAGCTCCAAGGCTATGCGCAAGATCCGCAAAGCCTCTAAGGAGACCAAAGTCCCTTCAGTTGCCGTGGCTAACCTGATCAGTAAAGATGGTGATGTCGCTGCAAAAGCCTCAAATCAGGCGAAAAGGAGCACTGCTCGCCGAAGAACACATCCCCGAGATGGCCAATCGACCAACCAACGCGAACTTCGCGTTTGTGAGCCAAAACGCGATCCTGAGCTTCGCGTTTCTTTTAAAGAACGCAAGCCTCGCGTTTATGTGCCTGAACACGAGCCTCGCAAAAGCCAGGCTGAACGTAACCCTCAATGGCGCGTTTCACAGTCGAAACGCGGGTCCCAACCCCGCGTTCAATTGCTCAAACGCGAACCTCGCGTTAGCAGGAGGTTGCACGCGATCCTCGCGTCCCCACTATAAAACGCGAATCTCAACCCCGCGTTCAATTGTTCAAACGCGAACCTCGCGTTCGGCAGGGGGTTACAAGCGATCCTCACGCCCCTATCCTGAAATACGGGTCTCAACCCCGCGTCCAAGCATTCAAACGCGAACCTAGCGTTCCCAATCTAAAACGCGGGTCTGTACCTCGCTGTTCGTGGGGAAAGTCGGTTTGTTATTCATTGCTGTGTTGAACTTGTTTACAACTTCGTTGGACTACAACAAAATTCAAAAGAAATGCCTTTTATTTTAAGGCGTACAATGAAAACGAAAATTATAACTTTTTCCTGAACAAACGCTCGGATCTCTATTATACGGCATTTGAGTTTGATCTTGCCCAAGGGACGAGAATTGGTAGCATTGAAACCATAAATGGTGGTTCCCGTTGTTGCCAACCGATGCAATGGTATCCCAAGATGTTGTATAATTCTTAATGGGATGATACTCAATGCAGATCCCGGGTCAACTTGAGCTCGGTTGATTCGGACATAGCCAACGTAACCGGTAAAGTATAATGGCCTATCATGCTTCGGGTTCTTCACTTGCATATCCTCCGATGAGAAGGTAATGCAAGGTATTGGCCCCTTGAAGACCTGGTGACATTGGGCACAAACTTCTGCTGAGCTTTCTGGGAAATGAGCGAGAAAGGCTTCGTTGTCCGCCAATGCTTCTCGCAGAGCTTCTCTGGTAGATTGAGAAAGCCGTAAGAGTTCGAATAAAGTGATCCTCGCCGGGATGTTGGAGAGTTGGGCTAAAATATCGAACTGGAAAGGGGCCTTCGAAGTTTCAGGCGTGTCCTTCCTGAGTGCTTTGTTGTAGCGGATCTCCCTTGTCTTGGGCTCACTGACTGGCGCCTTTGCTGCTACTTCGGGTGTTACCTCGGGATACTCCCTTAAGAACTCTTTTCCACCTTGAGTGGCCAACGCTGGTACAGGTTGTGCGGCCGGGACGATTTGCTCCTTTTCCGGCGCAGCAGAGGTGGCGTTACAAGTCTTCCCTTTGAACTTTGAAGAAGTCCATTGTTCATCTTGTGCCTCCCGCTGCTGGAGGTCGAAGTTCACAACTCTGGCTTTTGCCTGATGGATCGGTTTTACACCATCCTGCACTTGGAATTCCGCAAAATCGCCAAATTGGAGAGCGACCATGTTTGCAGACACCTTCTTCTGATCCTCCCGCAGAGTCATAACACCTGCTTCTAACAAGACTTGGATCTTGTCTTTCAAGATGTAGCATGACCCTGTCGGATGGTGTACCATTCGATGGTACATGCAGTATTTTGGATCATCCGTCCTTGAAGCTTCCTCCGGTTTCTTTATTTCCAGAAGCGTGATCTTGTTCATCTTGAGCAAAATCTTGAAGATCGAGACAACCTGATCATCCTTGAAGTCGTACTTCTTCATAGGACGGTTATCGGAGGCATTCGATTTCTGCTTAAAAGGCCTTGAAGAAGGTTGAGTCTCCACAGCTAGAGTCTCCTTCCCCTTCGATTGTTTTTGAGGCATGAAATTGCTCTGATTACCCCCTTTTTTAGAACGATAGTCCTGAGGTTCTTCTGCCTCTATCCTCTTAAGCATGTTTTCAACTTGCTCGCCTTGCCTCACCAAGTCTCTCCAAGAGTGTGCTTCAACTGCACCCATCTTCGAAAGTATGTTAATCGAGAGGTTGGCTCTGCACATCGCGATGAATGTCGCTTCCGAGACTTGGTCCCGGGAATGCAAGGATTGATTCCGGAATCGTTTGACGAAAGTGCTGACAGACTCCGTCTTCTTTTGCTTTTCGGCCAACAAAGTGGCCATAGACACCTCAGTGTCATCATCGAAAAATCGGGCCATAAAAAGCCTTTGCAAATCTTTCCAAGAGCTGATAGAACCGGGCTCTAACCTTCGAAACCACTCGAAAGCGACTCCCTTAAGAGTGCTAATGAATAATCGGGTCATAATAGGATCGTTACCCGTTATATGTCCGGTTTGTGCTTGGAAATAGTAGATGTGTTGTGACGGCGAACTTTTTCCGTCGAACTGCACTAGGTTAAGCGGCTTGAATTTCGGAGGATATGGGACATCATCCCATTCTATAGGATATGGCCTCGCCACCCCCAGCTCCTTAGATTGCCCTTGGAGTTTCAGAGCATCCAGCTGCTTTTGGAAATCTCGCAACACATGATCTTGCTCTTTTGTACGCGGATTCGACTCCGCTTCAGATGACACTGAGTGGACATCATGATCCCCCTCGTAGCCTTCTCGCTTAGATTTGGATCCTCCTTCGTCTATCTTCTTCTTGCCTACAAGTTTCTCCATCATTATTTCTAAACGCCTGATAGATTCTTGTTGCGCAAGAATAGTAGCTTGTTGCTCTTCAATTCTTCGTGTCATCTCTTCTTCTCGTTCGGCCATAAGGACACTGGCCTGATCACTGAAATCAGTGTTTGAAGGTTGAGACGTAGCGATGCCAGAGTTCTCAAATTCTTCAGAAGTACCCCCAGTCAACTGTCTATAATCGAACGGAATTGCCGTTCCGGTACGAAGACGAGTACCTCGATAGGCGCCCTGGCTATTGATTAATGCGCCTCGTAACCCTGGGGAATATTCAGGGTCAGACGATTCCGGACTGCCTGTTGGGGTCTTGCTCCCGCTTCTCCCAACCATGTTAATGGTCACTCCAGGGGAATGACCACCGCGGGCCGCTTGTTTCTTATGGCGAAACCGCCTTCGTCTAGTTGACGGGTCAGATAATCGCTCAAAAACCGAAGGCTGATGTGTCGATGAACATTGGGCGCGCATCGCAGAGATGAGCTTCTCACAGCAGCAATGAGATTGCATTTGGCTGGCATCCCGCTTGCGAGTGAGATAATCACGGAGATCGGCGGGCGCACTTCCGCTGATTCAAAACGAGCCTCATATGAGAGAGGCTCTCTGAGTCGAGTTTGGCGAACCTGGCGAGGTTGCCGTTTCCTTTGGTTCTGGCGGCGAGGTTCATATTGGCGACGAGGTTCGCTGCCCTGCCGAGGTTCGTCCTGTTTAGAGGAGACCTCATGTTGGCGAAGTTCGTTGCTTGAACGAGGTTCATCCCTTTTAGAGGGGACCTCATGTTGCTGGCGAGATTCGCCACTCAAACGAGGCTCATCCTTCAAGTGGACCTCACGTTGTAGGCGAGGTTCGCCACTTGGACGAGGCTCATCCCTTTTGAGGGACCTCACGTTGTGGCGAGGTTAGCCACTTGGGCGAGGCTCATCCTTTAAGTGGACCTCACGTTGTGGCGAGGTTAGCCACTTGGGCGAGGCTCATCCTTTAAGTGGACCTCACGTTGTGGCGAGGTTAGCCACTTGGGCGAGGCTCATCCTTTAAGTGGACCTCACGTTGTGGCGAGGTTAGCCACTTGGGCGAGGCTCATCCTTTAAGTGGACCTCACGTTGTGGCGAGGTTAGCCACTTGGGCGAGGCTCATCCCTTTTGAGGGACCTCACGTTGTGGCGAGGTTAGCCACTTGGGCGAGGCTCATCCTTTAAGTGGACCTCACGTTGTGGCGAGGTTAGCCACTTGGGCGAGGCTCATCCCTTTTGAGGGACCTCACGTTGTGGCGAGGTTAGCCACTTGGGCGAGGCTCATCCTTTAAGTGGACCTCACGTTGTGGCGAGGTTAGCCACTTGGGCGAGGCTCATCCTTTAAGTGGACCTCACGTTGTGGCGAGGTTAGCCACTTGGGCGAGGCTCATCCTTTAAGTGGACCTCACGTTGTGGCGAGGTTAGCCACTTGGGCGAGGCTCATCCCTTTTGAGGGACCTCACGTTGTGGCGAGGTTAGCCACTTGGGCGAGGCTCATCCTTTAAGTGGACCTCACGTTGTGGCGAGGTTAGCCACTTGGGCGAGGCTCATCCCTTTTGAGGGACCTCACGTTGTGGCGAGGTTAGCCACTTGGGCGAGGCTCATCCTTTAAGTGGACCTCACGTTGTGGCGAGGTTAGCCACTTGGGCGAGGCTCATCCTTTAAGTGGACCTCACGTTGTGGCGAGGTTAGCCACTTGGGCGAGGCTCATCCTTTAAGTGGACCTCACGTTGTGGCGAGGTTAGCCACTTGGGCGAGGCTCATCCTTTAAGTGGACCTCACGTTGTGGCGAGGTTAGCCACTTGGGCGAGGCTCATCCTTTAAGTGGACCTCACGTTGTGGCGAGGTTAGCCACTTGGGCGAGGCTCATCCCTTTTGAGGGACCTCACGTTGTGGCGAGGTTAGCCACTTGGGCGAGGCTCATCCCTTTTGAGGGACCTCACGTTGTGGCGAGGTTAGCCACTTGGGCGAGGCTCATCCTTTAAGTGGACCTCACGTTGTGGCGAGGTTAGCCACTTGGGCGAGGCTCATCCCTTTTGAGGGACCTCACGTTGTGGCGAGGTTAGCCACTTGGGCGAGGCTCATCCTTTAAGTGGACCTCACGTTGTGGCGAGGTTAGCCACTTGGGCGAGGCTCATCCTTTAAGTGGACCTCACGTTGTGGCGAGGTTAGCCACTTGGGCGAGGCTCATCCCTTTTGAGGGACCTCACGTTGTGGCGAGGTTAGCCACTTGGGCGAGGCTCATCCTTTAAGTGGACCTCACGTTGTGGCGAGGTTAGCCACTTGGGCGAGGCTCATCCTTTAAGTGGACCTCACGTTGTGGCGAGGTTAGCCACTTGGGCGAGGCTCATCCTTTAAGTGGACCTCACGTTGTGGCGAGGTTAGCCACTTGGGCGAGGCTCATCCTTTAAGTGGACCTCACGTTGTGGCGAGGTTAGCCACTTGGGCGAGGCTCATCCTTTAAGTGGACCTCACGTTGTGGCGAGGTTAGCCACTTGGGCGAGGCTCATCCTTTAAGTGGACCTCACGTTGTGGCGAGGTTAGCCACTTGGGCGAGGCTCATCCTTTAAGTGGACCTCACGTTGTGGCGAGGTTAGCCACTTGGGCGAGGCTCATCCTTTAAGTGGACCTCACGTTGTGGCGAGGTTAGCCACTTGGGCGAGGCTCATCCTTTAAGTGGACCTCACGTTGTGGCGAGGTTAGCCACTTGGGCGAGGCTCATCCTTTAAGTGGACCTCACGTTGTGGCGAGGTTAGCCACTTGGGCGAGGCTCATCCCTTTTGAGGGACCTCACGTTGTGGCGAGGTTAGCCACTTGGGCGAGGCTCATCCTTTAAGTGGACCTCACGTTGTGGCGAGGTTAGCCACTTGGGCGAGGCTCATCCTTTAAGTGGACCTCACGTTGTGGCGAGGTTAGCCACTTGGGCGAGGCTCATCCTTTAAGTGGACCTCACGTTGTGGCGAGGTTAGCCACTTGGGCGAGGCTCATCCTTTAAGTGGACCTCACGTTGTGGCGAGGTTAGCCACTTGGGCGAGGCTCATCCTTTAAGTGGACCTCACGTTGTGGCGAGGTTAGCCACTTGGGCGAGGCTCATCCTTTAAGTGGACCTCACGTTGTGGCGAGGTTAGCCACTTGGGCGAGGCTCATCCTTTAAGTGGACCTCACGTTGTGGCGAGGTTAGCCACTTGGGCGAGGCTCATCCTTTAAGTGGACCTCACGTTGTGGCGAGGTTAGCCACTTGGGCGAGGCTCATCCTTTAAGTGGACCTCACGTTGTGGCGAGGTTAGCCACTTGGGCGAGGCTCATCCTTTAAGTGGACCTCACGTTGTGGCGAGGTTAGCCACTTGGGCGAGGCTCATCCTTTAAGTGGACCTCACGTTGTGGCGAGGTTAGCCACTTGGGCGAGGCTCATCCTTTAAGTGGACCTCACGTTGTGGCGAGGTTAGCCACTTGGGCGAGGCTCATCCTTTAAGTGGACCTCACGTTGTGGCGAGGTTAGCCACTTGGGCGAGGCTCATCCTTTAAGTGGACCTCACGTTGTGGCGAGGTTAGCCACTTGGGCGAGGCTCATCCTTTAAGTGGACCTCACGTTGTGGCGAGGTTAGCCACTTGGGCGAGGCTCATCCCTTTTGAGGGACCTCACGTTGTGGCGAGGTTAGCCACTTGGGCGAGGCTCATCCTTTAAGTGGACCTCACGTTGTGGCGAGGTTAGCCACTTGGGCGAGGCTCATCCTTTAAGTGGACCTCACGTTGTGGCGAGGTTAGCCACTTGGGCGAGGCTCATCCTTTAAGTGGACCTCACGTTGTGGCGAGGTTAGCCACTTGGGCGAGGCTCGATCTCAAGCTCGTAACTAGTAAGCTTATGACCCTCGTCTTCGGGCTTACATGGATTTTTTTGACTATCTACAAGACCCCCTTCAAAGTTTTCAGATCAGAACCAGGTTGTGAGGGATCTGAAATACTTTGAAATAATCTCATAATCATCAGTGACGTTCGTTTGTCGACTTCGTCTGCTACACACGAAGTTCGGACCTCGTGTTCGCTGAACCTCGTCATTTAGCCCCAACCTCGACGAGCAACATGTGCGCGTATGGCGGTTCAGGGCTTCAATTCCAATCGGGTGGCCCCCACTTTCGCTCTGATGTCAATCCCGTAAATCTCGCTGTCAGATCTTGTCACTCGAAGATCGTGCGGCGCTTTGTCAGCGTATCTCAACCGTAGAAATACGCCGTTTCAATACCCTATATATAGGGGTAGGGCTGGGGAAATAGGAACCGACGTTTCCTATTCCCTGTTCATCTTCCTCAAGCTGCCGCTGTCCCATCCTTCGTTCAAGACAACCTCACCTCCTTTCAGCCATGGCCCCCAAAACCGCCACCGATAAAACAAAGAGGACCACCAAATCCGCCACCGCCTCAACCGAATCGGCCACTTTCTCAGGTAAAAAGACCTAAGGACATTGCTCGCCAAGACATGACTTTTAAAATCCGCCGTAGAGTTGGTTTTATGACATGATTTTCACTCTGGAGACGAGATCGATCTCAAAGATTATAGCTTTCTAACTGCGCCAGCGGTTTTGATGAGGCTTGCCTCATTTGACTGATAAACCTCGTCGAGGTTCTTGATCTTCCAGATCCCCATAGGGTCTCTGTTTTTGAAACTCGTCTGTTTGGCGAGATTTGATTCTTTAGACGAGGCTCGTTTGGCGAGGCTCGTTTTCTTGAAAGATGAGTCTCGTTTGGCGAGGCTCGTTTTCTTGTTGGATGAGTCTCGTTTGGCGAGGCTCGTTTTCTTGAAAGATGAGTCTCGTTTGGCGAGGCTCGTTTTCTTGTTGGATGAGTCTCGTTTGGCGAGGCTCGTTTTCTTGAAAGATGAGTCTCGTTTGGCGAGGCTCGTTTTCTTGTTGGATGAGTCTCGTTTAGCGAGGCTCGTTTTCTTGAAAGATGAGTCTCGTTTGGTGAGGCTCGTTGATTAAAGACGAAGTTCGTCTATTTGACGAGGCTCGTTGATTGAAGACAAAGTTTGTCTATTTGACGAGGCTCGTTGATTGAGGACGAAGTTCGTCTAGTTGACGAGGCTCGTCATCCAAGTGCTTTTACTCCTTTGAGGTAACGATTTAATCCCCTTGGACTAACTTCTCTCGTTCTTTTCTTTTGTGTAGTTGAACATCCTTCTACCCCCATTCCTCAGCAAGGTGCTTTTGGAGCAAATGGTGCTCAAGAGGCAGAACCTGATTTTCTCTCCCCTCTCGTGAACGTTCCTGCGTTTGTGGATAGAACTGAAGAAGAGTCGAGACTTCTCTCTGAGCCTTCGACATCCACCTTCAGGCGTTGGATTACGGATGCCCCTCTGGAGTCTGTCAACCGAGACCAAATTGCAAAGCCTATCTTCTTATTTGGTGATGATCTTGAGGATCGGATCTATTGGAATTGGGTTCGTATAGGTGGCTCCGAGTAGTGAACTCACGCTACATGTTCTTGCCCTCAATGGAACGTGATTGTTCCCTTACTTCACTAAGAGCTGCTTCTGCTTCTAGAAGAATGCATTGGGATCTAACTCCCACTCAAGATGGAGTAATGTGTGGTCGCTTTTCGAGATGGTGCAATTGGACCGCCATGGTCATCATGTAACCGGTCTACAACACAGGCTTTTCCAAAGGGAGCTTCTGTTGGTGAATGGTGCATCGCTGACCAACACTTTTAGTCGTACCTTCCATGAGGTGGAGGGCAATTCCACCAAAGATTTCCCGACTCGGTGGTCTCGATGGAGTTCTTCTCAATGGTGGCCTCGCATCACGAATACATTCTAAAAGAAAATCGTGATGAATTGGAGAGGTTTGGCCTTAGGGCTCCGTCGAGAACTTCGGTTAGATGCGAGGAATAATTCTCGGCAATTCCTTAGAATTTTGGAGTTATATAATCTGATACCCACACCTTCTTCACTCGGATGGCGGTGGGGATTGCTTTGCATGAGATGGCGAGATTTACGGACTACCTCATGGAAGGTATCCGTCTGAGGAGTACATCGGGGTATAAAGAACGATAGATTTGGAGAAAGATCACCCCAAGTAGTGGCGACTTATTGGGAAGTGATGTGCCACTACCATATTTGCACATGTAGGCACGAGCATAGCGATAATAAGGGGGAGAAATTCATTAGTCACAACATTTGGGCCCACTACCTCTTTGAAGGGCTAGATGATAAGAAAGGTCCTGTGGTGCCCCTGGGTCCTCTTGAGGCGGGTACATTGTCGCGGCTTGTGCTTGACAACCTTCCGCTTTCTTATGTGACTTCCTTAGACGAACATGGCTTCGGCGGTGACGTTGACACTTATATTTATCAGAGCGGGGAGCCGATTTCTTCGAAGGCTGTGCTAGCAGGCTACCTCATGTTGTGGCTCAAACATATCGTCATCCCCACTAGCAGCTTTGATTCATTGGCATCTGAGGTGATTTTCCCTGCTGTTTGCTTAGCACACGGGCGTCAGTATGCACTTCTTCCTGCCATGATTGCCCGTATTCACTTCGGATTGTGGCGTCTTTGCTATGCCTTCGTCATGGTCTTTGAGAACCCAAGGGTGGAATTACCATACGCCTATCTTATGGCGTGGTTTGTCATCTGCGCCCTACTCTCATGGGTACACCCTCGCACATATAGAGGGACAGATTACCCTTTCATCCGGAGGCTAGAGAGCGTCGATTGGAGCAAACATTACATGGCTTCAGTGCGGCGCGCTCTCCGGGACTATAAGAGTTATTCTTTTAACCGGTGCCTCCCCCATTTTCCTGGAGTCAGCTATGGACAAGCTTTGGTGGATGAACCCAATGCTCAGGGTTATACCACTTTGTCACTTGGCTGCTTCTTATGGCTCATGAGCATCCGACCGGGGTATTTTGTCTGCCGTTTCGGTCCTGTATGCGTATTGGAGCCTTATCTACCCTGCCGCTTTGCCCGTCAGTTCGGGTATGATCAACTGTATGTCGGTAATCCCAATTCTCAATTTCAATCCGACGGTTGCGGCTTAGTCGTGGGAGCGGGGCTTGATGCTTGGACCGTCGTGGCGTACGGGTGCTCGTTTTCTCTTCATAGCGAGACCCTCAATCGAGGCGGCGTTAAGCTTATTGCAAGTGGCATTGCATGGCAAACGCCGAAATTCCAGGCTTCAACATCAACTCTTCTGGGCTACGATTGATTCGGCGCCGTTATAGGGAAGGCCAGACTTCAACGAGGAGCCGCATTCCGGGGCTGAAGGAGTATTTGCATGCCGAAAAGGATCTTTGGAATTGCTAAACCCGGGTTAGTGTGGAGCCGTCCGCGATCCGACCCTCATCGGACCGGGAGCCATCCGCCAACCCGGCCCACATGAGACCAGGCGGATATAAATGAGGCTCTAGATGAGTACGGCAGCAACATCCCTTCTTCTGCTGGTGTTGAAGAAACTCCCGGGGCTGAACCTGTATCAGAGGCACCTAGAGATTTTGTTCCTTTTGATGAACCATCGGAACATCTTCCACAAGATCCTCTTGAAAGCTCTACCTCACCCAGCCAGTCTGTTGGAGCTGTGCCCCAAGAAACCACCCCCACTTCAGAGCCTGGAGGAAGCAAAGCTTTGGTGCCAACAACTCGAGGATCTAAAAGACCAGGGCCTCCTCGGACCAAGCGTGTAGTCAAGCGGGTAAGGAGAGAAGCCTTGATTGAATCTGCTGCCAGCTTGAGCCCCATTACTGAAGGCCCTCGATCTTTGCCAAGAGTATCTTGGGATGATCTTTGAAGAGTCTCCGGTGGTTCTTTGTTGTTTACAGTCGAACCGGGACCCAAAATGATGATCTGGCGATCCACTGCGGTTGTGCTGAAACCTCATTTGCTTTGGTATGCGTCACCACCCCTCAATTGAAGTTCCGCCAATCCGGCCTCGGTTTGTCCGTTGGGATCAAACCCTTCTACTGCTACTCCCTCTTCTTTTGACTTGTCAAAAGACTACGGGGTATCTATGATTCGCAATAATTTCCTCACCATCTTAAAAGAATCTCCTACTCAAGTGTTAGAGCGTGGTGGGGATTTTGCCGGGATCAAGGCTGTATTGGAACCTCTCCTGGATGTGATGCAAAGCCTGACCAACGCTACAGCTACGCTGCCTTACCGAACCTATCTGGTACAGGCAGAGACCCTTTTCAACAAATGGCAGAGACAGCGTGACCAGTCTCTTCGTTCCATGATTGAGGACCGTGCTATGCAGCTTAGGAGAATAAGAGATGATACCCAATTTGAGCTCCAACGTCAAATACTCGAGAAGAAGCAGACTATTGGCCAGCTCTTTGAGACGGCCGCGCCTCTGTATGATGAAAAGAAAAGGGTTGCTGCCGCCGAGCGTAACCAACAACTCCTGGTTGACTCCTACAAGGCTGCACTCGTCGATATTCAGGCAAAATTGGCGGAGGCAGAGAGTGGGCTAGCGGTACTCTTGAGAAACATCGGACTCGATAGCTCAATGTATGGCTGAGGCATGATGCAAAATTGAATCTAATGACTGGAAGGGCTAAGCGTTCTTTGTGAGCCAAATGCACGTACTTTCGGCGGCGATCTTTATAAGCAGGCGACGGAGGAGGTCAAAGTCGCTCACAAGGAAACTATGGTCAAGATTGCTACCGAGATCCGCCAAACTCTTGAGAACTTGTAACTCATGTACCTTTGATTTTGCTTTGAATAAAATTTCGACTTTTGTGTTTGACCAATGTTTTCTTGTGCCATTTATATCTGCAATTTGGAATTTTTAGCAAACCCCCAGCTATCAACGGATTTGGTATGTCTTTACCGGTGCGTTTGTTTGGACTAATATACTTTTCCCCTCAGTATGGTGAGTTTTCGAGGGGTTTCTTTTAGGCTTAACGCTAAAATCTCCCCTCTATCCTTAGCCGTTCAAGGCGTTAGATTAAAAAAATAGGGGCAACTCGTTTGGTAGGCCACCATCAGGAATCAAATAGTGTGGGAGTGATCAAATCGTTCAGTGACATGAAAGTATAACGATCGTGATCGGAAGGCAATCAAGTTGTTCAGTGACATGAAAGTATAACAACAATGATTATGAACAAAGTCATTTAGAGAAATGACCATGTGGGAGTAGTCAAGTCGTTCAGTGACATAGGAGTATAACGACTATGGTTGAAATAGAGGCACATCGCATGGTAGGCTACTATTCGGTAAGGGGGTTGATAGGGGTATATCGCTTGGTCAACCACTATCTAACATAAAGTCACTCGGACAAGTGACAATATGAAATGATCAGGTCGTTCAGTGACGTAGAAGTATAACGACTGTGATCGACATGGAGACACATCATTAATAAATCAAAATTAGGTGACAGCCGTTGTTTATGAGGAATTGAAACATTGGCACATCGTTGGGTAAGCCTATACGGGGTGACGAACATCATTCGGTATGAATAACAAACGCCGAGAAAAATAGAATATTGGCGCATCACTTGGTAGGCCAATGTAGGACAATGAACATCATTTATGGGAAATGGTGGACATCGTAAAGATAAAATATTGACACACCACTTGGTAGGCCAATATTTAGAAATAACAAGATAATTAATTAGGGGTAATATTTCTTCAGAAACTTACCGTTGATAGGCATCATGATTTTATCGCCTTCTTGATTGGTTAGGTGATGCGGCTCCATTCGAGTAAACGACTCCCTCTGAATGGTCCTTCCCATTTTGGTTCGAATTTCCCCTTCTTCTTAGAATTGAGGATCATTGGGCGTCGGACGGTGAAGCGAGGTCGCCTTCCTTGAAAATCGACACTTAACTTTCTTGTCAAATGCTTTAGAAATCGGACTTGGTAGAACTTCGATATGTTGTTGAGCACGTAGTAAGCTTTTCATCCGGCATTTCAAGTTCCTCAAGGTGTCGGCGATGATTTTCTTGATCGTCATTCCGTGGTTAATGCTATTCGTAGCGATGGAATTTGAATCTCCATCGGTAAGATAGCTTCACAACCATAAACTAAAGAATATGGGGTGGTACCCGTTGGTGTGCGAACCGTTGTGCGGTAAGCCCACAAACTTTGTCCCAACTTATCATCCCAATCCTTCTTATTTGAAGAGACCATCTTAGTAAGGATCTTGATGATCGTCTTATTAAAAGCTTCAGCTTGTCCGTTCGCAGCAGGATAATAAGCTGTTGATGCTAAATTCCGGATTCGGAATTTATCGCAGAATCGCGTGAAAGCATGACTGACAAATTGTGGACCATTGTCGTGGACGATCTGCCTTGGCACACCATATCGGTATATGACGTGATGTTTGACAAATTTGATCACATCACTTGTCTTGACCATTCTCAATGGAATAGCTTCAGCCCATTTTGAGAAATAATCAGTTATCGCCAATATGAAGCAGTGTCCTTTTGAAGAAGGTGGAGAAATGGGACCAAAATATCCATTCCCCATGTTTCAAATGGCCAGGACGTGGCGGTAGGATGCAAGTGCTCCGGCGGTTGGTGAAGGTAATTAGCATGTATTTGGCATGCATGGCATCGTTTAGCGTAAGCCACGGCATCCCTTACCATTGTCGGCCAATAATAACCAAGTCTACGCAGCCGGTCCCATAACTTTGGTCCAGGCTGGTGTGCTCCACAAACACCGTCATGAGCTTCTTTCAAGACCTGCTCTGCTTCCTTAGTTGACAAACATCGAAGCAGTAACCCATCATATGACCTTCTATATAAAGTCTGTAATTGGGAATCATAGTAAAATCTTGATGCTCGTCGACGAATTGACTCTCTTTCTTTTATGTCTTCGGGCAATATTCCATGCAAGACATAGTCGATGATCGGAAACCGCCAGTCTCGTGCTTCAAGTGACTTAGGTTAGATCTTATTTGCTTGGATCTGTAATGCATATTTTGGCCGAAATAGTTGCCGCCTAGACACAATAACCTGCTAAGTAACATTCTCGAGGCGGGGCTAAGCGTAGGCACAAAGAGGCATACTCGGCATAAGTGTTACGCAAGCGGGGTACATGATCAATGTAAAAGCTTTCAAGCGAGTCGACTAAAGTTCACGGCTGGCATGATGAGGATAAGGTCCTCGTGCGACCGTACTCTCCTCTTAGTTGTTTCACGATTAGGCTGTGAATCCCCAAATGCTTCAAGGTGTTTCCGCCTAAATGTTTAGCTATGTCGAGACCAATCAACAGCATTATACTGCGCTTCGTTATTGGTGCATGGTTACGATAGCGACCACATTTCGTGGTATCCGCGTGGTTTTGTGGAGATATCAATACTACCCCACTCCGGCCACAGCGGGGCCGTCGAGAAGCTCTCTCGGCTCCATCAAGAACAAGCGCCATACCTATTCCTTAGAGACCAGATTAGCTTCATAAGGTTCATCAGGCATGTCTTGATATAATTCGACTTTCCCTTTCAATGGATGGTTAGCCATAAGATCACACACAGCTTGACCCTTCATCGCCTTCTGAGGTTTGAAGTGAATATCGTACTGAGATAATAACAATGCCCATCTAGCCATTCGGCCATTCAACGTGCCAGGCTGGGTCATAAATACCCGTATGGGGTCGATTCTAGAGATAACGTGTATAGTCGTCCCACTAGATAATGCATCTTTTGGATGGCGAAGACCAAAGCCAAACATTCCTTACGAATGGGAGGATATCGATATTGACCCCACGATAGCGTCGAGGTAATAGGCCTTGTTCGTGGCCATTGTCATCGTCTGTGCTAAAAGACACGCTACTTGCTACGTCAGTAGCGGATGTAAATCGGGAAGGGCTTTCGATTTAGGTGCAACTAACGGGGATTAGAAAGATATGTTTTGATCTCTTGAATGCCTTAGGCAATCTTCATCCCAAATAAGCGATACACCTTTCTTCATGAGCTTGAGAATGGTTGACATTTCCCGATAAATTGGAAATGAATCTGCGAATGTAAGCCAAGCCCTTGGAGACCACGAAGCTCTCGAGGCTTCTAGGAGGTGGAAGTTCTGGATAGCTTTGACTTTGTCGAGATCGGCGTATACCATCTGCTGTGACCACGAACCCTAGAAATTTGCCACTAGACATCCCGAGAAAAGACTTAGTTGGGTTCATCTTCAAGCGATGTGCGCATTATCTCAAATGTTGTCCTCAAGTCGTGCAAATGATCACTTTTGTGGCGACTCTTGACCACTAGATCGTCTACATAGCATTCAAGCTGTTTTCGTAAGTGTTTTGGGAAAATAGTGGTCATAACATCTTGGTATGTTGCTCCGCATTTTCAACCCGAAGGGCATGGTATATAGCGGTATATCCCTAACGGTGTTGGCGGTATGTTTTCATCATCGGGGTGCATTTTGATTTGATTGTACCACGAAAAGCCATCCATAAAGACATCCTTTCAAATCCACGCGTGTTGTCGATGATAAGATCCATGATTGGTAAAGGAAAATCATCTTTCGGACATCTTTGAATTTAAGTCTCGATAGTCGGCCTACGGCGAATCATCCGTTTTCTTCAAAGCGGGTACTATATTGGCTACCCGGTCGGGTGTTGAACCTCGAATGAACCACCTTTGATCGGCTTCTCGATTTCTTTCTCGATGGCCTTCATGACTGAGGGAAAATGCGTCGTTCTTTGTTGTTTATGAGCTTAGCACGGTTTGATATTAAGGCGGTGCATAGCCACTTGAGGGTCTAAGCGGGCATATCTTCATAACTCCATGCGAAGACATCGATGTATTCCGTACCAAAGCGATAAGGCTCTCCTTTTCTTCATTTGTCAAACTATAAGCTTATGAATATGGGTTTTGGATTAGCTTCATCCCCATATTAACTTGGACTATTTTATCATCGGTGGGCGGTTCGTTGTTCAAAGCGATGTTCCCATTGCATTCCAATTTGTTGACTCATTGGATCCTCAATAGCGGTAGAGATCATCTTCTTGAATCTCTATTGGATCGGTGAGGTCATATTGGCCATAAGGGACATAAATTCATGTCCTACGGCGTCGAATTCGAGCTGTTTGGAAGGCAGTGATCGACTCACCCTCGGTTGTAACATGCCATGAGTACGGCGACTCATATCCCAACCCTTTACGAGTTTTATGATAGTAATCATCAGGCTGGCCTTCTGGGACATAAGCAGGTCGGATCGGTGTCCTGATGCCTTTCCCATAATTTAATCCCTCTTTGTGGAGGAAGTCATACCCCATTTTCTTCATCAAGTGTTGCGTTGTGGGGGAGAAATATGAAAATTGGGGTTCCTTCTCCTTCATTTTGGGCTGTTCTAACTCATTTTGCAACGGCTTATTGACCTTCCCAAGGATAATGTCTTTCTGATCATTATTCCTGGCTGGTATCACAAAAACTGCTTGCGAAGAGTTGGAGTGCCTTTGGGTCGTCATGAATGACGACTGAATCGGCATGTGCAATGTAGGTTCAGCATACAACCGTGGAAGAATCTCTGACATCAAGTCAGTATGACTTTTAACACCGATGCG
Organism: Asparagus setaceus; assembly: GCA_012295165.1. NCBI lineage: Eukaryota > Viridiplantae > Streptophyta > Magnoliopsida > Asparagales > Asparagaceae > Asparagus > Asparagus setaceus. The sequence continues at coordinate 77,073,413 of CM022702.1, forward strand.
TAAGCTAAATCATAACTTTCATTAAAATGACTATATCGTCATCGGGATCATTGGATCGATTACAAAGGGTTTTACATCATTGAAAACAACTCCTTGTTGGATTCTATGTCGACTTCATTTCATTTGTCATAGTCCTCGATCGTGGTTCATCGGTTTGGCCTTCCTCAAGGTAGTGGGCGAGAATCGATAAAATAATTCTCCACACCTTTAAATGGTTGCCTTTCGCGACCAAGGTTTTAACCATCCCTTCTTCGTCTCGTACTTCATGCAGCGATGCAGCGTGGATGGAGCGATCGATTTTCATGGATCGAAGTCGACCCAAGAGTAAATTATAAGATGTATCGGCGTCGATGGCGTAGCGGGTAACATCGTCTTCAAGTCTCTATTTGGCATTTGAGTTTGATCTTGCCCAAGGGGCGAGGTGGTAGCATTGAAACCATAAATGGTGGTTCTGTTGTTGCCAACCGATGCAATGGTATCCCAAGATGTTGTATAATTCTTAATGGGATGATACTCAATGCGAGATCCGGTCAACTTGAGCTCGGTTGATTGGACGAGCCCAATGTCGGTAAAGTATAATGGCCTATCATGCCGGGTTCTTCACTTGCATATCCTCCGATGAGAAGGTAATGCAAGGTATTGGCCCTTGAAGACACGGTGACATTGGGCACAAACCTGGCGAGCTTTACGGGAAATGGCGAAAGGCCGTTGTCGCCAATGCTTCTCATGAGCTTCTACGGTAGATTGAGAAAGCCGTAAGAGTTGAATAAAGTGATCCTCGTAGGGATGTTGGAGAGTTGGGCTAAAATATCGAGCTGGAAAGGGGCCTTGAAGTTTGGTGTCCTTCACGAGTGCTTTGTTGTAGCGGATCTCCCTTGTCTTGGGCTCAGCGGTAGCCTTCTTTGCTACCGGTGTTACCTCGGGATACTCCCTTAAGAACTCTTTTCCACCTCGGTGGCCATGGCGAATACGAGGTTGTGCGGCGGACGATTTGCTCCTTTGCTTGGCGAGGTGGCGTTACAAGTCTTCCCTTTGGACTTCGAAGAAGTCCATTGTTCATCTTGTGCCTCCCGCTGTTGGAGGTCGAAGTTCACAACTCTGGCTTCCGCTTGATGGATCGGTTTTACACCATCACGCGCTTGGAATTCCGCAAAATCGCCAAATTGGAGGCGACCATGTTTGCGGACACCTTCTTCTGATCCTCCCGCAGAGTCATAACACCCGCTTCTAACAAGACTTGGATCTTGTCTTTCAAGATGTAGCATGACCCCGTCGGATGGTGTACCATTCGATGGTACATCGATATTTTGGATCATCCGTCCTTGAAGCTTCCTCCGGTTTCTTTATTTCGGGCGTGATCTTGTTCATCTTGAGCAAAGTCTTGAAGATCGGGACAACGATCATCCTTGAAGTCATACTTCTTCATAGGGCCGGTTATCGGAGGCATTAGGTTTACGCTTAAAGGCCTTGAAGAAGGTTGAGTCTCCACGGCTAGAGTCTCCTTCCCCTTGATTGTTTTGAGGCATAAAATTGCTCGATTACCCCCTTTTTAGAGCGATAGTCACGAGGTTCTTACGCCTCTATCCTCTTAAGCATGTTTTCAACTTGCTGCCTTGCCTCACCAAGTCTCTCCAAGAGTGTGCTTCAAGCGCACCCATCTTGAAAGTATGTTAATCGAGAGGTTGGCTCGCACATCGCGATGAATGTAAACTTCGAGACTTGGTCGGGAATGCAAGGATTGATTCGAATCGTTTGGCGAAAGTCTTGGCGGACTCCGTCTTCTTTTGCTTTTCGGCCAACAAAGTGGCCATAGACACCTCGGTGTCATCATCGAAAAATCGGGCCATAAAAGTCTTTGCAAATCTTTCCAAGTCGATAGAACGGGCTCTAACCTTGAAACCACTCGGCGACTCCCTTAAGAGTGCTAATGAATAATCGGGTCATAATAGGATCGTTACCGTTATATGTCGGTTTGTGCTTGGAAATAGTAGATGTGTTGTGGCGAACTTTTCCGTCGGCGCACTAGGTTAAGCGGCTTGAATTTGGGAGGATATGGGACATCATCCCATTCTATAGGATATGGCCTCGCCACTGACTCCTTAGATTGCCCTTGGGTTTGAGCATCCGGTGCTTTTGGAAATCTCGCAACACATGATCTTGCTCTTTTGTGCAGCGGATTGACTCCGCGGATGACGAGTGGACATCATGATCCCCTCGTAGCCTTCTGCTTAGATTTGGATCCTCCTTAGTCTATCTTCTTCTTGCCTACAAGTTTCTCCATCATTATTTCTAAGCGCTGATAGATTCTTGTTGCTCAAGAATAGTAGCTTGTTGCTCTTCAATTCTTAGTGTCATCTCTTCTTCTCGTTAGGCCATAAGGACGGCACGATCCTTTGAAATCGGTGTTTGAAGGTTGAGGCGTAGCGATGCGAGTTCTCAAATTCTTGAAGTACCCCGATCAATTGTCTATAATCGAGCGGAATTGCGCTCGATGCGAAGGCGGGTACCTCGATAAATACGGTTATTGATTAATGCGCCTCGTAACCACAGGGAATATTGAGTCGGGCGATTCGGTACTGTTGGGGTCTTGCTCCGCTTCTCCCAACCATGTTAATGGTCACTCGAGGAATGACCACAGCGGGCGCTTGTTTCTTATGGCGAAACCGCCCGTCTAGTTGGCGGGTCGGATAATCGCTCAAAACCGAAGGCGATGTGTCGATGAACATTGGTAGCGCATCGCGAGAGATGAGCTTCTCCACGGCGGCAATGAGATTGCATTTGACTAGCATCAGCTTGCGAGTGAGATAATCCGCGGAGATCGAAGTGGGTGTACCCCAGTTGATTACGAAAAGCGAGCCTCATATGAGAGGCTCTCGAGTCAGTTTGGCGAACTGGCGAGGTTCCGTTTCCTTTGGTTACGGCGAGGTTCATATTGGCGGCGAGGTTATTTGCCTGCCGAGTTAGATCTGTTTAGAGGAGACCTCATGTTGGCGAAGTTAGTTGCTTGAGCGAGGTTCATCCCTTTTAAAGGGACCTCATGTTCTTTGGCGAGATTAGCCACTCAAGCGAGCTCATCCTTCAAGTGGACCTCACGTTGTGGCGAGGTTAAGCCACTTGGGCGAGCTCATCCCTTTTGAGGGACCTCACGTTGTGGCGAGGTTAGCCACTTGGGCGAGTTAGCGGTAGGCGGCGTTAGTCTTGTGGGCGAGGTTAGCGGTAGGCGGCGTTAGTCTTGTGGGCGAGGTTCGCGGTGGCGGCGTTAGTCTTGTGGGCGAGGTTAGCGGTAGGCGGCGTTCGTCTTGTTTTGAATGAACCCGTGATGATGGCGAGGTTCGTTGACTTTCTTTGGGCGATAGTGGAATCCGTCCAGCGAGACCAAAGCTTCGAGCGTACGTGAGCTTGGTTACTGTCGGCGTTATGCAGCGCGTCTTGAGAGTGGACCGTTAGAAGGTCCGGTCTTCACCGAGCGAGCGAGGCCGCCCGAAGCCAAAACTTGGCTAACAACATCGAAGTTGACTTGGGTTGCTTAACAACCCACTTCTTAACCTGGCGGCTAACTTTGGAGCCTTGTCCTTGAGAGCGGTGATTGTCGAGTTACATTCGAGGGGCCAAAGCGGAAGGTTTGAAGTCTCATCTGAGACTTCGGCGACACTTGCGTGTCTTCAATGGGCTAGATGCCCGGAGGAAAGAAATTCCTCGTACTTACTCGATCAAATTCAATGACCAAGGTTTGAACCTCGGTTCCAAGCGCAACAGCAATGCGATGCGCCACCACGGTTCATCGGAATGAATGGTTGCTCCCCACGTAATTAGCCATCTTACGTAGAGTCGAAAAAGTTTATTGATTGAATGAATGTGTTACAATCAAATTCTCGATTCTGAGAGGAAGAAGATTGATTTGACTTCTCTTTTGTATGGGTTCTTGGTGGCGAAAGAATGTTTCACTCAATGCTCACGTTGAGGTCCGCTTTAGTTGTGATCGAACAATGTTGCGATGATTGGTGAAGAATTCAATCTCTTTTCGCAAGTGTTGAATTTTCAAAAGTCCCCTTCCATAGGCGCTCATGGCTATTTATAGGGCTTTTAGCATGTAACTATCATGCTAGAATTGTGGAAGCGTGGGTTAGCGATATGGGCGTGGGTATAGCGATGTCCACTACTTTCGATTCATTGGTTTGTCGTGGCCTTCGTGGTCGTTGGCTTTCTTTGTTATGGCGAGCTTGAGCCGTTAGATGGCGAGCTTAGCTCTTCATTGAACCTTGATTGAATGACGAAGTTCACTACTTGGGTGAACTTCGGTTGGATAACGAGCTTCGCTGCGTGGCGAACCTCAGTTGGATGCATTTATGCATTTTGGTTTGACAAGCTTCGCTGGGTGGCGAACCTCGGCTGAATGAAGAGCTTCACCGCTTGGCGAACCTCGTCTGAATGAAGAGTTTATTTGCTTGGCGAACCTCGTCGAATGAAGAGTTTATTTGCTTGGCGAACCTCGTCACGAATGAAGAGTTTATTTGCTTGGCGAACCTCGGTGAATGAAGAGCTTATTTGCTTGGCGAACCTCGGTGAATGAAGAGCTTATTTGCTTGGCGAACCTCGGTGAGTAAAGTTTAAGCTACTTGGCGAACCTCGATCTCAAGCTCGCAACTAGTAAGCTTATGACCCTCGTCTTCGGGCTTACATGGATTTTTGAATCTACGGCCAAGTTGGCGGGTTGCTTTCGACCCAGTGGTAGGTCACCTCGACCACTTGGTAGAAGTAACTTCGATCGATGGCAGTTCGCCCGTTCCGTTTCGCCGTTTTAGATGGTTTTGCGTCGTTTTCCGTCGACTTTCACCGGTCTTCAGGGCTTAGTATTCATCGATACGTTGTGTTTGAGTCGTATCAGATCAACTTTGAGCTCAAGCGGCTCGTTTGCATGACGGACTAAGTGGGTTGATTAGTCGTCGGCGTTTGAGTTTAGTCAACTCGCCTGTGAACCGTCGTGAGTTTTTCCACGACCGCACGTCGTTTAGGTTGGCTTCGTCGCATGCCGACTCACTTCATCGTTAAATTCGACTAAGCTTTATCGTTTTCTTGGCGTAATCCGTCGTCGGGGAGTTAAGGTGTATTTGTCGGACGGATCGTCGATTTGTCAACCACCGTTTATGAGTCTTGTTGAATGCTTGATATGCAATTTTAGCGCTTCAGGATACCCCTCCAAAGCGTCTCGGTCGATTCTTATTAGTGCAGGATGCTGGACATAAACCCTTCACTCTTGAGTTGGCGTGATAGGACTTGTGAATGACCTTGGTGTTTGATCTCTCCATTCCCTTGATCTTTCGGTGCTTTAGGATTCTTGAGAAGGCATTACCGTCTTGTATTTTTTGTCGACCGTTTGTCGAGATCTTGACCAGAAGTCGTTAGATGAATTTCTTTTGAGATTGGCTCCAGTATTTAATTCCTCCAATCCTCTCAGGTTCTCCAGTGCTTTGTAGGATACCCAGGGGTGTTACGGTGCGCATTTATTGCTTGACCGTTGTTGGAATTTCAAGCGTAATTAAGTTCCCTTCTTTGAGGCTTCGTGTTGGTGAATTGTCGTCCAATTGACCATCGAGTTTCCTCGGTGTCGGGGGAATCCTTGGCTGCGACGCGTTAATTGGCGCCAAACTATATGGATTTTAGCCTTCAATCGGCGAGTGCAACGCGTTGACCGGCGTGCGATCTTACGTGGATCCGAACCGTTGATTAGTGAATTCTTCGGCGACGACGCGTTGGTTGGCGTCGCTCTGCGCATTACTCCTTGTTGGAGTACAATTATCTGATGGGAGAATTTTTCGGGATTTATTCCGTTCCAGCTATTGACGATGGGCCTTCGGCGTGACGCCGCGAATGCGGCATTGTGCGATGGGAGAGTCTTTTGGTAGAGCGTTGTCCGTCAAAATTTCCTCTTGGCGTTCAACCTTCAATGGCGATTATGGCCGTTGGCGTCAACACAGTTTACTCATCGTTCTGGAGTTTTGAAATTAGTTTATCCTCATATACCCATTGGAGTGGTGAGTTATCCTTAAGATATTTTCGAGGAACTTCTGCAAAATTAGAAATAGTTTATACTCGTATTCTAGTCGAATTAGCATTGGCGCGTTGATTAGCGTCGATGCAATCCACGATCGAGTTATCCTAAGAATATATTTTTATGGAAATATTCTTAGGGAACTTCTCGACGAATTAGGAAGCGGTTTATACCGTGTTCACGATTGGGTAGGATTAAGCGATATGGGAGAATATTTAGAAAATTGAGTTTGCCTAAGGACATTGCGATGATTTCGACCATTTGGAGGTTAAGCTCCAAAGTCTACAAGATTTTGAGGCAATCGGGCTCCCCTCATATATAGAGGCGAGAGGCTGCGCTGGCAACTGGCGGGATGCTGCGTTATCTTGGACTCGAAGTTCAAATCTGTGAGACCGGGTGCATCATTTGGAAGCTGCTATCGCTGAAGCTTCATCTTCAGGTGGGACATTTTCGATCTTGTGTTACATTTCTTTGGAAGCGAGGATAGTAGAGCTTCGAGCAGGAACTGGCGGCGAGTCGATCATCTTGAAAGCGGCGAAGGCCAACAAAGAAGAGACTCTTCGCGGTCATGCAGAAATTTGAACTCTCGAGGCGATTGACATCGAGAAGGAATTGCGAAGGTCCTTAATAGCGGCGAGTCCTTTGGGGATGAGCTTCAAAGCGGAACCGGCAAACTCTCAGCGATAAAGTATAACAATTCGTTCCCATAAATTTGATGTTTAAGGACTTGTAATCTCATCCTTTTATTAATCAAATATATCCCTTTTTTCTTTTATATGATTCTTTTATTTAAAAGAAATAATTAACCATAATACTTATAGGATTTTGGCAAACCCTCGACCATCAACGGGTTTGATTAGCCTTTACCAACTACCGTTTGAGTTGGGCTGGCGTCGGATTATGCGGATCCGTTCGCGCGTGGCGTTGTGCTAAAAGAATGAAACTCTCTTAGACTTAATGCTACGATGTTGAATCGTAGGCCATTGCTCTTTACGGGCAAGAGACCACCCGACAGGCGTGTTCAGCGTAGACTCATCCTTCTTAGGCTTGGGATGAAATACCCGAGAATCAAACTCGTGTCTTCTTCAATCGGAAAAAACGGCCCAGTAGCGTGTGGCGTTGGCTTTATCCCTTCTTAGGCTTGGGATAAAATACCCGAGTCAAACTACGGTGTCTTCTTCAATCGGAAAAAGACTAAGCGGCTAGCGTGTGGCGTTGGCTTTATCCCTTCTTAGGCTTGGGATAAAATACCCGAGAATCAAACTACGGTGTCTTCTTCAATCGGAAAAAGACTAAACCCGGCAGCGTGTGGCGTTGGCTTTATCCCTTCTTAGGCAGGGATAAAATACCCGAGAATCAAACTCGTGTCTTCTTCAATCGGAAAAAGACTAAACCGGCAGCGTGTGAGAGCGTTGGCTTTAGGGTTATGACCCGACCAGCGGGTTTGATTAGCCTTTACCAACTACCGTTTGAGTTGGGCTAGCATGTAGATTATCTAAATCCGTTCTACACACAACGTTGTGCTAAAAGAATGAAACTCTCTTAGGCTTAATGTTACGATGTTGAATCGTGAAGCCGTCTTTTCAGGGAAGACTAACCCGGCGTGTTAAGCGTCGATCTATCCACTGCTTGGGATTAGGGATCAAATTCCCAGATGAATCTTGGAGCCTTCTTTGATGGGAGAATGATTGGTGGAATAAGATTGATTGAAGTGGGAAAGGAAGAATGTATTCTATTTCCCGAAGGTGGAGAGGAAGGAGGATCTTGTCTCCTATCTCCGAAAGCTCACGAATTCGAAATAAGAGAGGAAGGTTTTGTATCCTATCTCTTATTGATGGAGGGGAAGGAAGATGTTGTCTCCTATCTCCGGGTGTTGGAAAGGAAGGATTTTGTCTGTTTCAGTGAAAGAGACTAAAAATGGGATCTCCATTTTGAGAATCTTTAAAGATGAAACTAAGAGTGGGATCTCCACTCTGAGAATCTAAGACAAGAGAAGAAGAGTGTATTCTATCTCTTGCTTCTGAAGAGGAAGGATGTGTCCTATCTCGGTGAATTTGGGAAAGGAAGAGATATTCTATTTCCGATGAGAAACTAAGAGTGGGGTTTCCACTCGAGAATCTTGGAAGGGTATGGATAGCTTTAAGCTTTTAGGATTGTTAACGGGAATTTGAAAGTGGACCTCTCATTCATGGAATGGTCGAGAGGGATTTTCTTGAGTGGTTGGACCAAGGAGATTTTTAGTGGGCCCACCGTCAATGAATGATCGGTGAGAGAATTTTGGAGGAAAATACAATAACTTAGGGTTATCCTCATGAAAATGAGTGAGATACTTTCGAGGAACTTCCCGCAAAGCTGGGTTATCACAGATGTACTAGGGATAATACTTTTGAAACTTCCATTTATCGGCATTAATTGCGGTGCATACGTCTAGTGATAAAGTGATATGCAGTTTGAATAGGCTGTGTCTATTATAAATGGTCCTTCCCATTTGGGTTGAATTTATCTTTCTTTTGGAGTTGAGAATGTCGGCGTCTAGCGGCGGGGCGAATCTCCCTCTCTTAAGGTTCTCTGCGAACTTTCTTGTTGAAAGCTCTCGACATCCTAGCTTGATAGTACTCAATGCATTGTTGAGCCTCGGTAGCTTCTCATCTAGCATCTCAAGCTCTTGAGGCGTTTTGATGTTGTTGTTCTTGATTCGTCATCTCCGTTGAAGAGGCGTCGCGAGTGTGAATCTGGATTTCCAGCGGGAGCGCTTCACACAGTAAACCGAGATGCGAAGTGCGCTCGATTGGCGTCGCGTGCGGTTATGCGATATGCCCGAGTGCTTCTCGAGTTTATCGTCCGGTCTGGCTTGTTGTTTTCACAAACCCGATAAAATCTTGATAATCGTCTTGTTGAGCGCCTCGGCTAATCCATTTCTTCTTTGGATTATAAGTGTCGGCGAGACATCTTGTATCTTGAACTTTTAGCAAAACGATGAAGGAATTAGCGATGAATTAGGGACCGTTGTCATGCGATCCGTCTCGGGACACCATGTCGGTATATGACATGGTGTTTGATAAATATGGCGGCGGTTTTCGCCTTGACTTCTTTAGCGGGATTGCTTGACCCTTGGAGAAATAGTCGGTGATCGCTAGAATAAACCGATCTCCCTTAGCGGCCGGCGGAAAAATGGGACCTACAAGCGTCCATTCCCCAATGTCTCGAATGCTGGGATGTGGCGAAGGATGCAAGCTTTGGGGAGGTGGTGCATATAATTGGCGTGAATTTGACCGCGTGGCATTTCGGCGTGCTCATTGCGTCATTAATCATTGTGGGCCAAAGTATCCCATTCTCTGATTCGATCGTAGAGCTTGGGACCGGTGGTGAGCACCACATTCACCTTCCGTGTGCTTCAGAAGGACCTCTTACGCCTCCTTGTTTGAAGGCATCGGGTAAAGACCATCATACCCGTGATATAACATCGGGTCTGTGTTGTAAAAGAATCTTGGAGCTCTTAGCGGATTGACTCTCTCTCCGCCGTCTTACGGCGAGAATCTGGTAAGGCGTAGTCGATGATAGGAAGCGTAATCTCGGGGCTCCAATTGGTTTGGGTTGCATGTACCTCTTTGATAATTACCTTCATCTTCTTGTACCTCATTATATATTGTGAAGAAGTTGATGAGTCGGCCGTAACTAATTGCTTTCGGTCTGGAAGGTTGTGCTAACGACACATGCTTAGATGCATCAGCGTGGCGTTTGGAAGCGTGGGATATATTCGATGAAGAACTCTTGAGCGAGTCTCAGCGGATCGCGACTATCGGTTGTGAATCGCGGTATGCTTGAGATATTGACCCCGGCTCCTTGGCGAAAGTCCGATAAGTAGCAGCGTTGTATTGACTCGTTATTGGAACAAGGTTGGTGAGTGAATAAGCACGGGGCATGACATGATTCAGGAAATCAAACAACTCCGACTCAGTGGAGATTTTAGAACATCGAGGGTACTTGCCACATTAGTGGCCAGAAGCTCGTCAAAATACAATCGCCATATTTGTCGGTCGCGATGTAGTGTTGACTTCACGAACTTCATCGGAAGATCATCATATAGCTCAAGCTGCGTCCGTTGTCGGGTTGGCGACCAAGAGATGCAAATCGCTTGTCCTTTGACCGACTTTTGTTGTTTGAAGTGCAAGTCATATTGGGACAAGAGCAAGGCCCATTTAAGCTAGCGCCAACTCATTGAGGCGGTGGGTCATAAATATTGGACGGTTCGTTAGAGATAACATAAATCATCTGTCCAGGCTAAATAGTGCATTTTACGAATCGCGAACACTAATGCAAGGCCTTTGCTTCTCGACCATTGGGTATCGAGACTTCGGCCGACTAATGTTAAATCGGGTAATACTGCTGCTTTTGTTGAGCCGCGTCATCGTCTGCTTGAGTAAAGGCTTAGCAGTGATCCGTTGCCTTGATGTAAATCGAAATGGTTTTCCGGCGGTGCAACAAGAGCGGGGAGGTTTAGCGAGATACGATTTGATCTCTGCAAATGCTTACGGCGGCGTCGTCGAATAAGCGACCGCCCTTCTTGTTCAACTTGGAGAGCGGTTGGCACTTCAGATAGGTTGATATGAACCGTCGGATGTATGCCATGTCGCCCTTAACCCGAGTTCTCGGGTTTCTCGAGAGGTTGCAACTCTTGAATTGCCTTCACTTTGTCGGGATCGGCGTGGATTCCTTTGTCGGTGGCAGCGAAGCGAAGGAACTTGCCTTTGGACATCCCAGGAAGGATTTGGCGGGGTTCATCTTTAGGCGATGAATCATGAGCTCGAATACCGTTCTAAGATCTTTGATGTGATCTCCTTTGTCCGCGCTTTACGACCAAGTCGTCGGCGTAGCGATGACCGTTTTCGAAGATGATCTGGAAGATCTTAGTCATTGCTTTCGGTATGTGGCGCCCGGCATTTTGAGACCGAGCGGCATGACCGTGTAGCAATATATCCGATGGGCGTTACGGCGTGCGTGTGGCATCATCGGGGTGCATCTTGATCGATTGTACCGAAACCATCCATGAATGACATTCTTTCAAATCCACCGTATTGTCGATTATGACATCGGTGATTGGAAGAGGAAAGTCATCTTCGAACAGCGTTGAGGTCTCGTAGTCGACCACAGATCTGATTGAACCATTCTTCTTCATGGCCAGGGACTATATTAGCCATCCGGATGTTGAATTTCCTTGATGAACCCGATTCTATGAGTTTCTTTGCGCCGTCAGCGATTGCACGCAAGATCGTGGAAAAACCGTCTTTGCGGTTGCTTGATAGGTTTGACATCCACCACGATGTTGGCGATGTCGCCACATTAGAGTCGAGTCTGGCATGTCCTCGTAACTCGGCGAATACATCGATATACTCGATTAGGGCGATCAACTCTTCTTTCTCTTGGAGGAAGAGTATTGCGATGTTTATGAGCTTAGGATGCTCTTAGTCACCCATATTAACACGGACTACCTCGTCCTTAGTGGGGGTTCTCTTTGTTGAATCTATCCCAGCTGCTCCTTGAGTTGATGGATCCATGGATCTTCCCATGTTGGCATATCTTCATCATCCTCAATAGTAGCGGATCAATGAAACCATATTTGACATTAAAGCCTTGAAAGCTTCTCAGAAGTGGTGTGAATCCCAAGCCAAAGAATCGGGCGAATGTCGCCTCCCTCATCGGGTGGATTATTATCAATCAACCACGAGCATTCATCTTCGAGGAGGATTCATATCCCAATCCCTTCTAAATGCATAGTAGTTATCGGCTTCCCTCTTGGGACATATCAGCTTTAGGAGGGACTCGAGGACCTAAGCCCAAAACATAGACCTTCTCCTTGTGTCAAGTTGTACCCCACTTCTTCATGATACCCGGTGTTTGGACTATATCTGAATGTGTGGAGGATAGGCCCATTATCATCTTCATCTTCTTCTAGAAATGATTAGGGGTTGGAGCTGCATCTCCTTTTAAGTAAACCAAGTCTTTTCACTACTTGATCTTAGGTGGGATGGCGAGTGTTGTCCCAAAGGAGTCTCGAGCTGCTTTTGTGTAAAGCAAAATGGCAATTGGTAGGTGCAACTCGGATTGTTGTATAAACTGTCATCACATCATTCAAAGACAAAGGATAATCTAAATCGTCATTTATTGATTCATCGGCAATTTACCAATTACAATGTTCATCGGCGATTCTTCATCGTCAAGATTGATTACAAGGGGTACAATGTCATTTAAAACAAAACCACCACTATAATTAAGCCCGGCCGGTATCGGCTTCTTCCGCAGCTGTCGTGCCTTGGTACGATGATTGATTCGGACTCATTCTGTAGAGGAGAGAATCGGTAAAATAATTCTCCATCCTTAAGCGGTTGTTTGTCGCGACCACCGTCTTGACCTCATTATTAGTGTCTACATATTTGAGACAACGATGAAGTAGATGAGACTATAGCGTTACCGTGGATCCAGGTCGACCCAACATAAGTTATAGGAAGTCTCTGCGTCAATCACATAGCGGTGACTTGGACTTTAAGTCCCCATTTGGCACTTTATCGGTTTTACCAGCGGCGAGACCGTTGGTGTTAAATCCGTGAATCCTTGTTGATGCAAACTTGCGGCGAGGATTCAAGGTGATACATGGTAGCGGGGGCATGATGCTCCTGGCGGAACCGGATCGACTTGGATCAGGTTAACTTCACTAGAGCCAATATACCGGTGAAGTATAGCGCCTATCGTTCTTGGAATCGCCGTGCATATCCTCCTTTGTAAAAGTAATGCGGGGAAGTGTTTAGCAAAGTTACTTGTTGGGCCGACTCTTACGGACTTGGCTTAATCGGGTGAGAAAGACCTCACGAATCGACTGAGCCTCTTGTAAAGCTTCGGGTCTCCTTTGACAATGGGCCTTTCGTTGTAGCGTCGAAAAATGTTTATTGATTGAATGAATGTATTACAATCAAATTCTCGATTCTGAGAGGAAGAGGAGATTGATTTGACTCCTCTTTGTATGGGTTCTTGGTGGCGAGGATGCTTCACTCGATGCTCGAGTCGAGGTTGCTTCCGTTGGATCGGACCAAGGCTGCGGGTGATCAAGAGGTTGTTGGAGAGGTTCTGATCTCTCCTATGCGCAAGTGTTGAGCTCCCAAAGTTCTCGACCTTTTCCGGCCCCGGCCTTGTTGGGCTTTTAGCTATTTAATGGAGCTGCCGCGTGTCGTGCGGTACGCTTCTGACTGCTGCTTGGCTCTTCGATTAAGCGGAGCTTCTGATGCTTGGCTGCTGTAATGCTTGGTGGCGAACCTCGTCGGACTCACGGTTGTCGCGGGCGAGCCGTTTGAATGTCGAGGTTCGCTGCTGTGGCGAACCTCGGTTGAATGTCGAGGTTCAGCTGCTGTGGCGAACCTCGGTTGAATGTCGAGGTTCACTGGCGTAGGCGAACCTCGGTTGAATCTTGAGGTTGAATGTCGAGGTTCGCTGCTGTAGGTGAACCTCGGTTGAATGTCGAGGTTCAGCTGCTGTGGCGAACCTCGGTTGAATGTCGAGCCTGGCTGCAATGATGTTGTGGCGAGCCTCGTCAAACTTCGGCGTTGTGGCGAGCCTCGTCAAACCGGCGTTGTGGCGAGCCTCGTCAAACCGGCGTTGTGGCGAGCCTCGTCAAACTTCGGCGTTGTGGCGAGCCTCGGCGGACCACCGTTGTAGGCGAACCTCGTCGGACCATTGTTGAGCTTCATTTCGTGCGAACCTGCGTGTTAAGATCGAACTCCGGCTCCGTGCGAACCTCGTATTGAGTCGAGTCTCGCCTCTTGAGCAAGTCTCGCTTTGAAGCTTGCACTGGTCTAGCCTCGGTTTAATGTCGAGATTCACGCTTGGCGAACCTCGGTTGAATGTCGAGGTTCAGCTGCTGTGGCGAACCTCGTGCGAATGAAGGGCCCATTGCTTGGCGAACCTCGGTTGAATGTCGAGCCTGGCTGCAATGATGTTGTGGCGAGCCTCGTCAAACTTTGAGGTTGTGGGCGATTTTGGCCTATGAAGGCGAGCTTCAAGCAGCGAGCTCCAAGTCTTCCGCGAGCTTGTGCTTGAGGCGAGCTAAGCTCCTTTGCGGCGAGCTTGCTTTACGGGCGAGCTTGAGAACATGCTACGAAGAGCGGGTCATAACTTTCAAACCGTATGTCGAATTGGGCCGAATTATATATGAAAATCGACCATCTCGATGAGGCGGACCAACCAAACCCACCGAAGGGTTCAGTTTGCTCGGTCATTTTGCCAAATTCCTTCCGGTTTGGGAGATATCGACACTTTTGTCTATTTTGTAAAGTCAAGCATTCAGGTGAACTTAACCTTTAGGCGGGCCTGACTTCACTCAGATGGACCCTTAAGCTCTTTTGCTCATTCTGAGTTGCTATGTAGGGATTAAGGCAATTTTTATTGCCTACAAAACCCCCTCCAAAGTTTTCAGACCTGAATGTGGTTGAATGGAGTCTGGAACACTTTGGATATGAAGACTTGTAAGATGGTCGCCGTGCAGACGGAGCGAGGAACCTTCTAACGAACAAGGTAAATTTGAATTCTTCACCTGCAGCTAATGATCGTCCTCTAGGATTTTTAGCAAACCCCCAGCTATCAACGGATTTGATGTGCCTTTACCGATTACCGTTTGAACCGGGCTAGCCATACTTTTCCCCTCAGTATGGTGAGTTTGCGAGGAGTTTCTTTTAGGCTTAGTGCTAAAATCTCCCCTCTATCCTTAGCCGTTCAAGGCGTTGGATTAAAAGATAAGGGCAAATAGCCTGGTAGGCCATCATGTGGAAATGATCGAATCGTTCAGTGACATAAAAGTATAACGATCGCGATCAAAAGCAATCAAGTTGTTGATGGCGTGAGAGTATAACAACAGTGATTACGAACAAAATCATTTAGAGGAATGATCATGTGGGAGTAGTCAAGTCGTTCAGTGACATGGGAGTATAACGACTATGGTTGAAATAGAGGCACATCGCATGGTAGGCCACTATTGGAATGATCGAATCGTTGATGACATAAAAGTATAACGATCGTGATCAAAAGCAATCAAGTTGTTGATGGCGTGAGAGTATAACAACGGTGATTACGAACAAAGTCATTTAGGAAATGACTCGTGGGGTTAGGCGAGTCGTTCGGTGACATGAAAGTATAACGATCGCGATCAAAAGCAATCAAGTTGTTCGATGGCGGAGAGTATAACAACAGTGATTACGAACAAAATCATTTAGAGGAATGATCATGTGGGAGTAGTCAAGTCGTTCAGTGACATGGGAGTATAACGACTATGGTTGAAATAGAGGCACATCGCATGGTAGGCCACTATTCGGAAATGATCGAATCGTTCAATGACATAAAAGTATAACGATCGCGATCAAAAGCAATCAAGTTGTTGATGGCGTGAAGTATAACAACGGTGATTACGAACAAAGTCATTTAGAAAATGACTCGTGGGGGTAGGCGAGTCGTTCGGTGACATAGAATTATAGCGACTATGGGCGGAATAGGGCACATCGCATGGTAGGCCACTATTCGGCGAGGGAGTTGATAGGGGTATATTGCTTGGTTAACCACTATCTAACCCAAAGTCACTCGGACAAGTGACGATATGGAAATGATCAGGTCGTTCAGTGACACAGGGGTATAACGACTGTGATCGGTTAACAAACGCTGAAAGAATAGAATATTGGCACATCACTTGGTAGGCCAATGGTGGGCGTCGTAAAGATAAAATATTGACTTGGTAGGTCAATACTTAGAAACGACAAGATAATTGATTAGGGGTAATATTTCTTCAGAAACTTACCGTTGATAGGCATCATGATTTTGTCGCCTTCTTGATTGGTTAGGCGGTATGCTCCATTCGAGTAAACAGACTCCACCACGAATGGTCCTTCCCATTTTGGTTCGAATTTCCCCTTTTTCTTAGAATTGAGGATCATCGGGCGTCGGACCGCGAGAACAAGATCGCCTTCCTTGAAAATGCGACATCGGACTTTCTTGTCAAATGCTTTAGAAATCGAGTGCGGTAAAGCTCGATATCTTTGTTGAGCACGTAATCGCTTTTCATCCGGCATTTCAAGTTCCTCAAAGCGTCGTGATGATTTTCCTCGGTTGTCATTCGGTGGATAGCGCCATTGAGCGATGGGATTTGAATCTCTAACGGTAAAATGGCTTCACAACCATAAACCGAGAGAATATGGGGTGGTACTGTCGGTGTCGCGAACCGTTTATGCAGTAAGCCCACGAGCTTTACCCGACTTGTCGTTCCAATCCTTCTTGTTTGAAGAGACCATCTTAGTAAGGATCTTGATGATCGTCTTATTAAAAGCTTCAGCTTGTCCATTCGCGGCGGGGTAGTAAGCTGTTGACGCTAGATTCCGGATTCGAAATTTATCGCAGAATCGCGTGAAGGCATGACTGACAAATTGCGGACCATTATCGTGGACAATCTGCCTCGGCACACCGTATCGGTATATGACATGATGTTTAACAAATTTGATCACATCACTTGTCTTGACCAATCTCAACGGAACGGCTTCGGCCCACTTTGAGAAATAATCAGTTATCGCCAATATGAAGCGATGTCCTTTTGAAGAAGGTGGAGAAATTGGACCGACGATATCCATTCCCCGTTTCAAATGGCCAGGACGTGGCGGTAGGATGCAAGTGTTCCGGAGGTTGGTGAAGGTAATTAGCATGTATTTGGCACGCATGGCATCGTTTAGCGTGAGCCACGGCATCCCTTACCATTGTCGGCCAATAATAACCGAGTCTACGCAGCCGGTCCCATAACTTGGGTCCAGGTTGGTGTGCTCCACAAACACCGTCATGAGCTTCTTTCAAGACTTGCTCTGCTTCCTTAGTTGGCGGACATCGGCGGTAACCCATCATATGACCTTCTATATAAAGTCGTAATTGGAATCATAGTAAAATCTTGATGCTTTCGTCGTGAATCGACTCCCTTTCTTTTATGTCTTGGGCAATATCCCATGCAAGACATAGTCGATGATCGGGAACCGCCGGTCTCGTGCTTCAAGTGACTTAGGCTCGTCTTATTTGCATGAATCTGTAATGCATATTTTGGCGAAATAGTTGCCGACTAGTCACACTAACTGGCGAGTAGCATTCTCGAGGCGAGGGCTAAGCGTAGGCTGCAAGGGGCGGCGCATGCATAAGTGTTACGCAAGCGGGGTACATGATCAATGTAAAAGCTTTCAAAGGAGTCAACTAAAGTTATGGGCTGCGCATGATGAGGATAAGGTCCTCGTGCGACTTCGTACTCTCCTCTTAGTTGTTTCACGACTAGCTGTGAGTCCCCAAATGCTTCAAGGTGTTTCCGCCTAAGTGTTTGGCTATGTCGAACCAATCGATGCGCATTATACTCGCTACGTTATTGGTGCATGGTTACGATAACGACCGCATTTCGTGGTATCCGTGGTTTTGTGGAGATATCAATACTACCCCACTCCGGCTACAGCGGGGCGTCGGTCGCTCTCGAGGCTCCGTCAAAGAATAAGCGCCATACACGTTCCTTAAAGACCAGATTAGCTTCATAAGGTTCATCGGGCATGTCTTGATACAATTCGACTTTCCCTTTCAATGGATGGTTAGCCATAAGATCACACGGCTTGACCCTTCATGCCGAGGTTTGAAGTGAATGTCGTCTTGAGATAATAACAATGCCCATCTAGCCATTCGACCATTCAGCGTGCGGTGGGTCATGAATACCATTATAGGGTCAATTTTGGAGATGGCGTGTATGGTGCGTCCCACTAGATAGTGCCGCATCTTTTGGATGGCGAAGACCAAAGCCAAACATTCCTTCGAATGGGAGGATATCGATATTGACCCCGGCGGTGTCCTCTTGAGGTAATAATTTGTTCATGGCCATTGTCATCGTCTGTGCTAAGAGACACGCTAGCATACTACGTAGCGGATGTAAATCGAAAGGGCTTTCACGATTTAGGTGCAACTAACAGGGGATTAGAAAGATATGTTTTGATCTCTTGAATGCCTTAGGCAATCTTCATCCCAAGCGAGCGATACACCTTTCTTCATGAGCTTTGAGAATGGTTGACATTTCCCCGATAAATTGGAAATGAATCTGCGAATGTAAGCCAAACGCCCTTGGAGACCACGAAGCTCTCTGAGGCTTCTAGGAGGTGGAAGTTCTTGGATAGCTTTGACTTTGTCGGGTCGGTATACCATCTGCTGTGACCACGAATCCTAGAAACTTGCCACTAGACATCCCCAGAAAAGACTTAGTTGGGTTCATCTTCAGCTGATGTGCCCGCATTATCTCAAATGTTGTCCTCAAGTCGTGTAAATGATCACTTTTGTGACGACTCTTGACCACCAAATCGTCCACGTAGCATTCAAGCTGTCTTCGTAAATGTTTTGGAAGATAGTGGTCATAACCTGTGGTATGTAGCCCTGCGTTTTCAAGCCGAAGGCATAAGCGTATAACGGTATATTCGGCGGTGTTGAGCGATGTGCTTTTCATCATCGGGGTACATTTTGATCGATTGTATCGAAAAGCCATCCATAAAGACATCCTTCGAATCCACATGTGTTGTCGATAATGAGATCCGTGATTGGTAGAGGAAAATCATCTTTCGGACATGCTAAATTTAGATCTCGTGTCGGCCTTGCGGTCGGATCTGTCGTTTTCTTCAAAGCGGGTACTATATTGGCTACCGGTCGGGTTTTGGACCTCGAATGAACCACCTTCGATCGGCTTCTCGATTTCTTTCTCGATGGCCTTCATGACTTGAGGGAAAATGCGTCGTTCTTTGTTATAACGAGCTTAACACAGGTTTGATATTAAGGTGGTGCATAGCCACTTGAGGGTCCAAGCGGGCATATCTTCATAACTCCAGCGAAGACATCGATATATTCTCGTACCAAAGCGATGAGGTTCTCCTTTTCCTCGATGGTCAAACTATAAACATAAATATGGGTTTTGGATTAGCCGTCCCCATATTTACTTTCGGACTATTTTGTCATCGGTGGGTGGCTCGTTGTTCAAAGCGATGTTCCCATTGCATCGAGCTGTTGACTTAGTGGATCTTGAATAATGACAACGATCATCCTCTTGAATTTCAAGTTGATGGGCTGCGGTCATATTGGCCATCGGGGACCGAAATCCATGTCTGTCGCGACTTGAATCGAGCTGTTCGGGCGATGAGTGCTCTGAATCGCTCTCGGTCTCGACATGCCATGAGATGCGATGGTGATTCATATCCCACCCTTCACGAGTTTTATGATAATAATCATCGGTGACCTTAGGGACATAAGCGGTCGGATTGGCGTCTTGATACCTTTTAGTAGCTTAGTCCTTCTTTGCGAAGAAAATCATACCCCATTTTCTTCATCAAATTTTCGCCGTTGGCGAAATATGAGTGGGGTTCCTTTTCCTCCGCTTTGGGCTGCTCTAGCTTGTTTTGCAGCGGTGATTGACCTTGCCAAGGATAATGTCTTCGATCACTATTCTGGTGGTACCACAAAAGCTTGCGAAGAGTCATTATGCCTTTGGGTCATCATGAGCGGCGACCGAATTGGCATGTGCAATGTAGGTTCGACATACAACCAGTGGCGGAATTTCGACATTAAGTCGATATGACTTTTAACACCGGTGCATAAGCTAAATCATAATCTTCATTGAAAGCGGCGATATCGTCATCGGGATCATTGGATCGATTACAAAGGGTTTTACATCATTGAAAACAACTCCTTGTTGGACTCTATGTCGACTTCATTCCATTGTCATAGTCCTCGATCTGTGGTTCATCGGCTTGGCCTTCCTCAAGGTAGTGGGCCAGAATCAGTAAAATAATTCTCCACACCTTTGAATGGTTGCCTTTCCGCGACCAATGTTTTAACCATCCCCTCTTCATCTACATACTTCATGCATTGATGCAATGTAGGCGGGACGATCAAGTTTTCATGGATCGAGTGATTGATTACAAATTATAAGATGTATCAGCATCAATGACGTAGCAGGTGACGTCTGTCTTCAAGTCTCCTATCTGGCATCTGAGTTTGATTTTGCCCAAGGGACGAGAATTGGTGGCATTGAAGCCATAGATGGTAGTCCCGGTTGTCGCTAAGCGATGCGGTATCCCAAGATGTTGTATAATTCTCAATGGGATGATACTCGGTCACGAGATCCGGGTCCACTTGAGCTCGGTTGATTCGGATAGATCCAATATAGCCAGTGAAGTACAACGGCCTATCATGCTTTGGGTTCTTCACTTGCATGTCCTCCGATGAAAAAGTAATGCAAGGTATCGGCCCTTTGAAGACATGGTGACATTGGGCACAAACCTGGCGAGCTTTACGGGAAATGGCGAAAAGGCCGTTGTCATGGCGCTTCTCATGAGCTTCTACGGTAGATTGAAAGCCGTAGAGCTCGAGCAGTGATCCTTGCCGGGATGTTGGAAAGTTGGGCTAACACATCGAACTGGAAAGGAGTCTTCGAAGTTTCAGGCGTGTCCTTCCTGAGTGCTTTGTTGTAGCGGACCTCCCTTGTCTTGGGCTCACTGACCGGCGCCTTTGCTGCTATGCCGGGTGTTGCCTCGGGATACTCCCTTAAGAACTCTTTTCCACCACGGGTGTATTGTGGTAAAAGTGGTGCGGTAGGGACGATTTGCTCTCCTTGCCCGGCGGTGGCGTTACAAGTCTTCCCTTTGGACTTTGAAGAAGTCCATTGTTCATCGATAACAAGTCGGGGTGAACCCACATAATTCGCCTTCGGTAGTGTAAGGGACCATACCTTGTGCCTCCCGCTGTTGGAGGTCAAAGTTCACAACTCTGGCTTCCGCTTTATGGATCGGTTTTACACCATCTTGCACTTGGAATTCCGCAAAATCACCAAATTGGAGAGCGACCATGTTTGCAGACACCTTCTTCTGATCCTCTCGCAGAGTCATAACACCTGCCTCTAACAAGACTTGGATCTTGTCCTTCAAAACGTAGCATGACCCTGTCGGGTGGTGTACCATTCGATGGTACATGCAGTATTTTGGATCATCCGTCCTTGAAGCTTCCTCCGGCTTCCTTATTTCTGGAAGCGTGATCTTGTTCATTTTGAGTAAAGTTTTAAGGATTGGTATGACCTGGTCATCCTTAAAGTCAAACTTCCTCTGAGGACGGCTGTCAAAAACATTCGATTTCTGCTTGAAGGGTCTCGAAGTAGGTTGGGTCTCCACGGCCAAAGTCTCCTTCCCCTTCGATTGCTTTTGAGGAATAAAATTGTTCTGATTACCCCCCTTCTTATGACGAGGATCCTGGGGTTCCTCGGCTTCGATCCTCTTAAGCATGTTCTCAACTTGCTCCCCTTGCCTCACCAAGTCCCTCCAAGAGTGTGCTTCAAGCTGCACCCATCTTGAGTATGTTGATCGAGAGGTTGGCTCTGCACATCCCGATGAATGTAACCAGAGGCACGGTCGGGAATGCAAGGGCTGATTCGAATAAACTTGGCGAAAGTCGGCGGACTCCGTCTTCTTTTGCTTTTCGGCCAACAAAGTGGCCATAGACACCTCGGTGTCATCATCGAAATCGGGCCATAAAAGCCTTTGCAAATCTTTCCAAGAGTCGATAGAACCGGGCTCTAACCTTGAAACCACTTTCGGCGACTCCCTTAAGAGTCTTGATGAATAATCGGGTCATAATAGGATCGTTACATTATATGCCGGTTTGCTGGAAATAATAGATGTGTTGCGGCGGAGAACTTTTCCGTCGAATTGCACCGAGTTAAGTGGCTTGAATTTTGGAGGATATGGGACATCATCCCATTCTACGAGGATATGGCCTCGCCACTGACTCCTTAGATTGCCCTTGGAGTTTAAGGGCATCCGGTACCTTTGGAAATCCGCAACATATGATCCTGCTCTCTTGTGCAGCGGATTGACTCCGCTTGAGCGACATTGAATGGACATCATGATCCCTTAAGTCTTCTGCTTCGATTTGAATCCTCCTTTGTGCATCTTCTTCTTGCCTACAAGTTTCTCCATCATTATTTCTAAGCGCTGATAGATTCTTGTTGCGCGAGAATAGTAGCTTGTTGCTCTCAATCCCGTGCCATCTCTTCTTCTCGTTCGGCCATGAGGACACTGCGATCACTAAACTTCGGTATTGAAGGTTGAGAAGTAGCGATGCTGGGAGTTCTCAAATTCTTGAGGTACCCCGACCAATTGGCTATAGTCAAGCGGGATCGTCACTCCGGTCACGAAGGCGGGTGCCGATAAGCCTTGACTATTGATTAATCGCCTCGTAACCACAGGGAATATTGAGTCGGGCGACTTCGGGGCTGCTGTTAGGGTCTTGCTCCGCTTCTCCCAACCATGTTAATAGTCACTCGGGGTGACCACCGTGAGCTGCTTGTTTCTTATGGTGAAACCGCCTTCGTCAGTTGGCGGTCCGATAATCGCTCAAAAGCGAAGGTTGGAGTGTCGATGAACATTGGTAGCGCATCGCGAAGATAAGCTTCTCCACGGCGGCAATGAGATTGCATATGACTAACATCAGCTTGCGAGTGAGGTAATCACGGAGATCGAAGTGGGTGTTCCCCGGTTGATTACGAAAAATGAGCCTCGTATGAGAGAGGCTCTCGAGTCGAGTTTGGCGACCGGTGGTGCCGTTTCCTTTGGCCTGGCGGCGAAGCTTATGGCGAGGTTATTTGTCGGCGAGGTTCGTCGGTTGAAACGGACCTCATGTTGTTGGGTAGGTTCAAGATGGCGAGGTTCGTCATTACGGCGCTTCCTACGATGAGGTTAGATCCACTTGCTTTGATGACACCCCATGTCGAGGTTCATGATGGCGAGGTTCATCATTTTGATGCTTGTTATGGCGAGGTTCATCACAGGCGATGTTCGTCATGTTGTTGGCGAAATTAGCCAGCGAGCGAGGCTCACCTCTTTTCAAGGGACCTCACATTGTTGGCGAGGTTAGCCACTTGGGCGAGGCTTCGCGGCGAGGCGAGGTTAGCGGTAGGCGGCGTTCGTCATGTAGGCGAGGTTCGCGGTAGGCGGCGTTCGTCTTGTAGGCGAGTTAGCGGTAGGCGGCGTTAGTCTTGTAGGCGAGGTTCGCGGTAGGCGGCGTTCGTCTTGTAGGCGAGGTTAGCGGTAGGCGGCGTTCGTCTTGTAGGCGAGGTTGGCGGTAGGCGACATTCGTCTTGTTACGAGCGAACCCTTTGATGATAGCGAGGTTCGTTGATTTTCTTTGGGCGATAGTGGAATCCGTCCAGCGAGACGAGCTTCGAGCGCGTCGGCGAGCTTGGTTGTCGGCGTTATGCAGCGCGTCTTGAGAGTGAACCGTTAGGAGGTTCGTTCTTCCCATAGGCGAGCGAGGCTCGCCCGGCAAACGGCTAACAACATCGAAGTTGACTTGGGTTGCTTAACAACCCACTTCTTAGCCTGGCTAACTCTTGGAGCCTTGTCCTTGAGAGACAAAGGCGTCGTCGAGGTTATTTCGAGAGGATTCAGCGAAGCCACGGGGCTGAAGTCTCATCACGAGACTTCGGCGACACTAGCGTGTCTTCAGGGCTAGATGCCCGAGGAGAGGAACTCCTCGTACTTACTCGATCAAACTTCGATAACCAAGGTTCGAACCTCGGTTCCGGCGCAACCTTGTGCGATTAGCCACCACCAGTTCATCGGAATGAATGGTTGCTCCCACTGTGGTCGCCATCTTCTGTAGGGTCGAAAAATGTTTATTGATTGAATGAATGTATTACAATCAAATTCTCTCGATTCAGAGGAAGAGGAGATTGATTTGACTCCTCTTTTGTATGGGTTCTTGGTGGCGAGAGGATGCTTCACTCGATGCTCAAGTCGAGGTTGCTTCCGTTGACGATCAGACCAAGGCTGCGGGTGATCAAGAGGTTGTTGGAGAGGTTCCTGATCTCTCATATGCGCACAAGTGTTGAGCTCCCAAAGTTCTCAGACCTTTTTTTTCCAGCCTCGTTGGGCTTTTAGCTATTTAATGGAGCTGCGCGTGTCGTCGCGGTACGCTACGATGCTGCTACCGATTAGCCGGGCTGCTACGGTAAGCGGCTTCTGGACTTAGCAGCGGGTGGCGAACCTCGTCGGACTCTTTCTGATGCGAGGCGACCCGTTTGAATGTCGAGGTTCGCTGGCGTAGGCGAACCTCGATTGAGCCGTCGGGTTCAACTTCTTTGTGGCGAACCTCGGTTGAATGTCGAGGTTCCTTGCTGCCGGAAAGAACCTCGGTTGAATCTTGAGTTGAATGTCGAGGTTCACGTAGAGGTGAACCGGTTGAATGTCGAGGTTCGCTGGCGTAGGCGAACCTCGGTTGGCGTCGGGGTTCACCGCCGTAGGCGAACCTCGGTTGAATGTCGAGGTTCCTTTGCGTGGCGAACCTCGGTTGAATCTTGAGTTGAATGTCGAGGTTCACGGTAGGGCGAACCTCGGTTGAATGTCGAGCCTGCGGCGATCCTGTTCGACTTTGATCTTTGCTGAGGCGAGCCTCGTCAAACTCTTGTTGTAGGCGAGCCTCGTCAAACTCTTGTTGTAGAGCCTCGTCGAACCGGCGTTGTGGCGAGCCTCGTCAAACCGGCGTTGTGGCGAGCCTCGTCAAACCGGCGTTGTGGCGAGCCTCGTCAAACTCTTGTTGTAGGCGAGCCTCGTCGAACCGGCGTTGTGGCGAGCCTCGTCAAACCGGCGTTGTGGCGAGCCTCGTCGAACCGGCGTTGTGGCGAGCCTCGTCAAACTTTGAGGTTGTGGGCGATTTTGGCCTATGCAGGCGAGCTTCAAGCAGCGACTCCAAGTCTTCCGCGAGCTTGTGCTTGAGGCGAGCTAAGCTCCTTTGCGGCGAGCTTGCTTCAGGCGAGCCGAGAACATGCTACGAAGAGCGGGTCATAACTTTCAAACCGTATGTCGAATTGGGCCGAATTATATATGAAAATCGACCATCTCGGCGAGATGGAGCCAACCAAACCCACCCGAAGGGTTCAGTTTGCTCGGTCATTTTGCCAAATTCCTTCGGTTTGGGAGATATCGACACTTTTGTCTATTTTGTAAAGTCAAGCATTGGTGAACTTAACCTTTAGGCGGGCGACTTCACTCGAGATGGACCCTTAAGCTCTTTTGCTCATTCGAGGAGTTCTTGTGTAGGGATTAAGGCAATTTTATTGCCTACACTGAAAGAAGTTATTCTAGCGGGATGTTTGCCATTGGGCCATGACATCAAAGCGGTATGGAGCTTCGGCGTTCTGATCTATCCCTCACAACCGAATTGAATCGGAGCTTGCCGGAGTTGAGCTTCCTTGACTGAGGTTGCTTCTCCTTTGCTTCAGAGCGCTTTTCTCTAGCCAGCATGCTGCATTGTCCTTTCTGCCGCGAGTGGGAAAGTCATTAGCCACCCGATTCGACAACATCTTCAGCGTTTGGATTTGGGTCAATGCGGATACTTATGTAGGTGTATTAGGTGTCACTCCTTGTGGCAAAGACTTCATGCTCTTCTTGAGCCGGAAAGTCACCACTTCTTCATCGTCCTTCTCTGGAATTAGGCGGCATGGCATAGTTTGCCTTTTCCTTTAGACTTCCTTTTGGCCAGGATGTAGTCAGCGATGGAGTCTTCCGGCAAGTCGGGGAGCCAAAGGATTTCTCCATTCTTTGTTGTGTCTGATGCGAGCCCTTCTCCGTTGCGCGTGAGGATCCTCATTCACCATCTTTATTCCTACTTTCATGGTGGCGTCGGTTGAAACCAATCAAAGGCCCGATCCGAAGCTTATAGAGGCGCATTTGCTCCACCTTCTTCTCCTTAGAGGGTTTTGGATAATCCTTGACATCGATCAAGGCTGAATCTTGTCCTTGAGATGGTAGCGAGAACTTTGTAGGATGATATGCTGCCTTGTGATAAAGCGCGGTGCGGATCTGTAACCTTGTTTGCCTCCTCTTGGTTCACAATTGGGGCAAGCTGGATCTTATTGTTCTCGAAGGTATTTGAAGATGCGGGAACTTCTCGTCTTTGAGCGAGTAAGTCTTGGGAAACCTCGAGGGAAGGTTTGATTTTGAGTTTGTTGGCGCCATTGAGGCTGCGATTAGCGTGGTGCGTTGTTGCATTTCTTTGTTGTGGTTGCGATTCGAGCGTTTGATTAAGCGTCTGAACTTTTCGGCTTTACCTCTACTCCGCGGGGATAAAATACGCTGTGAGCATTCACCATAGGTGACCTCTCTCCGCTTTCTTCCTTTTGAGAATCGTTAGAGCTTGCTCTCGGCGTATCTTTAAATCTTTCTAGGTCACCGGTTGATGCGATTACCATTGCTTCCACGTCCAATGGCGGGTTGTTGTGACAAGTTTGGAGAATGAACTTCTCGTTATCCGGTCTCGGCAATTCATTGCCTTATTTCGAACCTCTTAGCCGAAGTTATCCACTTTGTTCCCGTCTTTACGTTTCGTCCAGCAAAGACCCGATGGATACCTGTGTCATCGTCGAAAAGAAATTGGTGAGAAACATGGTCTCCTATCATCGGCTATTAAGCTCCTTTGGTTTGAGGCGGTACCAATCGAAGAAGCTGACTCCACGAAGGTGCTGTGAATGATAGAATGATGGGTAATTTTGAGTGATTACCTAGTTGCAAGTATACAACCCTTATCAAGTTATAGTATAAAAGATTATCGATCCGAGGAGCGGAAGTAGGGAGGAGTTTTGCTCAAGTTTTGGTTCTCAAATTATCTTGACAATTAGGAGTTTATTCAAATAAAATAAAGTGAGAAATGGTGAAAGTGGATGTGGAGATAAGAGAGTGGATTGTGGATTATGTGCAAAAAGAGGAGAAAAATAGTGGTTATATGCACATAATAACAAAACTAGGTTTGAGATTATATGCACATGGAGGGAAAATGAGATTGAGAGAAAATAAGTGCAAAATAAAAGAAAGATTGAGAGAGAGAGAGAGAGTAAAGGAAAATCAAAATCAAGAATAAAGGAAAATAACAACAAATGGAAAACAAGGATAAGTGGAAAATAAAGAAGGTAAAGTATGGAGGATTAATTAAAGATATGAGGAATCTAGAGTAGATCCACTTAGCTTATCTCAATCTCATGAGAATGAGTTGGATTTGTTAGCTAGTTTCAAACAATCTCTAGGGATCCCACAAATATTGGCTCCACACTTAGAAAAGGTAATTTAAGAGGGTTCTAACCTCAAGGTGAATTAAAAGGAAAATCTATTCTAGAAAGTAAATACAAAATTAAATACATTGCATGAAAGTAAATTGCATGAAAGTAAATTGCATGAAATTAAATTGCATGAAAGTAAATCTAAGCTACAAAGCAATAAATGAACAAGAAAGAAAATGAAAAAGAAATAAAATAGAAACCAACAACTCTGATCTTAATCCTCCTCCCCTTGGATTAGAGAAGAAGAGAAGAAATTGAAAAATTTCATTTATTGTGTAACAAAAGTTACAATTTTGGAAGGTCTCCTCAATTAAGAGTAACCCTCCTCTCCAAATGGAGTTTTACAAAATATTTCACACTCAAAACACTCGACCTTCACCCATTTATAGCCAAACGGAGTTGATGTGAACCATTGGATCAAACAGCCAAAAGGAAGAGAAATCCACCATTAATCGAAATCATTTGGGAACCGATCGGTTGGCCCGGTTAGTTGCTTAACGGTTGGTCAACCAGGTGGTTCCCAACCAATTTCTTTTCTTGATTTTTCTTCAATTTCTCTTGGATCAATTTGGTATCTTGGGCCTTGGTTTGTCTTGATTTGGGCTTCAAATATTGGTAGAAATTGAGAGAATTTGAGTCATTTGGGCTTTTATTCATTATTTCTTTATTAGCACGCAAAATAAGATAAAATGATTATTAGTAATATCGTTATTCATATAACATAGGTAATAAGGGTATAAAAATGTAATTAAAATGTGATAATCAAATACCCCACACCTAAGCTTTTGCTAGTCCTCTAGCAAAGAAAATAAAGAAAACCTAACTCACTTTCGCGGGAATCGCGGTTGTATTTAGCATACAACAAGCCTTTAAACCCCTAGGTTACCCTAGTGGGCGAGTTGTAGTCGTGAGGGTTTTGCGATGAATATACCCACAAAATTCAGTCAACTTGCCAATTTAAAGAGTTAATAAAATAATTAATTCATTTGATATCTTCAAACATTCCAATTGAAGTTGGTTAATACTCAAGAAAACGTTTTATCATAACTCCATGTAATTTTCTTAAGAAAATCCTTTCATTATAGTTATACAAAACCAAGTTTAACTCAAAATTTAATTTAAAAGTTTTGAAAGGACATGCTAACCCTTTGTTTTAAACAACTTCAAGTCTTTTAATCCATTTTATTTTTCAAGAACATATACAAATATAACTATATACAAAAACATGGTTAGTATGATTTTTTTTTTTTTTACTCTTTATTCCTTGGTGGTTTTGTTCTTTTAATCGGGCTTTCTAAGTGACCATTTAGCGAGTTTGGGCCAATGAATCCCAACCCAATTGGGCTTAGGTCATTAAGCATAGAAATACTCCTCGGGCTTAATTACTCAGTCAACTTAGGCTTAGTAAAATAGAACCACCAATGATTTTAAGAAATTTTTCTTCTATTTATTAAGTTAGTATATATATGTGTGTATATGTATATATATTCTGAACAATATTT
The DNA here is from genome assembly GCA_012295165.1 of Asparagus setaceus. Classification (NCBI taxonomy): domain Eukaryota; kingdom Viridiplantae; phylum Streptophyta; class Magnoliopsida; order Asparagales; family Asparagaceae; genus Asparagus; species Asparagus setaceus. Next base: position 77,102,136 of record CM022702.1, read on the forward strand.
GGATCAAGACAACTTGAAAAATTATTTTCAACTCTAAGTTAGGCATGCAAAATTTCATTACTTTAATTAAAATCTAAGTTACAACTTAAGTAAAGTATATTACTTTGAAAATCATTTCTTAAGAAATTTATTTGGAGTTATCATAAAAGGTAAACTTGAGTATAGAACCAACTAAGGATTAGAAGACTTAAATTCTATCAAATTGATCAATTATTAATCAACTCTATTAAGTTGGCAAGTGACTTTGAAAAGAGGAAAAAATGACATAAAGAAAGAAAATGGTAAGAAGAGGAAAAATGGATAAAGAGCAAAATGACTAATTCCCACCCCTAAATTTTGCATTGTCCTCAATGCAAATTCTATTATGCACAAAGTAAAAGCAGGATAAGCATGGAAGCACTTACATTTGTTAGATTAGACTTGAACAATGACAAAAGTCTGTAATTACCTTTGGTATGAGAGAGGTGAAGTCAAAATTTATTCTCTCTTTTTTTGAAAAGAACAAGAAACTCTCACATGAGAGAAGAATAAATTCTTTTATTATTATTGTGGGACAAAAAGTAAAATGTAGAATAAAAGATAAAACATGAGAAGCTCATTCTACATTAAATCCTACTATTCTTGAAAATTCTACCCAAAATTTAAAGAATTTCAAGATGATATAATCAATGATGTTCTCAAATTCTGAAAATTCCAAGGTTTGCAATGTGTTTTGCGACAAATTAAGGTAGGTCTTATGGTGTTATGCATTTTGAACTTAGATTTTTGATTAATGAAAATTTGACATTTTGGTTGCTCTTTCAAAAATCTAAGCTCATCGAAAAAGAGTTCTTGAATGTTGCATTCAAGAGGCATGTATTCAACACGGTTCCCTCATTTGGAAAATCAAATCGAATTTTTAAGATTTCCGGTTCCTCATGAAGATTTCCTCAAAACTAATGTCGATTCATTCTCTACTTACATTAAACTTTCTTGGATGTAATTGATTTGAAGAACATCAATATTATTTCTGGATTGAAAATATTAAGTTGTGATCCGATTCCCAAAAGCGACTTCATGTGACCGGTTCTGATTGATGAGCATTAGAAGTGGCTAGAGCGGTCTTCCTAAGATCCGCGAATTATCGTCCTTTGGGATTGGAAGCGGGTTGTGTTTCGAGGACTCTGAAATCAACAGGGAAAATGAAGTCTCCAACCTTTATCGGTACATCTGTTATTTCACCCATAGGGACCTTAACGAGATCTATCATTAAGCTGAAGTGTGCATCTAGTTGGCTTGAGTTCCCGACACCTAGTTGTTGGTAGATCGAATCTGAGCAAGTTGACACTGGCCCCAAGTCTAAAAGCCTTATCGATATGAGTATTACCAATGATACATGGGATGGTAGGACAACACGGATCCTTATGTTTCAATGGTACGGACTTTGAGAGGACTTCAGCGATATTGGCGGCAAGAAAGACTTTCTTTGGAACATTTATTTGCCTCTTTTGGTACATAATTCCTTTAAAATTTGGCATAAGAAGGAATTTGTTCAATGACATCTAAAGAATGTTGACCTTAACACGCTTGAAAGTCTCTAGAATTTTCTCCTCACGAGAGGAGTGCTTCCTAGGCACGAGTCTATCGGGTAAGGAACAGCTGGTTTAAATTGATTAGACTCTGGTTACGGTTCGGGTTACAGGTCATCAGTGTGATTTCGAAGGAGAGAATTTGTTAGGTTCGGGGTTTCACTTAGAGGCATTCTAACCGATTATCGACTGTCTACGACCGTAGTGAATGGATTGCATTCACTTCAGCTTAGTAGGTTGAACTTGATCCGTGTCCCGGGTTGGGCGCGGGTTGACTCGGAAAAGTTCCTTTCTCTCTCTCACTCATGGCATTAGCTAGTTGACCAAGTTGGGTTTCTAACCTAGCTATGGCTTGAGTGTTGGAAGTGAGTTGACGGTTGATTGCATGAAGGAATTGGTGTTTGATGTTTGAGTCAATAAGTTAGGTAGTGCATGTAGAGGTTTTAATCAAAGTATCTAGACCCTTTTCGAGAACATTAAGGCGTTTATCATGATCCATAATTTGAGGAGTGTGATTTGCAGATTGGTAATGAGGAGGCTGGTTTTGAAATGACAGATTTGGTTGTTGAAAATTGAGAGGCTGTATTGCCCTATAGAAATTGTTGGGTTGAAGAGGGAGTGAAATTTTGATATCCGGAGTAGTTTCCTGGTTCCATGCAAAATTTGGATGATTTCTCCAACTGGATTGTAGGTTGGAGAAAATGGATCATTCAGGACTGAAATCGTTTATCGACCTAGTGGTGACCGGATCCTAAAAGTTCCTCGAAACATGAGATGGAGACAGACGATTATGACAACTGAGGTAGAAACTTGGTTGATTTGAGCTGGAGCTCGTTCTTTGACTTCTAAAGCTTCTAACCTACGCATGATTGTCACCATCTTTGCTTGGAGGCTATGTTTGTTTCTAAGGACAGATACTTGGTTTTGGGTTGGGAAGCTGATGAAACACGGTCATCACAATGTTCCCTTGCATGGTTTTCTCGGATAAACTCTCTAAAAGTCCCAAGCTTCATCGGCATTTTTCTTCATGAAATCCCCTTGACACATTGACTCTAAGGAAGTTTTGAAGAATAATCAATCCTTCATAAATGATTTGGCATAATCGCCACTTTTCAAGACCATGGTGAGGACATTGGATAAGAAGATCTTTGAATTTGTCAAAATACTTCCAAAAAGGTTCTCAGGACAATTTTAAAATTTTGAATGCTGTTTCTAAGCTTGATTGTTTTATGGATAGGAAAGAATTTTTTAGAAACCACAAATTCACCCCAAGTTGAGATGGAATCAGTGGGCAAGCTATCTGACCATTTTTGGCTTTGTCCTTAAGGGCAAATGGAATAAATCGAGTTTGATCGCATCTTCGGTTAAGTCCCTCATCTTGATCATGAGGCAAACTTCTTCAAATTAGGAGATAAAGATGTATCGTCTTGGTTTAGACTCTAAGAATTTGGGAAGCATGTTTATGAAATGCGGTTGAAGTTCAAAATTGGTTCCATTTACCTCGGGGAGTTTTATGCAAGAGGGTTGCATTTCTAGTGGGGTAACAAACATCTTGAAGAGAACAGGTGGGTTGGTTATTAGCCATTTCGTTTGGTTCAAGAGATGAATCAAAAGCGAATTAAACGATTAGTATTATCCCTAACCCAAGTTTGCATACACCAAAATCAAAATTTTTTATTTGAAAAGGATAAGAGAAAAAGTTAAGAAGATGATGAGAAAAAATAAGGAAAACTAACTAAAAAAATCAAGGCAATCACTTTCCAATCACCCTAACTCTAGGGTTAAGCCTAAACTTGACTTAGACCAGCTCTAACCAAAAATTCCCTTAGTGAAAAGATCAAAGTTTACTTGGGTAATGCCAGGAAGGGATAGTACTAGAGGAGATCAAAGATCAATTAAGTACCTCTTTCCTTTGAATGCAATACACCCCTAAACCTTGCCTTAGACACCAATTAATCCAAATAAACTTGGACCGGTTCACTTAAGGATTTCTTGTTCCTTAATGAGCTCGAATCCTTAGGGGCCAACGTCTAATCAAATTTTAAGAGGCTTGGGTAAGTGTAGTGAGGAATTAGTGATTTTGGGCTAAGGAAAGGGTGATGAAATCCCTCACCTTATCTTGATTAATGGGTTTTGCCCTTAAGATATTTTCAAGTGTGTGCCAAATCAAGATGCTCAAATCACTTGGTGAATTCCTACTATTATATGAAATGCAACCCTAAAATTAAAAGCAACTAAAAGGATGCAAAAACAAAAATCTTTTTATTTTTTTTATGGTGACAATAAAAATGTAGAGTTTATTAGAGTTGACAAGGGTAAAAATCTTTTTATTTTTTTATTTTTTTTATTTTTATTTTTATCCTAATTGTCTCTAATGTGAATGAACTATCTAAAGGGTGGAATTGAAAATACTAGATGGAGTTACTTACCTAAAAGCAATGCAATGCCTGGTTGGAGGCAATTCCTCAATCTTGAATCTTCAACTCTTGATCTTCAAGCTCCAAGTTCCTACACAAAAGAAACACACAAAATAAAACCAAACTTAATGAAAATCCTACTTATGCACTGTTCCCGTGCAGCATGCAAAAACTTGATGGGTAATTTTGAGTGATTACCTTAGTTGCAAGTATACAACCCTTATCAAGTTATAGTATAAAAGATTATCGATCCACGAGGCGGAAAGTAGGGAGGAGTTTTCTCAAGTTTTGGTTCTCAAATTATCTTGCGACAATTAGGAGTTTATTCAAATAAAATAAAAGTGAGAGAAATGGTGAAAGTGGATATGGAGATAAGAGAGTGGATTGTGGATTATGTGCAAAAGGAGAAAAATAAAGTTGAGAGTTGAGAGTGGTGGTGGTTATATGCACATAATAACAAAACTAGGTTTGAGATTATATGCATGGAGGGAAAATGAGATTGAGAGAAAATAAGTGCAAAAATAAAAGAAAGCAAGATTGAGAGAGAGGAGAGTAAAGGAAAATCAAAATCAAGAATAAAGGAAAATAGCAACAAATGGAAAACAAGGATAAGTGGAAAATAAAGAAGGTAAAGTATGGAGGATTAATTAAAGATATGAGGATTCTAGAGTAGATCCCTTAGCTTATCTCAATCTCATGAGAATGAGTTGGATTTGTTAGCTAGTTTCAAACAATCTCTAGGGATCCCACAAATATTGGCTCCACACTTAGAAAAGGTAATTCCCTAGGGTTCTAGCCTCAAAGTGAAGAAAAAATCTATTCTAGAAAGTAAATACAAAATTAAATACATTGCATGAAAGTAAATGCATGAAAGTAAATTGCATGAAATTAAATTGCATGAAAGTAAATCTAAGCTACAAAGCAATAAATGAACAAGAAAGAAAATGAAAAAGAAATAAAATGAAACCAACAACTCACGATCTTAATCTAATCCTCCTTTTGGTCCTTGGATTAGAAGAGAAAGAGAAATTGAAGGGTGAAAAATTTCATTTATTGTGTAACAAAAGTTACAATTTTGGAAGGTCTCCTCAATTAAGAGTAACCCTCCTCTCCAAATGGAGTTTTATAAAATATTTCACACTCAAAACACTCGACCTACCTATTTATAGCCCATGAGTTGATGTGAACCATTGGATCAAACCTAGCCAAAAGGAAGAGAAATCCACCATTAATCTGAAATTGTTGGGAACCGATGGTTGGCGTCCGGTTATGCTAACCGTTGCCACAGTTGGTCAACCGATTGGTTCCCAACGAATTTTCTTTTTTTTTTTCTTCACGAATTTCTCTTGGATCAATTTGGTATCTTGGGCCTTGGTTTGTCTTCAGATTTGGGCTTCAAATATTGGTAGAAATTCAGAGAATTTGAGTCATTTGGGCTTTTATTCATTATTTCTTTATTAGCCCGCAAAATAAGATAAAAATGATTATTAGTAATATCGTTATTCATATAACATAGGTAATAAGGGTATAAAAATGTAATAAAATGTGATAATCACCCGAACCATCAAGGGCTCATTAGAATGATAACTAGATGAGACTTGAGTAGATCAAGTCTTGGAGTGGAATACAGTCCTTTCATTCAAGTAAAGTTGATGAAATTTGATTTTTTGTCGGATCACGGATTGATTCCCATTCCTCGGGTAGGACATGGTATACCGTCTTCTTTACCTCTTGGTGAAATCAAAGTATTGATTTTGCTCTCAAGGTCTTTATTTTCTCATTTTCCCCTCGTCTCCGTTCCGGATAAGCTTGGGGAGAACGGCGGTGTTATCATGCTAGCGTTTTGCAGGCGACCGATCATCTTCGTTTGACCTCCTTCTCTCTGTCGTGTATCGCTCTTTAAGTTGACATTATTGCAGAAACGCTTTCGCTTGGCGGTTCATTATCAGCGTGGATCGTTGGTCATGCATTGCTCTCATCATCTGCATGGCGGTTCCATTCAAGCTTAAAGTTGTCCCTTTGCTTGGTTAGGGCCTCTTCAAGCATCACGGGACACTTGTTCCTGGTGATCATGAGCGCCTCGCGGAATGTCCTATCTTTGAAATTATATTATCGGAAGCCATTGCGGGCCGCATCGAGACACTTTATCATCGAGGGTAATCCCTTACGCATCTTGCGATAATTGGGTGTCTAACAGTCCGGACCGCAATCGAGTCATTAGTTGCGGCCAGAGCGACGCGTGGCGTCCCTCTGGCGGTCATATTGATGGTAACCTTTCGGCAATTCATGCATACGAAGCCCATCTCTTCTTTGGCGTCTTGACTTGGGTTGGCGCATTCTCGTGCGAGCCTATCAAACCCGATGCCTTTTAAATCGTTTAAGCCTTATGGTTGCACTCGATAACAGCCTTGATGGTTCGAGCACAAGCAAGGCATGTTTGGTTCAGGCGTTCCTTTTGGGACTTGCACCATACCCGATGCGATAGTACAACTTCGTCGGCATGAATACGGGGGCAACCTATCGTGTGTTGTACGATTTCCGGTATAACGTTGTCATCATTAGATGAGGCGTCTCCTTCGAGAGAAAATAGGCCTTTCATAAGTCACTTTCGCGGCCTTGCGCCAGCGGTGTGAATCTTCGGCGGGCTCGGACGATTTGAAGCCGGTCGCGGCATTGCGGATTCTTCTTATCTTTGTGGAGTGCGACCCCACATCGAGTGACCCGTGATTCATTTAGCGGACCGGCGATCCTTGGCGGTAAGCACTTTGGTCGTGGCGAGAGTTGGCCGTAGGAAGTTTGAGTGTAGACCGGAGGTAACCGGCATCAATACCACTTTGTTGAGGTGCTCACAATTTACGATTTGAGCAGGGGGCGAGGAAGTTGGCTGGCGGCGGCTGGAGCTTGGATCTGGGTTACGTGAATTGAAGCTTCGGCGGACTTGGGCTTCAAACTAGCGATTTGTTGGCGACTTCTTGGTGGTCTCCTCCTTCAACTTCAGCGGGCTTGTTGCACCAAGCCGTGCGCGCGAGGCCTAGGGCGCTTCGGATCGCTCACGGCGTAGAGCGGTTCCGTTTGACTTCGGACCCATTCATTTATGGCGGCTTGTATGAGTGCGGCGATCGAACCGGTCTACGAGTCAGCAGATCTTAGATCCGCCTCATAGCGGACCCCATCCATTGATTCTTTTGCACGGCTAATTGTTTTAGCCGGTAGCGTCCTCGGCGGGCTCTCTTGGAGAATCCGCGGCGCCATTAGCGAGGAATCGACCCTGCAAAGATAGGGGTTTTGAGGTTTGGCGTTGTTAGAGTAGGAACCACCGTTATCTGCAGTCTTGGCTGGCCCGGTGGTGGTGGATTTTACCGCCCTCGCGCATCGAGGCGTCGAATCGTCCTTGTGGAGACCATCTTGGACTTCGAGAGGCCCGGATCGGGCGAGGAAGAGATACTCCTCATTACTTCTTTTGGTCGAACTTCGAACTTCGACCTCTTCTATCATCAGGGATGCGGATGCGGATTCGCGACCCGGCGGCTTCTTTGTTGAAGCGTTGGCTCTTGTTAACCCGGCTTGTTAGTAGGAAAGTCGTTGTTATTCATTCTTTGTATTGAACTTGTTTACGGCCGTTTATCTACAACAAAATTCAAAATGCCTTTTATTTTAAGGTGTACAATGAAAATGAAAATTACAACTTTTTTGGCCTTCGGATCTCTATCACGGGATCACCGCTTGTGTGGTTCTTCGCTTGTCTGGGGACTTTTTATTGATCAGTGGACCCGCGCAATTCGATCGGTGGGAGCAGGGTTACGGAACTATAGATGTGGAGGGCTTGTTTCAGAAGGAAGCGAAGCGCTGAGAGGATCACACTCAAGAAGGAGAGTGCCGGGGATCACCTCCGCGAAGGAGAGGATGGAGGGGCGGGTGAGATCTACTAGGAGAAATCTGTGGCAGCGGCGGGTTAAACACTACGCGATTTGTAAATCGATGTTGGCCGGGACTTATGCTTTGGTGCTTTCCGGGCTGTCGTCGCGGTTCGTGGATCTCGCGAAATTTGTTGAAAAAATCCCAAAATCGGTGAAGTCCAAGCACGATCCAAAAATCAGCCCTCATCCAAGACCACCCCTATTTATACAAATCGGAGGTGTCTTGAAACCACCAAGGTGGCTCGGCCGCTTGGTAGAGTGGCACCGACCAGTGGTGGCCGGCAGCCTCGGCGTAGAACCTCGACAGTTGGAGGTGGCTGGCAATGCCGGGAGTCACCGGCCACTTAGCGCTGATCGATGGCGAGGTAACTTCGGTCGATGGCGAGGTTAGCCGTTTTAGTTTTTCGAGTGTTTTCCGTCGTTTTCGCGTCGTTTTCCGTCGACTTTCTCGGTCTTAGGGCTTAGTTTTCATCTGGTGATGTCTTTGTTGTGTTTGATCCGTATCGATCAACTTTGAGCTCAAGCGGCTGCGTTTCTGTTGGCCGGACTAAATACGGTTGATTAAATCACCGTCGGCGTTTGAGTTTAGTCAACTTCGCCTCGTCGAACCGTCGTCGGGTTTTCCACGACGTCGTTTTATTGGCTGCGTGCGCCTTAGGCTTTCACTTCATGCGTTAATCGACTTCGCTTTATGCGTTTTGCGTAATCCGTCGTCGAGTTACGATTGTATTTGTGGACGGATGCGTCGGTTGTCAACCCACCGTTTACGGAGTCTTGTTAGAGATGCTTGATAAGCAATTTTAAGCCTACACTTTCGCGTTCAAGTGCTCAAATCGTCTTAGCATTCCAAGTGCCAAGTCATCGGCATATCGGCCAGCTGCTCACATCGCGGCCAAGCCATCGGTGTTTGACGATTGACAAATGTCATTTGGTCCACAGCGGCATTCTCACGGGAAGGAGGCTTGAGGTGAATACCTTGGAGTCATTTCTAACATGATTGGTATAGGGAGACCATCAATCTCTAACTTTCGATGAGTTAGAGGCAAATCGATCCCGGCTGAAGAGCTTTGAATGACTCCGCGGAGTTTACCGACATCTCGGACTCGAGCAGGGTCATATCCCCGTCAACTATCAAAAGTTAGCTAAAGGGTTAGTGGATGATGAGCATTCAGCCATCGAATCTCAATCCTCTAGTTCTTTAGGTGGAGCATGTGGCTGTCTACACGACGGAGAATCTTGAAGATTTTAAGAAGAGGCTCGAAGAGCATCGGGGCTATGATACAAAAAGTCCTGCGATCACAACAAGAGTCCATCGATCTACTTGAGATATGATAAACCAACTTGTTGCGGATAGGGCTCAAGTTCACATGTTGGCTCAACACCTGGTAGGAATCATCACGGAAGGAGAATTCGATCCTCAAAGCGAAAGAAAAAGTGAATGAAACTCTAGATCAAAGCCCATCGCATAGAATCCTCCTCTAAAGAAGGAAGAGAGGCGAAAATGAAGCGAGTCCTCAATCGGCAAAAAATCACGAGCTGGAAGCCGCCTTAATGCCATGGCTAATGAGTGCGAGCTCCAATCGAGGGTTGTCGGTATCCTGCCGAGAATGGGATACGGTTCCTTATCCTCAAAATTTAAAATCCCGCTACAAGCTTCTTCGGCTGACGCGGGATCACCGAACCAACACATCTACCATTTTAGGTCCGCGGTGAGAATGTGATGGCAAGCGATGTTATAGCGGCTCGTTTGTTGGTTAGCACCCTCAAGGGGTTGCCTTTGAATGGTTCATGGCTGCCGGGGATGTATCAATGGGAATGATTTAGAGAGAGACTCTTCTGTCATGATTCTTTGAAGATGACCACGAAAATTCTGTCACTTCTCTCCTTATCATTAAGCAAGAGGCCTATCAAAGTCTTAGTCAAGCGGTTCGAAGCATGGCTCTTGATGCTCGATAGGTATGACATGAATGCTTTCGATTGACACACAATCGGCACAATTTACAAACCAATCTCCTAGCTCAAATGTGGATTGCAAAATATCATTCCAGGAAACAACTAGTCTCCCAGGGCGAACAGGCTAAAGCAATTATTGCTAGGATTGAAGCTGAAGAAGAGGAGACTGACTCTGAAGACCTGGCTATTGATGATCCGGCTCTAAATCGCGAGGCCGAAGACTCAGTTAGTATCAACCTAGGATAATTACAGACGTCGTCAATTTTGTCAAAAGACGTCATGTATCCCAAAGACGGGGGGTTAATTATTTATTATTTTCTTAGTAGAATGATAAATTCTAAATATTGTCAAGTTAACAAAATACTTTTGACAATGTAAGCACTTCAACGTGCAGCAGCACCACCAAAATCAACTTATCAATCCTCTTCAATAGGATGATAAGTCTACAAAGTTACTCAAATCGTAACACAATCCCATCAGGTTAACAATGCACCTCTGACAACCAACTTATCAATCCTCTCCAATGGGATGATAAGTCCCAAAGATGCTCCAATGTAGCGTATCCTTGTCATGTTAACCTCACACCTCGACAATCAACTTATCGACTCTCTTCAATGGGCGATAAGTCCTCAAAGATTCCGAATCATGATGTATCATTGTCATGTTAACCTAACACCTCGACAATCAACTTATGGACTCTCATCAATAGGCGATAAGTCCTCAAAGTACTCCGATCGCAATGTATCCTTGTCATGTTAACCTAACACCTCGACAATCAACTTATTGACTCTCTTCAATAGAGCAATAAGTCCTCAAGGTTGTTATTAATAACACCACAATCCGCCTCCTGCGTGTGGGGAATTTTATCGAATCCTAAGTAGGGGTAAGTCAGCCCTAACACACATTGGGTTTAGTCTTTTACGTCGAAGAAAACACGGAATTCAAATCTGGAAAATTTTATCTCGAAACCTAAGTAGAGATAAGCGCATCTAATACATGCGGCGGGTAGTCTATTCGATGAGAAGAGCCGAAGCCTCATTATTCAACATCGTAGCATTAAGCCTAAAAGAGTTTTATTCTTTTAGCACAACGTCACATGCGAGCGGTTTAGATAATCCGCATGCTAGCCGATTCAAGCGGCAATGGGTAAAGGCTCATCAAGTCCGTTGATGGTGGGGGTTGGCCAATAACCCTAAAGTCAGCAGCGTATCTGGCGTTCCGCAATCTTTTGCGGTAAAAGATGACAAAGTCTACGTATTCAACATCGTAGTACAACGTCACGTGTGAGACAAACTCCTCTAACATCAACTTATCGACACTCTTCAATAAGAGCGATAAGTCTTAAAGTTGTTCAAATCACAACTAAATCACGACAAACAACTTATCAATCCTCATCAATAGGATGATAAGTCCTCAAATTTACTTAAATCGCAATCAACTTATCAATCTTCCTCAACAGGATGATAGGTCTTCAAAGTTGCTCCGATCGCAATGTATCTTCATCAAGTCAACACTATACCTCTGATGATATAATCAACTCATCAATCCTCTCCAGCAGATAAGTTTCTCAAAATTGTTCAAATCACAACTAAACCCCGTCAATCAACTCATCATTCCTTTTCAATAGAATGATAGATCCACAAAGTTGTTCAAATTACAACACAATCCTATCAAAATCTGTACACATCCTCAGCAGAGTTTGATAACCAACTTATCAATCCTCCTCAATAGGATGATAAGTCCACAAAGTTGCTCACATCGCAACACAATCTTGTCATGTTAACCTCACACCTCTGACAGTCAATTTATCAATCCTCCTCAATAGGATGATAAGCCCCAAAGCCTTGTTAACACCACAAGCCCGAAGCCTTGTTCAAACCACAAACCCAAAGACTTGTTCAAACCACAAGCCCGAAGCCTTGTTCAAACCACAAGCCCAAGCCTTGTTCAAACCACAAGTCCAAAGCCTTGTTCACACCACAAGCCATGTAAGCCTTGTTCACATCACAGGCCTTAAACCTTGTTCAAATCACAGGTTTCATATTTTGTCCCCCGACAAAACCTAAACTTATCGACTCTCATCAATAGAGCGATAGGTCCTCAAAATCTTGTTCAAACCACAAGTACCCAATTTTATCAAGTTAACTCCACACCTCTGATAAAATCAACTTATCGACTCTCATTAATAGAGCGATAGGTCCTCAAAATCTTGTTCAAACCACAAGTACCCAATTTTATCAAGTTAACTCCACACCTCTGATAAAATCAACTTATCGACTCTCATTAATAGAGCGATAGGTTCTCAAAATCTTGTTCAAACCACAAATACCCAACTTTATTAAGTTAACTCCACACCTCTGATAAAATCAACTTATCGACTCTCTTCAATAGAGCGATAAGTCCTCAAAAATCATCATCAAGTTAAAAATTCCACCTCTGATGATAAAACCAATTTATCAACTCTTTACAATAGAGTGATAAGCCCCCAAAAGCTTGTTCAAATAACAAGTATGAAAGGCATGCCTAGTTAACACTATACTTTTGGCACCTTAAAGAAAAGTCTAAAATACTTAGTTGGAAATGTGGGGTTCATCCCGTTTTACTCATAAAGCGAAGGATCACCCCGCATTTCAACACAGGTGGCGCGTTTAAACACGAGCAGCGATGGCCGACTCAGCCTTTCAACCTCAAAGCGCTAGGATCGGTCCAGCGTAGCAAAGTTCAAGCGCTCACGGTCACTCACGCATTTTAAAAAGCAAAAGCGGAGTTCACCCATGCAAGGCGAGCGACTAAGCGTGGACAAAAGCGAGCGTAACTTCTTTGAAGATAGAATGAGGAGCAATACCTTCCCAGAATCAAACAAAAGAAGATATCCAAAGTATTCCGAAAGCTTGTCCCAGTCAATCACGAACTTTCAAAAACTTTGGAGGGTTATGGTATAAAATTGCGAAGGCGGTAATATCAATGAAACACTATCAATGATGGTTACAAGGCGGCGACTTTCCGCGACAACAAAGGAGAATCGAAGCTAATGTCTCAAGTACAAGGATTACAAGTTGACAATCCTTGTGGAAAGAGATCATAAGTATTGATCTCTTCAAAGCAAAATGCGGGGCTCTGTAGAGTCGAAAAAGTTTTGTTTGATTGACTTTGAAAAGAAATTACAATCACACTCTTTCGATTACAGAGGAAGAGGAGATTGATTTGACTCCTCTTTTTGTATGGGTTCTTGGTGGCGAAAGAAGGCTTCACTCAATGCTCCGTAGAGATCCGCTTTCGTTGGCGATCGAGCAGCGGTTGATGATTGATGAAGAACTTCGATCTTTCGTCGCCAAATGCTAGATTTTCCAAAGTCCCTGTTCATAGCTATTCACGGCTATTTATAGGGCTTTAAGCATGTAACTATCATGCTAGAATGTTAAAGCGTGGGTTAGTGGGCATAGCGATGCCCACCATTTAACTGCGTGGTTATCGTGGCTTTTAGTTTACTGGTGACTTCGTTAGATGGCGAGCTTTGCTCTTCATTGGTGAACCTTGATTGAATGGCGAGCTTGAGCTTCTTGAACCGTTATGCAGGCAAATTCGATTGCATAGCGAGGTCCGCTATGGATGAACTTCAGCCTATATGACTAGCTTTGTTGTTTGGGCTAACTTCAATAATGCATTTATGCATTTTGTTGATAGCGAGCCACACAGAGGCTTAACCTCGCATGAAATGGTTGGATGGTAAGCTTCACGCAGTAGGCTAACCTTGTATGAAATGGTTGGATGGCGAAGCCGCAGGTGGCTAACCTCGCTGAATGTCGAGGCTCACTACCGTAGGCTTAACCTCGCTGAATGTCGAGGTTCACCGCTGAGGCTAACCTCGCTCAATGAAGAGCTTCGCCTGGCTAACCTCGCTCAAGGAAAGGCTTCACGCTGGCTTAACCTCGCTGAGTGAAGAGCTTCGTTTCTTAACCTCGTTTGAATGTCGAGGCTCACTACCGTAGGCTAACCTCGTTTGAATGTCGAGGTTCATCACCGTAGCTAACCTCGCTCAATGAAGAGCTTCGCCTCTGGCTAACCTCGCTCAAGGAAGGGCTTCACGCTGGCTAACCTCCTCAATGAAGAGCTTCGCTACTGGGCTAACCTCGTTGAGTGAAGAGCTTCACGCTGGCTAACCTCGCCTCAATGCTTCCGCTTGGCTTAACTTCGCTTGAATGAAGAGCTACCGCTTGGCTAACCTCGCTCAAGGGAGAGCTCGCTACTTGGGCTAACCTCGCCTTAAGGTCAAAGTCAAGTTTCGAGATCTAATGTCGAAGCCGCCTCTTGTGAACCTCGGATTAAGGCCTCAGCCTCTTGAGCAAGTCTCGCTTTGAAGCTTTAACAACTAGGGTGCGCTGACCCTCGCCAGAGAATTTTTAATCGTTTACAAGACCCCTTCAAAGTTTTCGACTTGAATCAGCTGTGGGTCCGAATACTTTGAATTTTTCTAACGGCTATCGGCGTAGGCTCACACGCCAACCTCGCTGAGTTCGATATGAGGGCAAGGCTACTTAACCTCGTGACTCACCCCACCCTTGGCGCTTCATTTCGATTTCTTTAACCGCGATCCACGCGGCAAATTGGGGATTTGACACCTTCGAAAGTGACTTTTCACATCCAAAGATCTCGCCCCAGATCTCGTATTGAAGATCACGGAGAGATCTAGGCCGATATTTCGCCGCCGCTTGGGTTCTTCGAGACCCTATATATGACAGAGGCCCCAAAGAGCCCCCTACGCCATCTTCTTCAAGCCGCCGCTATCTAAATCACCGAGATCTCTTAACGCCAAGCAATGGCCCCAAAACCGCATCCGCAAGGCAAAACTCGCTGACTTCGCTCCTCCCAATCGCCCGCCACGTAAAGACGAAGACGCCGCCGCCAAGACATGACTTTTATAATCTGGCCAGAGTTGATTTCATGACATGATTTTCACTGAGACGAGATCGATCTCAAAGATCATAACTTAATCAAGGCCACGTTTTAACGAGGCTTGCCTCATTTGGCTTGATAAACCTCATCGAGGTTCTTGATCTTCCGTGATCCTCATAGGGTCTCTGTTTTGAAACTCACCGCTTGGCGCAGGTTTGATTCTTTAGACGCAGGCTCGCTTTGGCGAAGTCTTGTTTTTGAATGATGAGTTTTGTTTAGCGAGGCTCGCCTTTCTTAAAGGATGAGTCTCGCTGTTTGTTGGACGAGGTTCATTTATCGAGACTAAATCCGCCTTTCTCGACGAGGTTCGCCGCTGATGACGGTTCGCCTATTTGGCGAAGTCTCGCTGATTGAGACGGTTCGGCCCATTTGACGAGGCTTCTGATTGAGGACTAAGTTTGTCTATTTGACGAGGCTCGCCATCCAAGTACTTTTACTCCCTTGAAGTAATGATTTAATCCCTTGACTAACTTCTCGCTTCTTTCTTTGTGTAGTTGAACATCCTCTACCGCCATCCTCAACGGGTTTTCGAGCAAACGGTACTCGTGAGGCGTAACCGACTTTCTATCTTCACCGGGCGATATCCTCAGATTTGCGGACCTGAATGAGGAAGAATTGAAACCGCTTCTCGAACCCTCACACCCACACTTAGCGCTGGATTACGATGCCCTCCTCGAATCCGCCAACCGACCGATTATAAAGCCCGTCTTATTTGGCGATGATGTCAAGATCCGTGATCTATTGACTTGGGTTCGCATAAGTGGCTCCGAGTGGTAAACTCACGCTACATGTTCTTGCCCGCAATGGAACGCGGACTATTCCCTTTACTTCACTAAGAGCAGCCGCTTCTAGAAAGATGAATTGGGATCTAACTCCTACTCAATGAAGAGCTTCATGGGCAACCTCGTTGAGTGAAGAGTCACGCTGGCTAACCTCGCCCGAATGCTTCGCTTGGCTTAACTTCGCTTGAATGAAGAGCTTCACGCCTTGGCTTAACCTCGCTCAAGGGAGAGCTCGCTACTTGGGCTAACCTCGCCTTAAGGTCAAAGTCAAGTTTCGAGATCTAATGTCGAGCCGCCCTCTTGTGAACCTCGGATTAAGGTCCAGCCTCTCTTGAGCAAGTCTCGCTTTGAAGCTTTAACAACTAGGTGCGCGCGACTCCTCTAGAGAATTTTATCGCCTATTAAGACCCTTCAAAGTTTTACTTGAATCGTGCTGTGGGTCCGAATACTTTGAATTTTTCTAACAGCCTATCGGCGAGGCTCACACGCCAACCTCGCCAGAGTTCGATATGAGGGCAAGGCTACTTAACCTCGTGACTCACCACCCTTGGCGCTTCATTTCTCGATTTCTTTAAACCGCGATCCACGCGGCAAATTGGGGATTTGACACCTTCAGTGACTTTTCACATCCAAAGATCTCGCCCCAGATCTCGTATTGAAGATCACGGAGAGATCTAGGCCGATATTTCGCCGCCGCTGGGTTCTTCGAGACCCTATATATGACCGTAGAGGCCCCAAAGAGCCCCTATCGCCATCTTCTTCAAGCCGCCGCTATCTAAATCACCGAGATCTCTTTAACGCCAAGCAATGGCCCCAAAACCGCCATCGGGTAAAGGCAAAACCCGCTGACTTCGCTCTCCCAATCGCCGCCCGCCACGTAAAGACGAAGACGCCGCCGCCAAGACATGACTTTTATAATCTGGCCAGAGTTGATTTTCACTCACTCGAGACGCAGATCGATCTCAAAGATCATAACTTTCTAACTGCCAAGGGTTTTAACGAGGCTTGCCTCATTTGGCTTGATAAACCTCATCGAGGTTCTTGATCTTCCATCCTCATAGGGTCTCTGTTTTGAAACTCACTGCTTGGCGCAGGTTTGATTCTTTAGACGCAGGCTCGCTGGCGAAGTCTTGTTTTTGAATGATGAGTTTTGTTTAGCAGGCTCGCCTTCTTAAAGGATGAGTCTCGCTGCTTGTTGGACGAGGTTCATTTATCGAGACTAAATCCGCCTTTCTCACGAGGTTCGCTGATGACGGTTCGCCTATTTGGCGAGTCTCGCTGATTGAGACGGTTCGCCCATTTGACGAGGCTCGTGATTGAGGACGGTTTGTCTATTTGACGAGGCTCGCCATCCAAGTACTTTACTCCCTTGAAGTAATGATTTAATCCCCTTGGACTAACTTCTCGTTCTTTTCTTTTGTGTAGTTGAACATCCCTCTACCGCCATCCTCAACGGGTGTTTTGAGCAAACGGTACTCGTGAGGCGTAACCTCGACTTTCTATCTTCAGCATATCCGTATTTGCGGACGGAATGAGGAAGAATTGAAGCGCTCTCTGAACCCTCGACACCCACACTTAGGCGTTGGATTACGATGCCCTCGAATCACCACCGACCCGATTATAAAGCCTGCCTTCTTATTTGGCGATGATCTTGAAGATCGGATCTATTGGACTTGGGTTCGTACAAGTGGCTCAGTGGTAAACTCGCTACATGTTCTTGCCGCAATGGAGCGTGACTATTCCCTTACTTCACTAAGAGCAGCCTTCGCTAGAAAGATGAATTGGGATCTAACTCCTACTCAAGATGGAGTCATGTGTGGTCGCCTCCATGGTGCATGTGGACCGCCATGGTCATCATGTAACCGTCTACAACCCCTTTTCCGCAGGGAGCTCACAGGAATCGTCATGGCCAACACTTTTGGTCGTGCTTTCCATAAAGGCGGAGGGCAATTCCACTGCCAAAGATTTCCGGACTCTGGTGGTCTCGATGGGGTTCTTCTCAATGGTGGCCTCACACGAATACATTCTAAAAGAAAACCGTGACAATTGGAGAAGTTTGGCCTTAGGGCTCCGTCGGGGCAACTCAATTGGGCACGAGGAATAACTCTCGGCAATTCCTGGGATTTTGGAGTTGTATAACCGATACCACACTTTCTTCACCCGGATGGCGAATGGGGATTGCTTTGCGAGATGGCGAGGTTTGGACTACCTCATGGAAGGTATCAGACGAGGAGTACATCCCGGTATAAAGAACTGATGGATTTGGAAAAGATCACCCCAAGTAGTGGAGACCTATTGGGAAGTGATGTGCCACTATCATATTTGCACATGTAGGCAATTCTACCGATAAGAAGGGGAGAAGTCCATTAGTCATAATATTTGGGCCCACTACCTCTTTGAAGGGTCAATGATAAGGAAGGTATTGTGGTGCCCACAGGTCCTCTTGGCGGGTACATTGTCGCGGCTTGTGCTTGACAACCTTCCGCTTTCTTATGTGACTCACCTGACGAGCATGGCTTCCTACAGGACGACGCTTGACACTTATATTTATCGAGGCGGGGAGCCGATTTCTTCAAAGCGGTGCTAGCGAGGGCTACCTCATGTTATGGCTCAAACACATCATCGTCCCCACCGGCGGCTTTGATTCGTTGGCGGTGAGGTGATTTTCCCTCTTGTTTGCTTAGCTCCGCAGTCGTTATGCACTTCTTCCTGCATGATTGCCCGTATTCATTAGGGATTGCGGCGTCTTTGTTAGCATATACGCCGTAATGCGAGAACCCAGGGTGGAATTACCATCGCCTATCTTATGGCGTGGTTTGTCATGCAGCGCCCTACTCTCATGGGTACACCCTCTTGCTCATATAGAGGACAAATTACTCCTTTCATCCGAGGCTAGAGAGCGTCGATTGGAGCGACATTGTAGGCCGATCAAAAATCCTCTAGGCGAGGGTCACGACACCCTAGTTGTTAAACTTCAAAGCGAGGCTGTGGTAGAAATTTGGACCATATAAACAAGACTTCGTCCAAAGGCTCGGCTATCTGAGGTTAGCCGAGGCGGAGTTCAATGTGCAGGCTCACCACAGCAGCTCAGCGGTCATATGATGAGATTAGCCACAACACTTAAGTTTGGCGAGGCTGCGCCTCTGATATCAAAGTTTGGCGAGGCTCACCCTAACATCAAAGTTTGGCGATTCTCCATTGAGGCAGTCGCCAAGCGTGAAACCCTCTTGTCGGTGAGTTGCCCAAGCAAGCTCTCCCTTGAGGCGAGGTTGCGCTACGGTAATGAACCTGCGACACTTATAGAGTTTAAGCCTCTGTGGTGAACCTGCGCCATTCAGCCAGAGTTACGTCTGCTAATAAACCTCGACATTCAACCGAGGTTGGCGTCACGTGATGAACCTGGCCATTCAGCAGGAGTTGGCTGGCTGATGAACCTCGACATTCGCGAGGTTAGCGTCACGGTGAACCTGCGTTCGCCGGGGTTAGCCTACAGCGGTGAACCTCGCCATTCTTTCCGAGGTTCGCGTCGGCGGTGAACCTGCGCCATTCCAGGGTTGTACAGCGGTGAACCTCGACATTTAACAGGGTTAGCCTACGATGAGCCTCGACATTCAAGGTCGTCGGTAGCGGTGGCTTAAAACCCAACCATTTCATACGAGGTTCACCTCGTGAAGCTTCGTTATCCAGCCAAATGCATCCAGTAGAGGTTGTGGCTTCGTTATCAACGAAGTTCACTCGAGTAGCGAACCTTGGTTCCACCGATCAATGGCTTGGCTTCGTCATTTAACAGCTTCGGCTTCGCCATAGCAACAAAGCCAGCGACCCGCGAAGGCCACTAAAGCGCGATACGTGGGTTAAATGGTGAGCATCGGTTATACCCACTAACCCACGTCTCCACAATTTTAGCATGATGGTTACATGCTTAAAGCCCAATAAATAGCCGTGAGCAGCCTATTAGGAAGGGACTTTGAACTTTTGAAAGCCCAAGAGACGCTGCAGAGAGATTGAGTTCCTCATCAATCATCAACAACCTTGTGGCCGATCGTCAACGGAAAGCGATCTCTACGCGGAGCATTGTGTGAAGCCTTCTTCGCCACCAAGAACCCATACAAAGAGGAGTCAAATCAACTCCTCCCTTTCCTCGAATCGAAAGTGTGATTGTAATCTTTTCTCAAAGTCAATCAAACAAAATTTTTTCACTCTACGCACATTACATGGCTTCGGGCAAGGCCTCCGACTACAAGAATTATTCTTTAACCTGCCTCCCACATTTTCCTCGAGTCACTATGGACAAGCTTTGGTGGATGAACCCAATGCTCGGTTATACCACTTTGTCACTTGGTCGCTTTTATGGCTCATGAGCATACCTACGGTATTTTATCCGCCGCCGTCCCTTATGCGTATTGAGCCTTATCTACCCTGCCGCTTTGCCCGCCGGGCTCGGTATGATCAATCAGATGTCGGTAATCCCACTCTCACTTAATCCGACGGCTACGGCTTAGTTATGGGAGCCGTGGCTTGGTGCATCGACCGCCGCTGGCAAAGACGGGTGCTTTTCCCTTCCCGCACGACCTCAATCCCGATGACGCTCACTTATTGCAAGTGGCATTGCATGGCAAACGCAGATCCTGTTTTAATATCAATTCGTCGGTTATGCTCGATTCGGCGTCGATAGAGAAGGCCGACTTCAACTAGGAGCCGATTCCGGGTCAAGGAGTATTTGAGTGCCGAGAAGGATGTTGGTGCGAGACACCACATCCACCTAGCCCTCATGAAACTCAAAGGAAATAGATGAGGCTCAATGAGTACGGCAGCAACATTCCTTCTCCCGCCGGTGTTGAAGAAACTTTCGGGCCGAACTCGCATCGAGGCACCTAGAGATTTTGTTCCTTTTGATGAACCATCGAACATCTTCCGCAGATCCTCTTGAAAGCTCTACCTCTCCACCGACCATGGAGCTGCATTCCCAAGAAACCACCCCCACTTCAGAGCCTCGGAGGCACGAGGCTTTGGTACCAACAACTCAAGGATCTAAAAGACCGTGGCCTCCCGACCAAGCGTAGTCAAGCGGGTAAGGCAAGAGGCTTTGATTGGTCCTCACGGGCTTGAGTATGATCACAAGGCCCCCGACATTGTTGAAAGTGCTCCTACCATGCCGAAATGTCCACGGCGATCGCATCGTTTCGAAGCCTGAGACCGTGACTCAAGATGAAGATGGCGATCCTCGCCGCGGATCGTGCTCGAACTTCACCGCTTTGACCGCCGCCGCCACCCCCACAATTGAAATTCGCCAATCCGGCGCCGGTTTGTCCGGCAAGCCCTTCTATCGCATCTCTTCTTTTGACTTGTCAAAGATTACGGGTATCTATGATCCGCAATAATTTCCTTACCATCTTAAAGAATCTCCTACTCAAGTGTTGGAGCGCAGGGGATTTTGCCGATCAAGGTCAGATGGAACCTCTCCCGATGTGATGCGAGTTTGACAAATGCTACAGTTTATATTGCCCTTCCCGCACACGCCCGCAATGTAGCTTTTCAACAAATGGCAAAGTAAGCGATCGACCCTTCGCCCAAGATCAAGATCGCCGCGCAGCCTTTATAAGACAAAGGGATGATTCCCAATTTGAGCTTCAACGCCAAGTGCTTGAGAAGAAGCAGTAATCCACCAAATTGGGAGATGACTACAACTCTCTTTAATGAAAACAAGAGGGTTGCCGACATCGAAGCAACCAACAACTCTTGGTTGACTCCGCACAAGGCCAGCCGATATCCGTGTCAAGCTAGCAAACGCCGAGAGAATTAGTGGTCGCTACCGGTGCAAAAGCAGCTCGACGGGCCAATGGACAACACCGTGCAACGGCAGCCGACCATGAATTGAAAGACTAAGTGTTGCCGTGGAGCCATATGCTCTATTCTCGACAATGATCTCCATAATCAAGCTACCGAAGAGATTAAAACCGCCACGGGAAGCTATGGTCACACTTGCCTCGTAAACTGGCCAGTCCGTTGAGCACTTGTAACTTGTATATCTTTGATTACATGATGAATAAAATTCCATCTTTTGTGTTCCTCAAAATTTTGTTGCGCATTTGCATTTGCACTGGAATTTTTAGCAAACTCCCAAATTATCAACGGACTTGGTATGTCTTTACCAGCCCGCTTGAACCGACTAGCCATACTTTTCCTCAAGATGATGAGTTTTCAAGGAGGTTCTTTTAGGCTTAATCATAAAAATCTCTCCTCTATTTACAAACAACTAGATTGTAAACGAGCCTCAATTATGAGGATAGCGAGGTTGAATTATCTACATCGCCAGAGGCCGATGTTGACAATAAACATCATATTGACACATCACTTGGTAGGTCAATATTGGACAGTGAACGTCATTTATGAGAAATGGCGCACATCGAAGATGAAATATTGACACATCACTTGGTAGGTCAATATTGGACAATGAGCGTCATTTATGAGAAATGACTAACATCTAGGATGAAATGTTGACACATCACTTGGTAGGTCATTATTAGGAATAAAATCATGGGGATGATCGAATCGCTCAGGACATAAAAGTATAACGATCGATCAAAAGCAATCAAGTTGTTTAGTGACATAGGAGTATAACGACAGTGATTACGAACAAAATCATTTAGAGGAATGATCATGTGGGAGTAGTCAAGTCGTTCAGTGACATAGGAGTATAACGACTATGGTTGAAATAGAGGCACATCGCATGGTAGGCTACTATTCGGTGAGGGAGCTGATAGGGGTATATCGCTTGGTTAACCACTATCTAACATAAAGTCACTCGGACAAGAGACGATATGGAAATGATCAGGTCGTTCAGTGACGTAGAAGTATAACGACTGTGATCGAAAACAATCACATTGTTCAGTGACGTGAAAGTATGACCACTGTGATTGACATGAAGACACATCATTCGATAAATCAAAATTAGGTGACAGCCGTTGTTCATGGAGAATTGAAACATTGGCTCATCGTTGAGTAAGCCCATACGGGATGACGAACATCATTCGGTATGAATAACAAACGTCGGAAAATTAGAATATTGGCGCATCACTTGGTAGGCCAATGGTGGACATCGTAAAGATAAGATATTGACTTGGTAGGTCAATACTTAGAAACGATAAGATAATTGATTAGGGGTAATATTTCTTTAGAAACTTACCGTTGATAGGCATCATGATTTTGTCGCCTTCTTGATTGGTTAGGCGGACGCCCATTCGGTAGACCGACTCCACTACTAATGGTCCTTCCCATTTTGGTTCGAATTTCTTTGGAATTCAAAATCATCATCGAAAATGAAAGCACGAGGTCGCCTTCCTTGAAAATCGACATCGGACTTTCTTGTCAAATGCTTTAGAACCGGTCCGTACAACTCGATATGTCGTTGAGCCTGTAGTCGCCATCCAAAGATTTCAAGTTCCTCAAGCGCCGGGCGATGATTTTCCTGTCATTCCGTGGATAGCCATTCAAGCGATGGGATTTGAATCTCTAGCGGTAAAATGGCCTCACAACCATAAACCGAGAATATGGGGTAATCGCTTGCAGCGAACCGTTGACGGTAAGCCCACGTGCTTTGCCCCAAAGATTGTCGCTCCAATCCTTCTTGTTTGAAGAGACCATCTTGGTAAGGATCTTGATGATCGCCTTATTAAAAGCTTCACTTGTCCGCTCAGCAGATAGTAAGTCGTTGATGCTAAATTCGATTCGAATTTATCGCGTAATCGCGCGGAAAGCATGATCGACAAATTGTGGACCATTGTCGTGACAACTGTCGGCACACCATATCGGTATATGACGGATGTTTGACAAATTTGATCACATCACTAGTCTTGACCATTCTCAATGGAACGGCTTCCCACTTTGAGAAATAATCGCTATCGCCAATATGAAGCGATGTCCTTTTGAAGATGGTGGAGAAATTGGACCGGCGATGTCCATTCCCCACGCTTCAAATGGCCGACGCGGCGTAGGATGCAAGTGTTCGGAGGTTGGTGAAGGTAATTAGCATGTATTTGGCATGCATGGCATCGCTTAGCGGAGCCACGCATCCCTTACCATTGTTGGCCAATAATAACCGAAGCTCACGCGTACCGGTCCCATAACTTATCCGTGCTGGTGTGCTCCACAAACACCATCATGAGCTTCTTTCAAGACTTGCTCGCTTCCTTAGTTGATGACATCGGCAAGAACTCATCATATGACCTTCTATATAAAGCCTCAGAATTGGGAATCATAAAATCTTGATGCTCGCCGACGAATCGACTTTCTTTTATGTCTTGGGCAATATCCCATACAAGACATAGTCGATGATCGGAACCGCCAGCCTCGCGCTTCAAGTGACTTAGGTTCGCCTTCGACCGCTTGATCCAGAATGCATATTTTGGTGAAATAGTTGCCGACTAGACACATTAACCTCCGAGTAGCATTCTCGTGCGTGGCTAGCGAAGCCGAGAGACGCCAACAAGATCCGCATAAGTGTTCCGCAAACGGGTACATGATCAATGTAAAAGCTTTCAAAGGAGTCGCCTAAAGTTATGGTCCGTGATGATGAGGATAAGGTCCTCGTGCCCGACTTCGACTTCCTCTTAGTTGTCTTACGATTAGTCATGGAATCCCCAAATGCCTCAAGGTGTTTCACGCCTAAATGTTTGGCTATGTCGAGACCAATCAATAACGATTATACTCGCTATGTTATTGGTGCATGGTTTCGATAACCATACGTACCGGTATCACGTGGTTTTGTGGAGATATCAATACTACCCCACTCCGCCACAACGGACCGCTGTGGGTCGCCTCGCGCCTGCCAAAGAACAACCGCCATACCTGCTCCTTAAAGACCGATTAGCTTCATAAGGTTCATCGTGCATGTCTTGATACAATTCGACTTTCCTTTCAAAGGATGGTTAGCTAATAGATCGCATACGCCTTGACCCTTCATCGCCGAGGTTTGAAGTGAATGTCGATCAGATAATAACAATGCCCATCTAGCCATTCGCCATTCAACGCCAGCCGGGTCATGAATACCCGTATAGGGTCAATTTTGGAGATGACGGTATGGTCCGTCCCACTAGATAGTGCGCATCTTTTGGATGGCGAAGACCAAAGCCAAACATTCCTTGAATGGGAGGATATCGATATTCGCCCCCGGCGGCCCCATCGAGGTAATAGATCACCTGCTCGCGGGCCATTGTCATCGCCCCGGCTAAAGACTCGCCAACGATACTGTGAGCTGGATGTAAATCGAAGGGCTTTCCGACTTAGGTGCAACTAACACGTGGGGATTAGAAAGATATGTTTTGATCTCTTGAATGCCTTAGGCAATCTTCATCCCAAACTAACGATACACCTTTCTTCATGAGCTTGAGAATGGTTGACATTTCCGATAAATTGGAAATGAATCTAATGTAAGCCAAACGCCTCTTGAGACCACGGCTCTCTAAGGCTTCTAGGAGGTGGAAGTTCTGGATAGCTTTGATCTTGTCCGGGCCGACGATACCATCCGTGGACTACTTAACCCTAGAAATTTGCCACTAGACATCCCTTAAAAGACTTAGTTGGGTTCATCTTCACCGATGTGTCAGATTATCTCAAATGTTGTCTTCAAGTCATGCAAATGATCACTTTGTAATTTACTCTTAACTACTAAATCATCCACGTAGCATTCCACCGCCCGTAAATGTTTTGGAAAATAGTGGTCATGGCACCGGGTATGTAGCCCCCGCTTTTTCAAGCCAAAGGGCATGATCAGATAACAAGATATCCCCGACGTGTTCGAAGGCGATGCTTTTCATCATCCCACTGCATTTTGATTTGATTGTACCACGAAAATCCATCCATAAAGACATTCTTTCAAACCCGCATGTGTTATCGATGATAATGTCCGTAATTGGTAGAGGGAAAATCGTCTTTCTGACATGCCGCATTTAAGTCTCGGTAATCAACACACGGTTGGATCTGTCCGCTTTACCACGGTACTATATTTGCTACCCGCCGGATGTCGTGACTTCCCGATGAACCCCGCTTGATCGCCTTCGATTTCTTTCGATGGCTTTCATGACCGAGGGAAAATCGTCGTTATTGTTGTTTAACGTGTTTAGCCTCGGCTTAATGTTAAGGTGATGCATGGCCACTTGAGGGTCTAAACCGGGCATATCTTCATAACTCCATGCGAAGACATCGATATATTCCGTACCAAAGCGATAAGGCTCTCCTTTCTTCACCACAAACTATCGCTATGAATATGGGTTTTGATTAGCTTCGTCCCCATATTTACTTGGGCTATTTTGTCATCGGTGGGTGGCTCTCGTTGTTCAAAACGATGTTCCCATTGCATTCCAATTTGTTGACTCATTGGATCCTCCAAGAGCGTAAGAGATCATCTTCTTGGATCTCTATTGGATCAGCTGAGGTCATGTTGGCCATCAAGGACTTAAATTCATGTCCTATAACGACGTAATCCCGTGAAGTTGCTTCAGAAGATGAGTGATCCGACTCACCCTCGCCATAACATGCCATGAGTACGGCGCACTCATATCCCAACCCTTTACGAAGTTTTATGATAATAATCATCGCCGCCTTCCGACATAAGCGATCGGATCGGTGTTTTAATACCTTTTCCGTAGTTTAGCCCTTCTTTGTGAAGGAAATCATATCCCATTTTCTTCATCAAATGTTACTGCCGGCGAGAAATATGAAAATTGGGGTTCTTTTTCTTTTGCTTGGGGTTGTTCCACCTCAGCTTGCAATGGTTTGTTGACCTGCCCAAAGATAATGTCTTTCTGATCATTATTCCGGGACGGTATCACAAAAACCGCTTGTGAAGAATTAAAGTGCCTTTGAGTTGTCATAAATGACGACTGGATGGGCATGTGCAATGCAGGTTCAGCATACAACCGTGGAAGAATTTCTGACATCAAGTCAGTATGACTTTTAACACCCGGTGCGTAAGCTAAATCATAATTTTCATTAAAAATGACTATGTCGTCATCAGGATCATTCAGATCGATTACAAAGGGTTTTACATCATTGAACACAACTCCTTGTTCGGACTCTATGTCAGCTTCATTTCCGCTGTCATAGTCCTCGATCTGTGGTTCATCGGTTTGGCCTTCCTCAAGGTAGTGGACAGAATCCGTAAAATAATTCTCCACACCTTTGAATGGTTGCCTTTCCGCGACCAATGTTTTAACCATTCCTTCTTCATCTACATACTTCATGCATTGATGCAACGTAGATGGGACGATCAAATTTTCATGGATCCAGGGTCGACCCAAGAGCAAATTATAAGATGTATCCGCGTCGATGACATAGCAGGTAACATCTGTCTTCAAGTCTCCTATTTGGCATTTGAGTTTGATTTTGCCCAAGGGACGAGAATTGGTAGCATTGAAACCGTAGATGGTAGTCCCGGTCGTCGCTAACCGATGCAGCGGTATCCCAAGATGTTGTATAATTCTCAATGGGATGATACTCAATGCATCCCGGTCAACTTGAGCTCTGCTGATTCGACAGATCCGATATAGCCGCTGAAGTACAACGCCTATCATGCTTTGGGTTCTTTACTTGCATGTCCTCCGATGAAAAAGTAATGCAAGGTATCGCCCTTTGAAGACCTCGATGACATTGGGCACAAACTGTTGTCCTTTCGGGAAATGAGCGAACGCTTCATTATCCGCTAACGCTTCTCGCAGAGCTTCTCTGGTAGATTGAGAGAGACGCAAGAGCTCAAATAAAGTAATTCTCGCCGGGATGTTGGAGAGTTGGGCTAACACGCCGAATCGAAAGGAGCCTTCGTTTCAGCGGTCCTTTCGAAGCGCTTTGTTGTAGCGGATCTCCCTTGTTTTGGGCTCAATGATCGGCGCTTTGATGGTACATCGGTGTTACCTCGATACTCCCTTAAAACTCTTTTCCACCTCGGGGCCAACGCCAGATTACAGCGCCGGACGATTGCTCCTTTTCCTGGCCAGAGAGGTGGCGCATAAGTCTTCCCTTTGGACTTTGAAGAAGTCCATTGTTCATCCGATAACAAGTCGTGGTGAACCCATAATTTCGCTTTCGGGCGTGGTGTAAGGGACCATACCTTGTGCTTCTTGCCGGAGATCAAAGTTCACAACTCTAGCTTCTGCTTGAGGGATTGGCTTTACACCATCCTGCACTTGGAATTCCGCGAAATCGCCAAACTCGAGAGCGACCATGTTTGCAGACACCTTCTTCTGATCCTCTCGCAAAGTCATAACACCCGCTTCTAACAAGACTTGGATCTTGTCTTTCAAGATGTAGCATGACCCCGTCGGATGGTGTACCATTCGATGGTACATGCAGTATTTTGGATCATCCGTCCTTGAAGCTTCCTCCGCTTCTTGATTCTAAGCTGATCTTGTTCATCTTGAGCAAAGTCTTGAAGATCGGGACAACGATCATCCTTGAAGTCATACTTCTTCATAGGACTGCGTCTGAGGCATTGTTTCGCTTAAAGGGTTTTGAAGCAGGTTGAGTCTCCACAGCTAGAGTCTCCTTCCCCTTCGACTGTTTTTGAGGCGTAAAATTGCTCTGATTACCCCCTTTTTTAGAACGGTAGTCCTGAGGTTTTTCTGCCTCTATCCTCTTAAGCATATTTTCAACTTGTTCGCCTTGCCTCACCAATTCTCTCCAAGAGTGTGCTTCAACTGCACCCATCTTCGAAAGTATGTTGATCGAAAGGTTGGCTCTGCACATCGCGATGAATGTCGCTTCTGAGACTTGGTCCCGGGAATGCAAGGATTGATTCCGGAATCGCTTGACAAAGTGACGCACTGCCTTCTTTGCTTTTCGCCAACAAAGTGGCCATAGACACCTCGTCATCATCGAAAAATCGGGCCATAAAAGCCTTTGCAAATCTTTCCAAGAGCGATAGAACTGTGCTCTAACCTTCAAACCACTCAAGGCTTAATTCTTTAAGAGTGCTAATGAATAACCGGTCATAATAGGATCATTACCCGCTATATGCCCTTGGCGCTTTGAAGTAGTAGATGTGTTGTGACGGAGAACTTTTTCCACGAACCGCACTAAGTTAAGTGGCTTGAATTTCGAGGATATGGGACATCATCCCATTCTATAGGATATGGCCTCGCCACCCCCAAAATTCTTAGATTGCCCTTGAGTTTCGTGAGCATCCACCGCTTTTGGAAATCCCGCAACACATGATCTTGCTCTTTTGTGCGCGGATTCGATTCGCTTCGATGACATTGAGTGGACATCATGATCCCCGCCGTAGCCTTCTTGCTTCGATTTGGATCCTCCTTCGTCCATCTTCTTCTTGCCCACAAGTTTCTCCATCATCATTTCTAAGCTACCGATAGATTCTTGTTGCGGAAGAATAGTAGCTTGTCGCTCTTCTATTCTTCGTGTCATCTCTTCCTCTCGCTCGCCATGAGGACATCGGCCCGTCACCAAATCGTTCGGCGAAGACGAGCAATGCCGAGTTCTCATGTTCTTCGGTACCCCACCAATTGTCTATAATCGAATGGAATTGTTGCTCGAACGAAGACGGTACCTCGATAGCGCTTTGACTATTGATTAATGCTCGTAACCCGGGAATATTCGTGGTCGACGATTCGGACGCCTCGGGGTCTTGCCCCGCCCCCAACCATGTTAATAGTCACTCCACGACCATCACGGGCCGCCGCTTTTATGGTGGAACCGCCGCCTAGTTGACGGGTCGCATAATCGCCAAAACCGGCTACCGAGCGCCGATGAACATTGTGCGCAGACGCAGAGATGAGCTTCTCACAGAAAGAATGAGATCGATTTGATTGGCATCACGCTTGCGTGTGAGATAATCACGAGATCAAAAGTGGGTGTACCCCAATTGCTTCTCAAAACGAGCCTCATATGAAAGAGGCTTCACGAGTCGAGTTTGGCTTAACCTGGGCGAGGTTGCCATTCCTTTGATTCTCGGGCGGCGAGGTTCGCCGCCTCGCCAAGGTTCGGCCCCGCTTAGAGGAGACCTCATGTTGGCGGTTCATTGTTTGGACAAGGTTCATCCCTTTAAAGGGGACCTCATGTTGGCGGTTCATTGTTTGGACAAGGTTCATCCCTTTAAAGGGGACCTCATGTTGGCGGTTCATTGTTTGGACAAGGTTCATCCCTTTAAAGGGGACCTCATGTTGGCGGTTCATTGTTTGGACAAGGTTCATCCCTTTAAAGGGGACCTCATGTTGGCGGTTCATTGTTTGGACAAGGTTCATCCCTTTAAAGGGGACCTCATGTTGGCGGTTCATTGTTTGGACAAGGTTCATCCCTTTAAAGGGGACCTCATGTTGGCGGTTCATTGTTTGGACAAGGTTCATCCCTTTAAAGGGGACCTCATGTTGGCGGTTCATTGTTTGGACAAGGTTCATCCCTTTAAAGGGGACCTCATGTTGGCGGTTCATTGTTTGGACAAGGTTCATCCCTTTAAAGGGGACCTCATGTTGGCGGTTCATTGTTTGGACAAGGTTCATCCCTTTAAAGGGGACCTCATGTTGGCGGTTCATTGTTTGGACAAGGTTCATCCCTTTAAAGGGGACCTCATGTTGGCGGTTCATTGTTTGGACAAGGTTCATCCCTTTAAAGGGGACCTCATGTTGGCGGTTCATTGTTTGGACAAGGTTCATCCCTTTAAAGGGGACCTCATGTTGGCGGTTCATTGTTTGGACAAGGTTCATCCCTTTAAAGGGGACCTCATGTTGGCGGTTCATTGTTTGGACAAGGTTCATCCCTTTAAAGGGGACCTCATGTTGGCGGTTCATTGTTTGGACAAGGTTCATCCCTTTAAAGGGGACCTCATGTTGGCGGTTCATTGTTTGGACAAGGTTCATCCCTTTAAAGGGGACCTCATGTTGGCGGTTCATTGTTTGGACAAGGTTCATCCCTTTAAAGGGGACCTCATGTTGGCGGTTCATTGTTTGGACAAGGTTCATCCCTTTAAAGGGGACCTCATGTTGGCGGTTCATTGTTTGGACAAGGTTCATCCCTTTAAAGGGGACCTCATGTTGGCGGTTCATTGTTTGGACAAGGTTCATCCCTTTAAAGGGGACCTCACGCTGTAGGCGAGGTTCGCCACTTGGACTAGGCTCGCAGCAGGAGCGACGTTCGTCTTGTAGACGAGGTTCGCAGCTGGGACGACGAGGTTCGTAGTTTGGGCGACCTTCGTCTTGTTTTGAATGAACCCCGATGATGACAAGGTTCACGATTTTCTTCTGGACGATAGTGGAATCCGTCCAACGAGACCAAAGCTCGAGCTCGCTGACGAAGCTTGGTTCTCACAGCCGACGCTGTCTAGCACGCCTCGAGAGTGGACCATTGGAAGGTCCGGCTTTCACAGCAGAGCGAGGCTCGCCGTAAGCCAAAACTTGGCTAAAACATCCGGTGGGCTTTGGTTGCTTAACAACCCATTTCCTAGCCGGTTGACTTTGGAGCCTTGTCCTTGAGAGACGAGGCCGATTATCGAGGTTCGCTTGAGAGGATTCAGCGAAGCCACGGGGCTGAAGTCTCATACGAGACTCGACGACACACTTTGCGCTTCACCGGGATGCCCCGTGAGGAAAGAAATTCCTCGACTTACTCGATCAAATTCGATGACCAAGGTTTGAACCTCGGTTCCAACTGCAACCTTGTCCGATTAGCCACCACCAGCTCAGTTTAATGAACGGTTGCTCCCATCGTGGTCGCCATCTTCTCAGAGAGTCGAAAAGTTTTGTTTGATTGACTTTGAAAAGAAATTACAATCACACTCTCGACATGAGGAAGAGGAGATTGATTTGACTCCTCTTTTGTATGGGTTCTTGGTGGCGAAAGAAGGCTTCACTCAATGCTCACGAGATCCGCTCCGCTGACGACGTAACGACGCAGCTTGATGATTGATGAAGAACTCGATCTTTCTCGCAAGAAATGCCGGATTTTCCAAAGTCCCTGTTCATAGCTATTCACGGCTATTTATAGGGCTTTAAGGATGTAACTATCATGCTAGAATCGTGGAACGTGGGTTAGTGGGCATAACCGATGCCCACCATTTAACCCACGGGTTATCGTGGCTTTGGGTTTGCTACGCAGGGCGAAGCTTAGATGACGAGCTTTGCTCTTCATTGACCGGCTGAACCTTGATTGAATGACGAGCCGAGCTTCTTGAACCGTTGTGCAGGCAAATTCGATTGCATAACGAGGTCCGCTACTTGGATGAACTTCAGCTATATGACTAGCTTTGCCGCTTGGGCTTAACTTCAATCGAATGCATTTATGCATTTTGGTTGATAGCGAAGCCACGAGGCTAACCTCGTATGAAATGGTTGGATGGTAAGCTTCACGGCCAGAGCTAACCTTGTATGAAATGGTTGGATGGCGAGCTTAGCTGGTGGCAAACCTCGGTTGAATGTCGAGGCTCACTACCGTAGGCTAACCTCGGTTGAATGTCGAGGCTCACTACCGTAGGCTAACCTCGGTTGAGTGAAGAGCTTCGCTTCTTGGTGAACCTCGTCGAAGGAAGGGCTTACGCTTGGCGAACCTCGGTTGAGTGAAGAGCTTCGCTGCTTGGCGAACCTCGGTTGAATGTCGAGGCTCACTACTGTAGGCGAACCTCGGTTGAATGTCGAGGCTCACTGCTGTAGGCTAACCTCGGTTGAGTGAAGAGCTTCGCTGCTTGGCGAACCTCGTCTGAAGGAAGGGCTTCGCTGCTTGGCGAACCTCGGTTGAGTGAAGAGCTTCGCTGCTTGGCGAACCTCGGTTGAGTGAAGAGCTTCGCTGCTTGGGCAAACCTCGGTTGAATGTCGAGGCTCACTACCGTAGGCTAACCTCGTCTGAATGAAGAGCTTCGCTGCTTGGCGAACCTCGGTTGAGTGAAGAGCTTCGCTACTTGGGCAAACCTCGCCTTAAGGTCAAAGTCAAGTTTCGAGATCTAATGTCGAAGCCGCCTCTTGTGAACCTCGGATTAAGGTCGAGCCTCGCCTCTTGAGCAAGTCTCGTTTTGAAGCTTTAACAACTAGGGTGCTGCGACCCTCGCCTAGAGAATTTTTAACTGCTTGGCTCACCCCCGATTTCAATTCAAAATGCGGACTCATCCCCGCTTCAATTCAAAATGCGGACTCATCCCCGCTTCAATTCAAAATGCGGACTCATCCCCGCTTCAATTCAAAATGCGAGCACATGGCCCGCTGCTCGAAGCTCAAAACACGGGCTTCCGTTCCACGCCCTAGTTAAAACATAGACGCTGAGGTCCATCCCCGCTGCTCCCGACTAAAATGCGACGCGAGGCGGTTCTAGAACGCTAACTGCTTTGACTCATTCAAACATGAGTTGAACGGTTCCTAAACCGTTTGAGAGATTTAAGTGGGGGCGGTTACACCCCACTAAACCCCCATTATGGAGCAATTTAAGGGGGTGGTTACACTCCTTTAATCCCTATAAATGGGGGGTTTTCACAGCCAAATGGGGGCGGGTTGAAAGGGTTTGGCCGGAGAACTAAAAAAAAGGAGAGAACGGTTTCTTCTGCGCAGCTGTGATCGGCATGACGATCGGACCTTCATCCGTAGTCTGATCAGCGTGAAACTTGGAGGAAAGCCTCAACACTTGTCGTTCCTAATTCTGAATGGTGAAGATTAATTTCTACCGGTTGGATTTGGAGATATCAAGGTTTTACCAAAGCCAATTGTGCAGAGAACGATTTCTTCTGCGCAGCTGTGATCGGCATGACGATCGGACCTTCATCCGTGGTCTGATCAGAGTGAAACTTGGAGAAAAGCCTCAACACTCGTCGTTCCTAATTTTGAATGGTGAAGATTGATTTCTACTGGTTAAATTTGGAGATATTGAGATTTTACCGAAGCTAATTGTGCAGAGAACTATTTCTTCTACGCAGCTGTGATCGACGTGACGATCGGACCTTCATCCGTGGTCTGATCAGAGTGAAACTTGGAGGGCAGCCTCAACACTCGTTGTTCCTAATTCTGAATGGTGAAGATTGATTTTTACTGATCAGATTTAGAGATATTAAGGTTTAACCGAAGATCTGCGTCTCTTTTTAAAGAAAGGATCAAACCTCCTTTGCTGGCATCAACTCTCCTAGAGAGTTCAACTCGATTACAGTTTTCAAACTTGCACGGCAAGTTCTTCTCCGCCATTCTTGGTTAAAAGGATTACTAATCCTTTTCTAAAATTAACTCTATCAAAGAGTTCTTAACTCGGCCAGAGTTCTAAACTTGCTCCTGCGAGTTATTTTTCAACCTCGTCCCATGAGTCAAGACGGTCGGATCGTCAACGGGATACAAGATTCAAGCTCCTATCGCCACCGTGAAGAACCCAGTTTTAAATAAAAGGAAAGATCTCCGTTGACCCTTCCTTCTTTTGTAAATCGGGCAACCGATCGAGGAGTTTATAATTTCTTTTTATCTAAGTCAGTTAGAGAGAGAGAGATTGCATTCGAGAGAGTTGTATTTATTCTTTCTTTAAAGTCAATTAGAAGGGATAACATTTATTTTACAGCTTTTTCTCAAATTTTCCTCGCGAACAGTGACTCAACATGAAAGAGTCAAATTTCTTGTACCACTGCCTGGGTGCCTGCTTCAATTATATATGCTCTTCTTCAACCTGCAAACCATGTGTTCTTTTCCCTTCACTTCAAAACCTTCTGGCTGCTCCATGCAGATATCCTCCTCCAAATCGGCATGAAGGAATGCAGTCTTCACATCAAGCTGCTCAATCTCGAGGTCTAAACTAGCTGCTAGCTCCAAAATCACTCTAATGGATGTCATCTTCACAACTGGTGAGAAAATCTCATCAATTCAATGCTTTTTCTGACCAAAGCATTTCACCACTAATCTGATTTTGTATTTCTAAATCTCCTTGTAACCATCCTTCTTCAACTTGAACAATCACTCGTTCTTCAAAGCTTTTCTGTCCTTCAGCAACTCTACCAACTCATAAGTATCATTCTTCTGGAGAGACATCACCTCTTCCTACATAGTCTGAAACCATCTGTCCTTGTCTTTATGAGTTTGTGCCTCTTGAAAGCTATCTGGCTCTCCCTCTTCTATTAGCAGAGAATACTCTGAGTGAGGATATCTCGTGGATGGTCTATGCCCTCTAGCTGATCTCCTAACATGTGGCTCTGGAACCTCCTACTGCTCGTGATGCTCCCCCTACTGAGGAGTCTCCTGCTCGTGATTTTGATCACTATCTCCCTGCTTTGATATACCATCAACATCATCATCCTGCATGTGTTCTGTATCTGTAGGATATAACTATACTGGAGACAGAATGAGTGTCATATCTAGAATATTACTAGCAATACTATCTGACTGCTCTGCTCTCCTGATATCTACAATAGTCTGATCCTCATGAAAGACCACATCTGCTCGTCAGATAATTCTTTTCTTCTCTGGATCCCATAACTTGAAGCCAAACTCATCTTCTCCATAATCAAGAAAGATGCAAGGAATCGCCTTATCATCAAGCTTCTGTCTCTTTCCTTCGGAATATGTGCACACGTCTTGCAACCAAACACATTCAGACGAGAGTAGAAAATATCCTTTCTGGACCAAACCCTCTCTGGAATATCAAAACCCAAAGAAACTGAAGGAGACATGTTGATTATGTAGCATGTGGTGCGAACAGCTTCAGCCCAAAAGCTCTTTGGTAATTTCGCCATCTTCAACATGCATCTGACTTTCTCCATAATAATTCTGCTGTGCCTCTCCGCAACTGCATTATATTGCGATGTGCCAGGCTCTGTCCTCTGATGCCAAATATCATACTTGGAGCAATAATCTCTAAACTCAATAGAAGTATACTCTTCTCTATTATCGGTGCACAAATACTTTAACTTCTTGCCTGTCTGCCTCTCCACCATGGCATGAAACTGCTGGAAGACTGGAAACACCCTATCCTTTATCCTCAACATGAAGATCAACATCTTCCGCGATGCATCATCAATAAATGTGACAAAGTATTTTTTGCCACCCAAGGACTCCACCTCGATAGGGCTACAAATATCAAAATAAATCAAATCCAGGAGATTATCTTTTCTTTTAGAAGGCTTACTAAAAGAAACTCTATGTTGTTTGCCACATAAACAATAATCACAAGGGGTAACTGACGAACCTTTGACAAAGGGAATGAGAAACATCTTTGCCAATATCCGCAACCCCTTCTTACTCATATGCCCGAGCCTCTTGTGTCACAAACTGAGAGAATCACCATCTTGAGCAACGCTCAAAGAATCATATGAAGTCTTTGTTTGAGTCTAGTACAAATTGCAACATATACTTCTTCTAGCCACCAAAAGAGAGTCTTTGATGATTTTGCATTTTCCTCCACCGAAGTGAATATCATATCCCATTTGGTCCAAAGTAAGACCCGAAATCAAGTTGAACCGCAAATTGAGAACATGTCACACATTCTTCAAGTCACATTCTTCAAGATCAATGTGCATCTAGTATCTGTTTGAAAGTGTATGTCACCAAGTCCCACAATTTTCGAGTAGCTAGTATTGCCCATCTTCACATTGCTAAAGTCACCCGATCTGTACGACGTGAAAAGGTCCCGATTGGAGGTAGCATGACATGTAGCTCCTATATCCACTATCCACTAGAAATTATGACCTGTAACATGCATGCAGTCTTCTTCCCCGAAAGTGAGAATAACATCGGTCTCAGACAAGGTAGTTGTAGTGTCACTGTTTGCTTTTTTCTTCTCATCTTTGTTCCCAGCTTGTTCTTTCTTCCATACCCAATAATTTTTCTTGATATAACCCAGCTTCCCACAGTGAAAGTAACCTCTCTCTTTAGACTTTGATCTGTCCTCGGATGCGCTATGACCTTTAGACTGGTCCCTATACCTACTCCTGCCACTGTTCTCTGTGACAAGTACATGTGAGTTATCTGTACCGGTAGACTTCCTCCGACTCATTGAATAAACTACTAGTAACCATACTCATCGATAACACATTATCTGGAGCTTCGTTGCTGACCGTCACCACCAATATTTCCCAACTGTCTCGTAAAGAACCCAATAGTATTAAAGTCTATAACTCATCATCGAGAGTCATCTTCATGGTAGCTAACTGATTAACCAAGCTCTTGAACTCATTCAAGTGCTCTGCTATGCTGCTTCCTTCCTTAAACTTCAAGTTCACCAACCGTCTCATAATGAACGCCTTGTTCCCCACGGTCTTCTGCTCGTAAAGATCCTCAAGCTTCTTCCATAGCGACTTCGCATTAGTCTCGCTCGATATATAATGAAACACACTAACAACGATCCACATCCGAATATCACTGATCACCTTCATGTGTTGTTTCTCCCACTCTTTATTGCTCATCTTTTTTGGCTTGGCTTCATCTCTCTCAATAGAATCATGTAAATCTTTGCAATAAAGAATATTTTTTATCTTGGACTTTCATACTTGCCAATGGGAACCATCCAATTTTATCATCGTGCCGAAACTCTCCATCTTTTCCATCCCAAGACACACCTCGAATCAGGACTCTGAACCACTCGTTAGGAATTTTATGGAGATTATCTGCGAAATTAAACACAAGAACAAATAACGACACCAACGAAAACATCACACGCAAGTAAACACCAAGATTTAATGTGGTTCGGCAAATCGTGTCTATATCCACATGACAATCCAAAGAGAAATATTTCACTATGAATCAAGAGTACAAATCCTCAAAGTTACACCTAAACTTGAGGATTAAATCACAAGAGAAAAATACAGTGTTACTTCTAAAGCATCAAAACCCTAAAACCCAGCTCAACTCAAATCTCCAATAGTCACAGAGAGTCCAACACTATACCCTTGACGGCGTCGTCATTTTAAAGAAAACGCCGTTTGAATCACTACAATCGGACAGCCGGATAATCTAGAAATTAACTCTCTCTCTCTCTCTACAGACCTCGAGAACAGCGCCTATCTCTCTCTCTCCTCTCTCTCTACAGACCTCGAGAACAGCGCCTACCTTGTTTTGCTGGCTGTTCTCGGGAAAACCGACTAGAGGGTTTCTCATGAACCAAATTCCTTTGAATAAAGGAATATTAATCTCAAATCCTTCAATGCAATTCCCATTTCAAATAGGCCCTCCAAATCCTTCTGATAAACAATGGACCTAATGCATGTGGGCCCGACTTGGGCTGGACCCACAACAGTTGAATCTTCATTTTCCTTTTATTTTGGGTAGACGGCCACATAGATTCCCTTTTCTCGTTCCTCTCATCATATTGTCAGTACCCATGAAGTATTGATGGGTACTATAGAAGAATAGGAGGATAGAATTCGTGCTTCAGCTGATACAATGGCCATGGGAAATAGAAATGAATGCAATGAGGCATCCTCTAGTATTTCCTTTTATTTTGGTGGACGGCCACCTTGTATTGCTCTTAAATACCCATAGATTCCCTTTTCTCGTTCCTCTCATCATATTGTCAGTACCCATGAAGTATTGATGGGTACTATAGAAGAATAGGAGGATAGAATTCGTGCTTCAGCTGATACAATGGCCATGGGAAATAGAAATGAATGCAATGAGACATCCTCTAGTATTTATGTAGGGAAAGAAGAAGACGGTGACAAGAACGGCCGGGAATTACATGACGCTATTGCGAAACGCTCTGTTCCATTTTACAAGCTGTTCTCTTTTGCAGACTCCACCGATGTGCTTCTGATGATCGTGGGCACCATTGGTGCTCTGGCCAATGGTGTTGCATTGCCTCTCATGACAGTGCTTTTTGGTAGTTCGATTCAAGCTTTGGGAGGAACCAGTGATATCCATGAAGTGGGTCACAAAATTTCCAAGGTATATCTTTCTAGAAAATAAAAACAAAGGTAAATTATATTCATGAGTCATGTCTTTCAATTTTGAGAAAATCCTGTTCAATTTCTCTAGTGAAGCAACAGACCCTTCAGAAATGTAAACCTACTGACAATAGCTTGTCAGTCTAATAAACTGTCACTTGGATGAACGAACAAGAACTTCAAGTGTTTTAATTTCACTGTAGAAGCTGAATTGGCAAATTGTTAGAATATAAAATTACAAACATCAACCCACGATAACCTTGGAGTTTTAATATTGTGGCAGGAGCTTTAAGATAGTATCGGAGCAACTAAGTTCTTGCTGACCATGCTTTTCTAAAGCAGATTAAAAAATATTGCTATTTAAGTCCAGCTTTCAGCCATAAGAAAATGGCCCTCAACCTATGTCAAAATATAAAATTATAGCCTTTCTCCCAACTTTGGAGTTTTTGTTTGAATTTGTGAACGGTGAAGAAATGACTTGAAAGGTTCTAATTTTGTGTAGAGATATCGTTAACCATTCACGCAATCAATTTCAGGTGTGCCTTCAATTTGTCTACTTAGCTGTAGGAGATGGGATAGCTTCATTTATTCGTAAGTTTCTCACTCCAACTTCTTCTACTAGTGTATGAAAAAATACATGGAAATACCTAATTTTTCTAGGAGAGCATACCAAAGTGTAGCTTAATTGTAATTTTTAAAAAGGGAATATGGAACTCTATAATAAATGTTTTTTTTGTTGGCAGAGATGTCATGTTGGATGGCAACTGGAGAAAGACAAGCTGCGAGAATAAGGAATATGTACTTGAAAACGATACTACGACAAGAAATTGCTTTCTTTGATAAGGAAACAACCACTGGAGAAGTTGTTGGGAGGATGTCCGGTGACACTGTTCTAATTCAGGATGCTATGGGAGAGAAGGTATTGATTTCATGATCTTGATGAATTTCACACGATTTTGAGGTTAACCCCTAAACTTTAAAAATGTCACTTAACCCTCTAATTTTGGGGTTAATATTTTAGTTATTTGCTAATTACATGTAAGGGGTCTAGTAAGAAAAGTTTGAAGTACATAGAGGGTTTTGTGAGACGCAATAAAGTCCGGAGAGGTTTTATGGAATAAAAAAAAGTTGAAAGGAGTTAACTACGACGTGCCAAAGTTCAAGAGAATTTTCTCAAATTAAATAGTTGATAAGCCGCAATGCTCCCCAAAGGTCAAGTGATTTTATTTATTTTTTTGAAATTAACCTATTAATTTCTTAACAATTAAAAGTCCTTCAATGATTTAAATTAATCAACTTGGCAACAAGGTTGACATTGTTTGCAGAGTTGCAGATAACGTGTGCATTTCGTATTAAAAAAAAGAAAAAGATAACATGTGCATTTTCTTTATTTTGTTTACAGAATTTTGTGTGATATGTGCCTATATTTATTGGTTTTTATATTAGTCCCTTAAATCTTTCATATTTTGAATTAGTCCCTCACATCATGGAAATTGTTATTAGGTCCCTCAAATCTTAAGTTATTTTGAAACTAAATCATGGCAATTGCTATTAGATCTCCCAAATCTTATGTTATTTTAAAATTAGTCCCTCAAAGCAAGAGTGAAAATAGCAAATAGACACAAATTCTTAAAATCATTGAAATTACTATTAGATTTCCAAATTCTCATACATTGTTTCAAATTAATCCCTCTAATTCCTTATTCTCTTGATTGGAGGAACTAATTTCAAAACAACTTAAGTTTTGGGGGTCCTAATAGTAATTTCAATGATTTGAGGGACTAATTTCAAAATAACTTAAGATTTGAGGGACTTAATAGCAATTTCTATTATATGAGGGACTAATTCTAAATATGAAAGATTTAAGGGCTAATATCAGAAAACCCTTATTCATTGTGTATGTAGTTCGATAGTATTGTTTGGTTATGC
The DNA here is from genome assembly GCA_012295165.1 of Asparagus setaceus. NCBI lineage: Eukaryota > Viridiplantae > Streptophyta > Magnoliopsida > Asparagales > Asparagaceae > Asparagus > Asparagus setaceus. The sequence continues at coordinate 77,142,480 of CM022702.1, forward strand.
TGTTGTAAAATCTTTCTTGAAGCCATCATCACGCTTGTTTCAATATAAATTCATATACTGAAAAGAATGAACTTTTTCGGTTATTTGCATATATACCCTTAAATCATGGGTATTTGCAAAATAACCTCTACATCTTTGTATTTACAAAACTACCCCTCAAGGAATCAATTTTGAAAAATTACCCTCAAAGCAATCAATCATCAACTTTGATAAGCTAATTTATAATTGCAATGAAAAATTATCAACAAAATAGTTAAATATTTATCACCAAGTTGATGATTTGTTGATTTAAGGGTATTTGTTTCTCAAACTTGATGATTTGTGAGGTAATTTTACAAATACTAAGATTTAGGGGGCATTTTTGTAAATACCCTTGATTTAAGGGGTATTTATGAAAATAAGACACAAAAGGAATCCCTTAGCATCGAATTGAATTATTTGCATTTTTTTCCTTTTTTTCTCCATGAGCACAAATTATTTCACTCAGTTAATTCCTACATGACTTGCTTGTAGCATTTTCCAATAACAAATTGACTAAGAGTGTGTTTGGAAACTTCTCCTTAACTAGGTTGTTGGCTTCTAATCTCGATTAGGAGTAGAAATGATGTTTAGAAAACAATTGGGCCAATTGTGGCCCAACTTTTTTAGTTCAAATCCCTCCCATTAACCAGGTTTGGATTGGATCATCTCTTACCTGGACCAATTCTAACCTGGTTAAGGGTTAAGGACTGAACTAGGTTAGAGTGGGTTTTGCCAAACATGTCTTAGACTTAAGGATCGTGTGTATTGGTAATTCTAAGTTTATTTGTTTATTCATTCAAATAAAATTTAATTTAATAGGGTTTTGGTTATATTAGATCCCAAAGTTCTTCTGCATAGTAGCCTCCAAAATCCTCATTATTTTAACCCTTGGGCTGTTTGGTTTGTGGATTGTTTTTTATCCAAAAACATTGCTCCTCCACCAATGCAATCGTTTTATCACGACCTAAATGTCCACCTAAGCCGCCTCCATGGAAATGAGTTGCTCGTGCAAAGACCCCTGTGGAATGCAAAGCCTATTCTGAAAGAAAAGGAACCCATCCTGAATAATCATGGCGCCCGATTGTTTATTCGTGATGCAAGCTGCCCAGTCATCACGAAAATCCCCATCATCTGCATGTAGATCTTTCAAGCAATCAAATCCAACAATAAGAGTACTCATGGTTACTAACAAGGAGGTACGACGACTATGGATCTAGAAAAGTCCATACTCAAAATCATGTTTGTTTTGCAATGGATATTAAATCATATTTGCATTAGGGATAAAATCCAATCAAATGTTGTTTGGTTGCACATGGATTTTATTGAGGATATGTGACTAAAATCACAAATTCGAGTGAAATTAGCATAATTTTAGGGGATTACATTTGATGCATATATCCTATGTGTCATCCTCAAATTCGAGGTATCAAAAGTAAAAAACAAACAATGTATTTGATAATAACCTAGAATTTTAAGCTTATGGGTCCCACTTTTCAATGCAAAACTTACAAAATACATGGAAACAAACAGCCCGAATGAATTAATTCTAAGAGTTAAGTTGTTTTAAATGGTATTGTAGTATTAGACCGCAAAATTCTTTCATACGTTTATATTAAGTCTTCATCATTATATCTCCAAATAACACCTTTGAATGAATTAATTCTAAGAGTTAAGCATACGCTATGCAAATAGTTATGGACGGAACCCAACTATAGACTGTCACTAGTGTTATACCCGCGCGTTGCTGTGAGAATTTTGCAAGATTTATTATTTACCAAAATAATAAAATAAAATGTAAACTATAAATATTTAAGAACGTTAACAATAATTCTTTTTGCTATGATTTGATCATGCTAACCAACTTTTATTATAGCCATGAGTGTGTGAATTATGGTTTAAATTTGTTAAGCTTACTATATATCCATTCATAAAATAATGCTACATCCATTTTTTGATATATTCCTCTTATTAAAAAGGCTAACTATCATAACACCCCCCCCCCTTCACTTTGGATTATTATCAGAAAACCCCCCCTTTACTTTGAAAATATCAGAAAATCCCCCTTAAGTTTAGGAGTTATCAGAAAACTCTCCTTAACTTTGAGATTTTATCAGAAACCCCACTAATTTAGGGGTGTTTTCTAATAAAATCTGAAAGTTAAAGGGGTTTTCTGATAAAATCAAAAAATTAAGGGGGGTTTTGTGATAATCCCGATACTTATGGGGGGTTTTCTGATATTTTGAAAGTTAAAAGGGGTTTTTTCAATTATTGTCCAAAGTTAAGGTTTGGGTGTGGGGGGGGGGTTCCTGATATTTAGCCTATTAAAAATGGTTTCTCCTAGTCATTAGAACTTGAGTTAGCTTTAACTTTCTAAAACATATTGTTGAATTATGATTTAACTTTATTCAACATATTGCATATATGAATGCTAAAATATAATTTAATAAACATATTCATATTAATTTTCATCCTCTAAGATGTAATTGTATAAATAATCACATATTTTATAATATCACTCTGTTTATATTAAATGGAAGTAGAATTTGAAATAAAATGCAAAAGGGCATATATACTATCAATGAAATAAAAATAAAAGTTAATTATATCTTTTTTCGCTTGCTCATGAAGTTCCAATGGAGTTTTTTCTATTCTTGAATTGAAGATTAATGGTTGTATAAAATATTGTAGGATGAAGATGATGATGGTGAATTTTATAGTAAATTAGTAGAGAAAGAAATGTTGTGAGTTGAGAATTTGAATGGGTTTGTATGAGAATTAATATGTTAATGGTGGGTTACAAAAGTATACTTTAATTCATGGGTTACATTATTTGGAGGTGGATCTTTTATACACTATAAAGATGACTTTTCATATTTCCAATATTATCATCTTGTTGTAGGCATCAAAATTGCCGAAGAACCTCAAATATGACTAAATCATGAGAAGATCAAGAACGTCGTCGAAATCTCAAGAAGTCAACACATGGGAGATTGTGTCTCGCTACAATGCGAGACACTTGTTTGTGTCTCGCCACGAAGCGAGACATTTGATGTGTCTCGCTATTAGCGAGACACTTGTTTGTGTCTCGCCACGAAGCGAGACACCTTGATGTGTCTCGCTATTAGCGAGACACTTGTTTGTGTCTCGCCACGAAGCGAGACACCTTGATGTGTCTCGCTATTAGCGAGACACTTGTTTGTGTCTCGCCACGAAGCGAGACACCTTGATGTGTCTCGCTATAGGCGAGGCACTTACTTGTGTCTTGCTAACCGGGCGACACCCGTAATACTTGGAACGAGCTCTTGAAGGGTCTAAATCGATGCCGATGGGGCCCACTTGACTTTATCAATGCGCAGAGACGCTCGTACACGCATAGCGGTTACATCGCGAAGATACCACCAGGCGTAATTTAGGCATTTAATCGTGCCTAAAAGAGGAAAAACTGGCCAATTTGGAAGGGCGGCACTTGCCTCGCCCGGTCAATGGCCCATCTTGCCAGCGCCCGTGAGCGTAGAACTACCGCCCGCCAATGAGCGGCTTATGGCGGCTCGGCTGCCAGCGCTAACTACAAATTTTCTCGACTTATGACACTTGTGTTTCAAGAGGCACGCTTCCCAAAGACTATAAATACCCTCCTACGACCACTTGAAGTGCGGCCATCGAAAGGGAAAAATCGAAATCCAAGCTTCCGGAGTTCAAGAACACGATCCACGCGAGATTCCTCGAGTTTAAGCCTTGACTTATTCTTGAGAAGAGTAGATATCTTACCTTGCTAAGATATTTGAAGTTCTTGTTTCCTTTGCGAAGCACTAACTAAACCCGTCGATTCGACGATCGCCGCTCGTGGTCCACAGATTACGCTGGCCCCCAAGACAGCAAAGTCCCACAAAACAAGAGATCTACACTTGTAGCGTCTTTTGTTCGAGTTTGTGAGAGAGTTGTGAAATTTCTTTGTAACTGAAAATTAAAGTGTAATTTTCTTAAGTTTTACAAATGGAATCAACTTTCGACCCAAACACGATGGCGACCACGATGGGGAATAGCGGTCTCAAGCCCGAGATCGTTGTGTCGCAGCCTTTGCAAAGAATCAGCCGACCTCATGGTTGATGGGCTAGACTACTTCTTCGATCAAGCCAAATTAAGAGTATCTCTCCTCTTCCACATCGAAGTCCTCCTCATCCCGCAAATATCGGAGGATCTCATCCCTAAGAGGGAGGTTCGTTATTGTGATGTGCAGCGATCTTCGTTAAACTGCGGCGATTTCCCTCTCAACAAGATCTCAACCGATTCGACGAAGAGAGCTCGCCAAAGACGACGCCAAAAGATGGCTCGTCAATTAGCCAAGGCCCCGAGTCAACGGATGGAGTTCACTATCGACGAACTCACATGATCAAAGCGCCAACAAACTACAAGACTTCAACCCGCCAAGACTCGCCAAGGAAGAATGGGTTCTCGTCAAAGGGCCCGATTGACAAGGAAGGAGCGCTCAAAACGCCGTGCAGCGTTGCTCATGCATCGCCATTGTTCGCAAAGCGTGGAGTCTAAATCAACCCAAAGAACGGCTCAAAATCGCCAAGTTTGGGTCCCGGTCAACGCCAAAATTGGTTTCAAGAGCCGCCGCCGTAATTCTTCACCGAGATAGCCAGCCGCCAACAGACAGTTTAAGCCGCTTCGCCAACAACAGGTAGTAAGTAAATCGCTCGCCACAGATAGTTCAACCGCCGCCAAAAGCGCAGGCGTCCTCCATGCCTTAGCGAATTTTGACTTTTCCGCCTTTCTTCCACTTTTCCTACTGAGGTATCAACTATTAAGTCCGGAAATCCGTCAACTTCGGTGTTCGATCGCCTTGGTCCACAATTGAGAACCAAAGTCAAAACACCGTAATGGAACGCTTGGGTCACCCGATCCATAAACAACGATGTGTCGGGGCCGCATCAAATTCCAAGTGATGTTCGAATGTGCCGAGCCATCCGACGCACTCAAACCGAAGAATTTATGTTGCGTCTCGTTTGAGCATCCCACAAGGGGTCCACGAAGTCCGGCCGAGAAGAAGAAGTTGAGGCAAGTGACTCGCAAAATCACGAGAGATAACCGGACCCTCGTGATTCATACGTAAGCAACTTCGATGACGGCCAAGCGACGGAAGTTGTCTCTCAAGTCAAAGTCGACGCCCCTAAAAGAAGACGGTCCTCCACTAAGGACAACGCTACACTTGGGGTGGAAGTGCAATTTGTGGTAAACCACACCAACCACACCATCAGGTTGGGGGTGGCAACACACGAAAGAGGACGATCGATGAAATAGGTTGTTCTTGCTCGTGTGCACAACTAATCAAGACGTTGTTGTCAGGATGTGCCTGTTCTGAGTCGAACGCTCACCCACAAAGAGCTTCAGTATTCGAACGGCTTTCCCTGTCAGCAACGGAAAATCTGAAGCCACAGTCAAGACGACATCGAAGAAGAAGGAGATCATCCATCCAAATTAATGAGTTTCCCGAAGTGACCATTAATATGGTGAACAAAGGAAAAGGACCGCGACGGATTCGATCCCGATTTCACTCGCAGAAAAGTCAAGACCGAAGTTTCAGCCAGATGTCGGTTACAATTGCGAGCTACCCAACGATCGACTATAGAAGGATGCATGAGGGAGAGTCATCGAAGATGAAGCTTCCGACAAGAATTCGGCGATAGCTTCCGATGACACAATGTCAAGTCTTTGGTCCCCATCCCAGAAGCTTTTACCATTACTCCGATGTCCCGCTCAAATGTTACAAGAAGCCTTAGCTAAGCAAAGAGAAGAGCTTAAGGTCAAATGAGAACAGAGATGGAGCTAGCCATGCAACAGATGAGGGAGTTGCAAACCCAAACGGTTGCACAACACGGTCGATCAACAACACGAATCCGATCAACAAGGTGGAGTTACCCACCATAATGCTCATAATGTCGAAGACAGCGATTCGGAGATTGATGAACACATTTACGCTGATCAACCTCCAAAGAAAGCTGCATCTGGTGCTCAAGGTGGAAATGATCCAATTCTTCCTATTGGAAACGATCCAAAACAAGGGGAGGATGATGGTGAAAGGATGAAAGAGCTTGAAAATAATCAATGCTTTGATGTCCGTACAGGAAGTCAAAAGGACTCGCATCCCGTGTCCGTATCCTAGGGAGTGGGATTCAATTCCTTACCCGCCAAAATTCAATTTGATCAACTTCACGCCATTTGACGAGAGGGTCACCTTCACAACACTCGATTTACTTCAAATCACATTTGGGGTAATCTCGAAACGAGCCTCGATGCTTCGGTCATTCGTCGGTACTCTTCATGAGCTGCCTTGATTGGTATCGAAGACTTAAGGCCGGAGTATTAACCGGGAGGACATGGAAAGTTCTTTTCAAAGAACTTCTTCGATGACGACACAAGTCTCAATTGGAACTCTCCTAGGCAGCGAGAAAGGTGGGAGACAATCGACACCTTCGTTAGCGATTCGCAATAAAGCTATGAATTGCAGGATCCACCATCAAAAGTTCATATTGAAGACTTGCCACAACAATCTTTCTATAGAATTGCCGGAAGTCATGGGGTCGCCCCACCAACTACGTGGAAAGACCTAAAAATACGAGGAGAACAAGCCTAACGCTTCCTCGAAGGAAGAAAGCCGAAGAGGCTAAAAGACTACCGACCCTCGTATAAATTTTTCCTCTCGTAATAGAGGAAAGGCATCCGTGATTGCCGTTGGTCAAACGTCGCAACAACGGCAGCCAAAAGCTTCTAAATCGAATTCCACAGACATACTCTTTCAAGGACGAAGAAGTTCCAGTCATCTTCAAACACCTCCTTGATAACAACAAAATCAAGTTGCCTCCAATTACAAATCAAGAGGAGGCTAACAAAACTTCGGACCCTAAATATCGTATGCACTACGTGAGGATCCTCCATCCTACAAAGGATTGCTTAGCTCTCAAGGCCATCATCCAAGCCTTGGTTGAAGCCGCCTTAACGCCAAATAAGCTGAATCAAACTTGACTGGCTGTGTATACGAGTATAAACCGCCCTTTCTTCCGATGAATATAAGAGGTTAAACCGCTTCCTTCTTACTCATTCCGACACCCAATTTTTCCTCAAGAAAGCCGGGTGGATAATCCATGAACGAGGTCCACTTCCACATTGAGCAATCAAACCTTCCTACAGTTAGGATTGTCTCAAAATTCCTATCCTGGTCAAACCTTCCTACGCTTAGGACCACGGTCAAAATCCTCTCGATTCGCTCCATGAACGAGAGGTCCACTTCCACATTGAGCAATCAAACCTTCCTACGCTTAGGATTGTCTCAAAATTCCTATCCTGGTCAAACCTTCCTACGCTTAGGACCACGGTCAAAATCCTCTCGATTCGCTCCATGAACGAAGTCCACTTCCAGATTGAGCGATCAAACCTTCCGACAGCTTAGGATTGTCTCAAATATCTGCTGGTCAAACCTTCCTACGCTTAGGACCATGGTCAAAATCCTCTTGATTCCTTCCATGAACGAGAGGTCCATTTCGTGATTGAGCGATCAAACCTTCCGACAGTTAGGATTGTCTTAAAACTCCTATCCCGATCAAACCTTCCTACAGTTAGGATCATTATTAAATTTTCATTCCCACTTGGTCAAACCTTCCTACGCTTAGGACCACGGTCAAAATCCTCTCGATTCCTTTTATGAATGAGAGGTCTACTCCGTAACAGGGTTCGCTACCCCAAGAGAAAACACAACAGGTTCGCTTCCAAGAGAAGACACAACGGGTTCGTTTTCGCCCCAAGAGAAAACACAAATTCCACAAGCCTACGTATTCAAAATCGTAGCATAGAAGTCATTACCTAATGACACCTAAACTATGCTTTCATGCATAGGGATGTTATCTCTGTCCCTTATCGAGATAAGTCCGCATCTAACACATACGCCGTAATCAATTCCCGTGATAATTGATCAAGCCTCGTATTCAATATCGTAGCATAGATGTCATTACCTAGTGACACCTAAACTATGCCTTCATGCATAGGGATATTATCTCGTCCTTATCGAGATAAGTCCGCATCTAACACATACGCCGTAATCAATTCCCGTGATAATTGATCAAGCCTCGTATTCAATATCGTAGCATAAAGTCTAAGAGAATTCACTCTTTAGCACAACGTAACATGTAGAACGGACTCGGATAATCTACATGCTAGCCCAACTCAAACGGTAGTTGGTAAAGGCTCATCAAATCCGTTGATGGTGAGGGTTTGCCAAAATCCTATATCTATCATACAAGCAATAACTTGAGACAGCTGGTTCACTCTTCTGCCGGGTCAAGCATTTTCTCCTACCGTGATTTTAATGCAAATGTGCCATTACATCGCCCGAAGCTCAAGCATGCTCGACAGATTCGTGGCGGTCCTTTTGAGCGAGACACTTGTGCCCTTCGCTTTCTTCAAGTGGGACAATTCCAGATATTACATATAGAAGATTTCCTGGAAATCTGATATTCAGAAAACCAGACGACGCTTTTTCTCTGAATGATTCTCAAGGCATAACCCAAGTGGTGACTTTCAAGATGAAGATGATTAGTCCAAAATCGACTTCGATATTTCAATTCATTCAAATACAAATGCAAATGACTATTGATCCCAAAGTATGGTCGTGACCCGAGCATAGCCGGGATTCAAGCTGAAGCAAAACATGGGCCTCTTCTACAAAGTTCAACGTTGAACGTAAGCAAGGCATCTTATCCAAAGTATTCCGACCCTCGACAAAATACGAGGAGTCCAAAACTTTGGAGGGGTATCTGTAGGCATCAAAATTGTCAAGAACCTCAAATATGACTAAATCATGAGAAGATCAAGAACGCCGCCGAAATCTCAAGAAGTCAACACATGGGAGATTGTGTCTCGCTACAATGCGAGACACTTGTTTGTGTCTCGCCACGAAGCGACATTTGATGTGTCTCGCTATTAGCGATTTTGTGTGCCTCGCGACGAAGCGAGACACCTTGATGTGTCTCGCTATAGGCGAGGCACTTACTTGTGTCTTGCTAACCGGCGACACCCGTAATACTTGGAACGAGCTCTTGAAGGGTCTAAATCAATGCCGATGGGGCCCACTTGACTTTATCAATGCAGAGACGCTCGTGACATCGCTAATAGGCGGTTACATCGCCGAAGATACCACTCAGGCGTAATTCTAGGCATTTAATCGCGCTCAAAAAGCGGAAAACCGCATAAAGAACTGAGGATTCGCGATCGCCGCCACCGGGCCGAGGGTAAACATACTCGCCGCCAGGTAGCTGACACGCCAGCTGAGCGGTAGTTTAGCGCGCGAGGCCTCGAGCCGCTTAACTACAAATTTTCTCGTGACTTATGACACTTGTGTTTCAAGAGGGCACGCTTCCCAAAGACTATAAATACCCTCCTACGACCACTTGGGGTCGGCCATCGAAGGGAAAAATCAAATCCAAGCTTCCTGAGTTCAAGAACACGATCCACGGAGATTCCTCGAAGTTTAAGCCTTGACTTATTCTTGAGAAGAGTAGATATCTTACCTTGCTAAGATATTTCTTTGAAGTTCTTGTTTCCTTTGAAGCACTAACTAAACCCCGCCGATTCGACGATCACGCCTGGTCCACCTGACATTGCCGTCCCCAGAGGCAAAGTCCCACAAAACAAGAGATCTACACTTGTAGCGTCTTTTGTTCGAGTTTGTGAGAGAGTTGTGAAATTTCTTTGTAACTGAAAATTAAAGTGTAATTTTCTTAAGTTTTACAAATGAAATCAACTTTCGACCCAAACAACTCTGCTTATTTGAATTATAATATATATATATATATATATATATATATATATATATATATATATATATATATATATATATATATATATATATATATATATATACATACTTGGCAACTATAGGACCTTGTTTTAGTATATATATATATATATATATATATATATATATATATATATATATATATATAGAGAGAGCAAGGCTCTATGAACTTAAGTTCATAATGAATAGTGGTGCACCAACTTTTTATCCACTCATCTTGCCTTGAGATTTGTGATGCACAAATCTCAAAGTGGCCTTTATATCTTTCACTGATCCCAAAGCAAGATGAGTGGTTAGAAAAGTTGGTGCACCACTATTCATTATGAACTTAAGTTCATAGGAGCCTTACTCTATATATATACATATATATATATATATAGATTGAAGACAATTTAATAGATTTGTGGTCGTAAAATTAGATCTAAAAATTTGAGTGTCTAATATACAATTAAGAAAGAATTTAGGGTCTAATATAACAAAACCCTTACTTGTCCCACAAATCATTGAAATCGTTGCTACGTCCCTTGATTCTTAGGCCATTTTGGAATTAGCCCCTCAAGTCATTGAGATTGTTATTATATCTCACAATTATTATAAGTTGTTTCAAATTAATCCGTCAAATTGCTACTTCTATTCTTAATTGGACGGACTAATTTTAAAATAACTTAGAATTTGGGGATGTAATAGCAATTCCAATGATATGAGGAACTAATTTCAAAATAACTTAAGAATTGGAGGACATAATAACAACTTCAATGTTTTGAGGGACAAGGTCAAATATGAAGGATCTTAGGGCATAATATGGAAAAAACTAGGTTTTTTGGGATCTTTCTCAAATCTTTAATATTTTGAGATTATACTCCCAAATCGTTGAAATTGCTAATAGATCTCCTAAACCATATATGTATTTTGAAAGTAGATATTCCCTAAACCGTATTTGCAAATATATTCGTATACATATATGTAAGGATGTAGATGTTACTAAATATCTATATTTAATAGGATAGGATTATGAATGCAAATACATAGTGAAAATATGTTGATCCATATTCAAATTTTTGAATATATGTTGATCATACAGTTGCAATACTTTTCACATATAATGAGCATACTAATGAACTCTCTTGTACATATGAATTACAATTTTCCAATCTATCTGGTATTCTTATATTTGTTTTGTTTCACATTTATATCCACATGGGCTAAATTATCGATCGGTATTTTTGTACACCCCTCTTATCAGTTTGATATTTTTCTAGCTTCGACGGTGTTTTGGTGTTTTTCCAAGCCAAATATGCAATTAGACCCAAACATCACCATCGACAATAAAAAAGCTGTGAAACCTCACTTGATTAAGCCAAATATGCAATTAGACCCAAACATCACCATCGACAAGAAAGAAGCTGTGAAACCTTACTTGATGCTATTAGTGCTATCTTATATCCATGAGGAAAGTGGCATAAAATTATTCGACACACTGATATAAGAATAATAACTTTGCCCAAACTTATGCAAGAATATCGAGTCCACTATAAGGAAGTAAGTTTTAGGATAAAAAGAAAAGAGCATGGTATCACCCCGAATTATAGTGAAGAGAATGCTTAAGGTGGCAAAAAAATGCTAGGAAAAAAGAGGTTTCTCGGTTTTTTTATCAGCGGTGAAGTTTCAGGTCTAATTGCTCATTTGGCACAGAAAAAAAATTAAAACGTTGCCGGAGCTTTAAAAAAAACCAACTCGTAATATGGATGTACAAAAAAAATACCAATTTGATAATTTAGCCTAACCACATATATATCTGTATATCCAGCGGTTATGTATAAGAGTTTTCTTACAAGGGGTTGTTTGTTTCCATGCATTTTGCATCACTGCATTAAAAAAGGGATCTATTATGGATTTTTAGCAAATACATTATTTGTTTGTCATTTTTTATACACGGATTTGGGGTTGCCACATAAGAGAGATGCATCAAATATAATTCCCTAAAATTATGCTGATTTCAACTAGATTTGTGATGTATTCACACATTCTCAACAAAATGTATGTACAACCAAAATTTTAATTGAATTTTATACCTTATGGAAATCCTCTTTAATATCCATCACAAACAAACACGATTTTAATTATGAGTTTTTCAAAATATATTACATGCAACAAGATTAATCCATGAACCAAACGGACCCAAAACGTCGTCAGAGCTAGAAAAAAAATACCAAACTGGTAATATCGATGTATAAAAAATATCAATCTTATAATTTAACCTATCTACATGTATATCCATATATCTGACAGTTATGTAGAGTTTTTCTTTCAAGACATACCAGTTTTTATACTTGAGTAGTGATAATTACACTATATCTTTTCAAACTACTCTCAGGCCTTGTTTGGATTGAGGGTAATGAGGGGTAGGGAAAGTTATGGTAGCCTTTATCCTTGTTTGGGAATAAAATTGTGCTAGGTATTGGGGGGGGGGGAGGTAAGGTAACGAAGGGGGAAAAATGGAGTTTTTCATACCCCTCAAATTGGGGTGTAATGAGGGTGAATGTAAAGGAGGAGAGAACAACAATTATAGAAAGACTTTTTTACCCTTTATCAAGATCTAATCCAATGGTTGAGATTTCTAACAATAATATGACTTAATAACATGTAAAGTTATTTATATCATTTTACATATATTCACTTCCATTCCCTTCACTTTATTAAACTTCCCAAGCGAGATGAACTAAATTCCTCTTAATTCCTCTTACTAATTTGCCAAATAAATTTTACATGTTCTGTATCTTCCCTTAACTTAACTTACCATATGTTAGCTTAACTTTTCTTCACAGGCTCAAACCCAAACACGCCCTCAAACTACTACACTCAGAGTAGCGAGGTCATTGAAGACTTATTAAATTTGATAGCAATCCAAATAAGACGAACACCACTCTTTTATGAGGAGTAGTGCATAAGTAGTTTGAAGAATATAGTTTAGTTAAAATTATCATTTATTACTTTTCTTCACGAAACCCTCACACCCAATTCTAATCCTCCAAACTCGTGAGCAAACCCTAGAATTTGGGGAAAGGGACAGAATGCATTGCTGGAGATTTGCTAGGGCCTAGGAGCGAGCACCATTTTCAATATCTTTTTCTCTCTCTCTCTCTCTCTCTCTCTCTCTCTTATGACCTTAACGACGACTAGGAGCTGAGCTGATCACTCTATGTCTCCACTATCTCTAGTTTCTGCTCTTTGGGCTTCGCCTCCGCCGAATCAAAGAGATGAAGTCTATTATGGACGCATCATTTGCAAACTATCATCGGATTTATTTCATTTCCTTTGGACAAATCAATTGGTTGTCCGCAGGTGACCCTTTATACTCGTCTCCTTGATTCATTAAAGAGTCCTCCCTTTCTTGGTCATGTCCTTCATGGTCTCATTATTATGGGGATGGCCATTTCCAAAGTGCCCTCAGAGCCGCAGAGCGATACGGTCTTAAACATCTTTTACTGCTGTAGGCAATTTTTGGATGATATATCATGATTTTCTCGATATATCAGTCAGCATTTCAGCTTCAAAAAATAGGCCGAAATGTTGCAATACTGATTTGGCTTCTATTTGTTTTAAGAGATTGGTTTGAGTTTATAGTTCAATTGAGGTCTAAACCTCAAGAAATGTATGCTTCTGTAATGATTGGAATGAAGAATTATGGCTCATTTGGGACCAAATTCTTTAGTAAAAGTTTTGCAAATGATACCACCTTTCTTGTAGTTCCATTCTTTGGTCCATCAATTGTGAACATCTATGATATATGCATGTTATCGAGTTACCCCGATATTTATTAGATATCTCTGATGGATACCTGATGTCTGCTATCTGATACGGAATTTTTCCATTCGACATGTTCTCGAATCGACATGTCCTTGACATCCTGATTTGGACCTACTTCAAAATGAAATTGATCTCACGTCCTAATCTATCTCAATAGTAGAGATTTGGACATTTTGGCGCTTGTATACTAACCCTATTAATAGAAAGGAAGAAAAAAGTAAGGAGTAGTACAGTAATTATAATTTGTCAGCTCATTTGAAAAGAATGTGACGAACGTGTTTTCAATTCAAAGAGTCGCACTGAAGAAAATATCAGGAGTAATGCATCATGTTTAATAGGGTTATGGCTTGATTAACTGTCGGTATATAGAATTAGGATATCTTATGCCAATGACTAGTTTACACATACTTCCCTCTTTATGTATCTCTATCTTTGTAAAAATTTAGTTTTATTACTATTAATGATCCGAGACTCGGTCTCAAGAATTTTTCTTAAAAAAATATTCACCAGGTAAGTTATTCAAGTTCTTTCATTCTTACAGGTTGGCAAGTTTGTTCAGCTGCTGTCATCATTCTTTTGGGGATTTATAATTGCATTTGTTCAAGGATGGATTCTCACCCTTGTTATGCTAACCACAATTCCGCTCTTGGTAATAGCTGGGGGAGTCATGTCCATCATAATATCAAAGATGGCATCAATGGGACCAACAGCTTATGCAGAAGCAGCAATTGTAGTGGAGCAAACAATTGGTTCAATCAGGACAGTAAGTAATATATGATACTATAAGAAGTTTGTATTTAGTTGACAAATGGAAAACATAATAATTTACAATTGAATGTGTTTTATTTAGGTTGCATCTTTTACTGGGGAAAAACAATCTGTTGACAAGTACAAGAAATCTCTCAGGAGGGCTTATGAAGCTAGTGTTCAAGAGGGTCTCGCTTCTGGGTTAGGTTTTGGTACTGTAATGCTTATCACGTTCTGTGGGTTAGGTTTGGGATTATGGTATGGCTCGAAGTTGATATTGGATAAAGGGTACACAGGTGGTGATGTCATCAACGTGATATTTGCAATTTTGAATGGCTCCCTGTAAGTCACTAATTTATTTACTTTGTTCATTTTGTTGTTGAAACCTTGCTGATAAAAACAAAGTTGCTCAAGAGTTTTTCCTTTGATAATTTACATTAAGTCATTAAGTTTGTTGACTATTTGACTCCTAGTCCATTTTATGTTAGTTTATCACATTACAAAGTTTACGATTTTGTTAATATTACATGATTGAATCCAAGTATTGTTACACATCTATCTCTAGGATCTCTATAAACATCATATATGTATTTGTAGAATTTTTCCCTCAAATTTTTGTTTGTTTTATAATTTTTAGAATTTTTTCCAGATATTTTCTAACTTTTTTGAAAATTTGTCCCTATTTATAAATTAAAAAAAAGAAAAAATTGGCTTAGCGCTTTTCCCGCTTAAGCCCCAAAAAGCGTAAGCAGCATTTTCTGCTTTCCGCAACCTGCACACTACACACTAGTGGTGCATTCGGTCCGGATACGGCTCAGATATAATACTTAACATATCCATATCCGCTTACCCATCACGTATACGGATACAAATGCGGATATACCTCGATAATGAAAATTTATATCCATATCCACTAAAATCGGATACGGATATGGATATACTTGTGGATATATAAGCGGATATGCATGCGAATACAAAATAAATATAAGAAAACAAGATAATATTGAAAAAAAATAGTTCAGGTGATACAAAAGAGTTCATTAATATGTTCATTATATCTAAAAAGCTAAGATTAGACATCTTGATCATCAAAATTAATCTCAAATCCATAATATAAGGATTAAAATTATTGTAACAGTATGGCTGATATGTATTCGGATACGGATCCAGATATTTCTCTACAAAGCCATATCCATAACCATGTCATATCGGTTATCGATTTGAGTAACCATATCCGTATCCTAACGGATACAGTTATGGATATTTTCTCGGATACGGATACAGTTTAGCACCTCTAATACACACACATATGAGATTACTTGTTGTGGGTTGGCCGATCATCTAGCAAAGTAAGCTGCACAGAAATGATGAGTGATGTGATCCTCTCTTCTATGCAAATTGAAGGGGGCTTGACCACTATCTAATCTCTTGGTAGTTTATTTAGCTAAATGAGTTTCCATCTCATGCCTTTTATTTTGCTATATATATGTGAGAAAAGCGAGTATCCTTGGTACCAACGGCAAAGTTGGTCCTTGATACTGAGGCCTCCACTTCTCATCCATACATTTAAAGGTGCTCGTTTATAAGTGGTTCTCACTTGCTTACTCACCCATTAGTTAAGTAGATGAGAAGTGATCACCTCACCACTGAACACCAAATTTGGTCCTTGGTATTAAAGATACTCGTATTCCTCACTCCCTCCCTCCCTCTATATATATATATATGAGGTTAATGGGTATCATATGCAATGATGTGGCTCTATCTCCACCATAGTTCTTTAAGATAATGTTCTTAGTTCAAGAAAAATGCCTGGATTGGTTTCTTCTTCTTCTGAGTTTTGTTCTTTTGTAATTTTCTAGTCATGATCTCTATATATTTGCAAACTTTAGCCATTGATTATTGTGCAGATCACTGTAGCTTTTTGTTTACTAACCTAACGCCTATGTAAATTATATTTCCAGTACATATTCAAACCAGAAACAGTATAAGTGCTTATTTTCGCAAGAAAATGCCATTGCTAGTCCAATTCCATCATCCATCTCAAGCCTAAATAATGTATTGCTTATGGTTCATGTCTCCAGCGCTTTGGGCCAGGCTTCTCCCTGCATAACAGCATTTGCAGCAGGGAAAGCTGCGGCATACAAGATGTTCAAGACAATCAACAGAAAGCCAGAAATTGATGGTGCCGATCCCTCTGGAAAGAAGCTTAATGACATTTATGGTGATTTAGAATTCAAAGATGTTCACTTCAGCTATCCAACACGAAAAGATGAACAAATCTTCAGAGGATTTTCTTTATTCATAAAAAGGGGAACAACACTGGCTTTGGTTGGAGAGAGTGGAAGTGGAAAGTCTACAGTAATTAGTCTGGTCGAGAGGTTTTATGATCCAGAGGCCGGTGAAGTTCTGATAGATGGTATAAACCTCAAGGAGTTCCAACTGAAATGGATCAGAGGAAAAATAGGACTAGTGAGTCAGGAGCCTGTACTATTTGCTTCAAGCATTAGGGACAATATAGCCTATGGAAAGGATGATGTGATGACTGAAGAGATCAGAGCTGCAGCTGAGCTTGCTAATGCTGCCAAGTTTATCGACAAAATGCCTCAGGTTAGATGTAATTGAGAACTTGATAGTGAAGTTGGTCTTTTGTTAGATTTATTTACTAAACTGGAATGCATTGTATTCAGGGTCTCGATACTTTGGTGGGTGAGCATGGGACACAGCTATCAGGCGGTCAGAAGCAGAGGGTTGCAATTGCAAGAGCCATTCTAAAGGACCCCCGGATTCTACTTCTTGATGAAGCCACTAGTGCCTTGGATGCAGAGTCTGAAAGCATAGTGCAGGAGGCACTTGATAGAGTAATGACAAACCGAACTACTCTTATTGTTGCACATCGTCTTAGTACAGTTCGAAATGCTGATACAATTGCAGTCATACATAAAGGTTCAATTGTTGAAAAAGGTGCAATCCTACTAGACACGGTTTTACTTGTACAATCATTTCTCTCGTTAAGCATTTTCTCAAGAATACTCAAATACTATCTTGTACAGGTTCGCATTCAGAGCTACTAAAGGATCCTAACGGAGCTTACTGGCAACTCATCCATTTGCAAGAAATGAACGAAAATTCGGAAAATTTATCTCAATCTGGCCAGCACAAGCTTAATCTTTCATCTGATGTTGGAAGGCAGTCTAGCCGTCATACGTCTTTGAATCATTTGATAACCTGTGAATCAACGTCATCTGTAGGGAACAGCAGCCATCACTCTATCTCAGTACATCCTGTGGGAATTGATTTCCAAGCCAACAGATCAGCGGCAAAGAACACTGAAGTCACTTCCCAGGAAATAACGGAAGCATCTATCAAACGCCTTGCTTACCTTAACAAACCTGAGATCCCCTTTCTCGCAATTGGTTCAGTCTCTGCCATTGTTAGTGGGACTGTGTTCCCCATTTTTGGAATTCTACTATCTAGTGCGATTAAAACGTTTTATGACCCTCCTGCAAAGATGAAGAAGGATTCAAAGTTTTGGTCAATGTTGTTTTGTATGCTTGGTGCCATTTCTTTTCTAGCTTTTCCAGCCAGGACATATTTCTTTTGTGTGGCTGGATCCAGATTAATAAGAAGGATACGACTGACGACTTTTGAGAAGGTGGTTCACATGGAGATTGGATGGTTTGATGATCCTGAAAACTCGAGTGGAGCTATTGGCGCTAGATTATCAGCAGATGCCATAGCTGTTAGGCGTCTTGTCGGCGATGCACTTGCTTTATTTGTTGAGAATATCACTACTCTACTTGCTGGTTTGGTGATTGCTTTTATTGCAAATTGGCAACTATCTCTAATTATCTTGGCTCTCTTGCCCTTCATAGGCCTTAATGGATGGATCCAGATGAAGTTCATGAAAGGATTTAGTGCCGATGCAAAGGTTTGGCTTCACAATCTATCAAAATCCATGTTTGAAAAAGCTTTTCTGAAACTCAATTCGAAACTCGCTTCGAAACTTTTTAAGGGTAAATGTTTCAAAACTCAAGAGAAAAACTATTTATCTCTTGAATCTTAGCCTCATCGCTTAAAGCATAACTAAAGTGTGCGCTTCACGCTTCATCGTGCTTCATAAAACGCTTCTCTTTTGAAGCGCACCCTTTAGACAGGATAGGAGGATATAAAATGATTTTTGACTACCATTAAAATGCATTGTGTATCTTCAATATGACCATGTGAGTGTAAATAAAATATATAAGTTATGCATATAGCTTAGTTTATTATTATTTGTATCTATACTTCACATATTTAATTCTTCTTTACTAATCAGGACAAAAATGCATCTATTTGTAAATTATTATACCACTATATATTATATGTTCATACTTTTTACAAACTTTAAAATTAAAATACTTAAAACTCATGAGGCTTACCCCTCATGCTTTAAAGCCTACGCTTCGCTTCATTAGTGGGTCTCACACTTCGCTTGGCGCTTCTGCTTTTTTAAACATTGATCAAAATCATTTGTTCATAATGAGCAGTAGGCAAGTCATTGAATATTATTGCTTCTACTACTATTTCTTTGTTTCTTTTTTGAGGTCAGGGATTGGATGAGAGAGATCTGAGGCAATGACAATTCAAATTATTTAATAGACGAATCTGAGATATAATATTTCTAGGCAAATTACTATAAAAAAAATACGGTTAGATATTTGTTGGCGAGACTGACAGATAAGATGAAAAGAATAGGTAAAGTGTCTCCTTTAGTTGCACCAGTTTGAGGCACCTTGATTGCAAAGAGGACTAGGTGAATGTCGGGTTACGTTAAAACACCAAATTTTTTTCTCATGATATTTCTTAGAAATCATGTCGTTAACCTCTATATTTGGAATGTTAACATGGTAGAAGGTCTGGAAATTGTACATTTAACCAACCTGATAGCAATATTGCGAAGATATATATTCTTATAATATATGAAGTTCGGTAAATGTTATCTTTCCTGGTGAGCCATAACTTTTTACACTTAATTCTCTAAAGAAAATTTGTTACCTAACCTAGAAAGCGATCTTCAGCACCTCAACATCTAAATCTTTTCTCCATCAGACATCACTGTGGGTACTATTCTCCCAAGAAAAAAAGTGAGTTATGGTGCATGGCTCAATCCCAAGAAAACTTCTATGGGGAGGCTTCCAACTTGTAGCAACCAACTACCAATTGTTTAACTTCTCTATATGGCAATCTAGGAACCTATGAGTTAATGCGCTGGAAAACACAAACTTTGTTCTTGTTGGTCATACAGATTAAGCTCCTACAACAAAGTACCTATCTCTAAGTTCCTCTAGCGTAAAAGATTCAAGAGAAAGATATACTGTGATGAAACTTTGAAAATTGATGATTCTTTATCTCAAAATGTGTACAGGTGATGTATGAGGAAGCAAGTCAAGTTGCAAATGATGCAGTGGGGAGTATAAGAACAGTTGCTTCTTTCTCGGCTGAAGATAAGGTGATGGAACTGTACCAGAAGAAATGTGAAGGACCTACAAAGATAGGAATCAGGCGAGGATTGATTAGTGGTATTGGTTTTGGGGCATCCTTCTTCGTGCTTTATTGTTCTTATGCAGCCTGTTTATATGCTGCTGCACGCCTTGTAGAGGATGGAAAGATTGCATTTGGAGAAGTTTTTCGAGTGCGTCCCATCTATACTTCCAAAAAGATTTTAGTTAGATTTGATATTAACTTCTTTTTAGTTACAGTTGCATTCTACAGTTGTGGTTATAACGGTAACAGGAAATACTGATTCATTTAGTGTAATTATTGCAAGTTCCAGACATCATCAAGACTTTTCCACGTGCATGTTAGAGATTTGATAACTGAAAGTAGCCCCACACAGAACATCTAGAATTAAGCAAAAGGATCACCTTTGCTTATGAAATTAAATTCATTCTTGATGTTTTTATTACGTGTATTTATCAACACAAATGCGGTATAACATAACTCAATTGAAGTTTACAGAGACAGTGAATGTCAACTAAAGGTCTCTAGTAAATAAAGTACATATATATCAAATCTTGGACAAAAACAAACATTACCTTCTTCTATTATGCATATGGCCACTACTATGATGGCAATTTTAATTGTATTTAAACTATTGGATATCATTCACAGCATTTTTCTTTTCATATAATCAATGTTAAATCCTCATCTCAATGTGAGCAGGTTGTCTTCGCTCTCTCTCTGTCAGCCGTTGGAATTTCTCAAACAAGTGCCGCAGCTTCAGATTCTAGCATAGCCACAGCTGCTGCAGCTTCTGTGTTTGCAGTTCTTGATCGCAACCCTAAGATCGATGCTGATGATGATTCCATGATGAAATTAGAAAGTCTAAATGGAAGCATTGAGTTCCGGCATGTCAATTTCAAATATCCAACAAGGCCATATGTCCAGGTTTTCCAGGACTTATCCTTGTCAGTTCATTCCGGAAAGGTACATATAGTATCACCATTTACCTGTTTCTGATTGATTTCACGAATTAAACTAATTTAGTGCTTAGTACCAAAAAAAGTTCTCGGCTAACCTCTATCAGTTGAAATGATGCTATGTCATTTTTTTTTTTTCACTTTTATGTTATATTCTGAAGACCCTTAGTTGAAATATAATGTTTATGTAAAAAGTTACATGCATTGTTGCAGTTTGTATTCTTTGTAGAGAAATAAGTAGAGAAATAAGTTTTGGTATGTTAGAAAACGTTACTACAACCAAGAGGAAGACGCAAATTCTACAAAGGAGAAATTCTTTAAAAAGACCTTTTTAAAAATTTTATTAGTAAAAGTGACCGTTTTTTTCCTTTAATTAGCAAAATAGACCACTTTTTGGCCACGTCATCACGGCTCGCCAAAAAGTGGTCGATTTTGTAAAATAGAGACTTTAAAAAACACGAGACTACTAGTCCCGTGTAACTAATGACCACTAATTAAGGGTTAATCTGATTAATAATCCTGTGTATTTTAAAAGAATCAGATTAATCCTTAATTAGTGACCACTAATTACACGGGACTAGTGGTCCCGTATTTTAAAAAGTTTTTAATTAGCTAAATAAATCATTGTTTGGCCAGTCATGATGACGTGGCCAAAATATAGTCGATTTTGCTAATTAAAGCATAAAACGGTCGATTTTGCTAATAAATTTCAAAAACAGTCTTTTAAAAATTTCACCTTCTAGAAAATATCTTTCGTCATCAAGACTGATAAAACATAGGATTATTTCGATATTAGTCCCTCAACATATTTCGTAGTTGAAATTAGTCCCCCAAATCATTGAAATTGCTATTATGTCCTCAAATCATATAAGCCATTTGAAATTACTTCCTCTGGTTAGCATCCGTTTGAATTGAGGGGAATATTCCTTCAACTTTAACTTTTTGGGGGCAGATTGCCAGTTATACCCTGTCTAATGCAAACTCAAATCTGATGTAGAGCGAGAGAGAGACTTTGGTGTTGATTTTGGATTTCTTAAAGGGGGGAGGGAGGGTTACTTGATGAGGTTTTATTTGGTAATTACTCATCCATAGTTAAGTACTACCCCAAGCATGGTTAACAGATTAGTTGAATTTTGCAACGGAGGGACTAATTACAAACATATTAAATGATTTGGAGACCAATGATTTGAGGAACTAATCTTAAAATATGAAAGGTTCAATGGACAATATAGAGAAAATCCTAAAACATAGTCAATCAACAACATTCTTATAGTTGGCAATTGATCCTTTGTCATATAAATTCGACTGCATCGATTCAAGTCTTCTGTTCTTCTTACGCTTTTCCTACTATATATTAGCTGCACTTATCACACGAACAATCAAAATGTTGAATTGTAGGATTTGAGATGCAAGCTTAGAGGGAGCGGGGGGTTGAATACGGTTGCTATAGTTTTTCTCTAAAAACACAGAATATGCAGTGAAAAAGATAAAATAAAAGCGATCAACGATAATAAACCACAAATAACAACCAGTCAGGAACACACATGATTCTATAGTGGTTCGGATAATAATCCTACGTCCACTCTTTTTTCTCGCAAAGGAGTTTCCTCACTATGCAAAGAGTTCTCCTGAATCACAAACCTGATTCAGTAGTTTTATAAGAATCTACCTGAAACTAGTCATCTAACCTAACTCTCCACAATAAATAACACCTAGCCCTAACTAGACCAATTCCTCAATTCACCCCCAGCTTGAGTACGCCATAAACCCTCAATTCACACTAGCTTGAGTACGCCCTAAAAAGCAAGTTTAAATCAAATAAACCAATATCAATTAAGCGCAATACAAAAAGATCTTATTGCTTTTTTGATAAAATAAACCATCCTTCTAAGGATATAAGAGAAGGTTGATGAAGAACAGCGATGAAGATCAATCCAAGGGCAACTCTCCTCTATGTGATAGATCCGATGGTGTTGTGCGCTGCGAGTAAAAGTTTGTCGAGGCTCCGGGGGTCAAAACCTTCAATAAAATCTCTTCTCAATTCAAAACCCTAGAACTCTCCCTTCTCTCTATCTCTTTTAATGATATATAGTCCCCAATAGGTCAGGAAAGAGATATCCTAAACGTGGTAGGGTTTGGAGATCAAAGGAACGATGAATGGCTGAGATTAAAACTTAAATCTGCAATCAGCCAACTTTACCATTGATAGTTGCTCTCGACCATCGATGGTGTCGACGATGTGTTCCTCTCGACACTATCGATGTGTTCCTGCATACCGTCAATGATCTGAAATCTTCTCTCTGGAAATCATTAATTGGTTCTTGTAGCCATCGATGAGCTCACCTACCATTGATGAGTCACTGTTGACGATCTATGGTAAGGTGGCTGAAGTCAGCTTTCAAGCTGATTTTCACGTTGTTTTGCCTCGTACACTTCTTATACCTATATTCACCTGTATCATATCATCTCAAACAATTATTAATACCAAATGAAAATCTGTTATTACTCAAACAAGAGATATTGTACAGACTACGTCCTAACATGAACTAATGAAAGCCATCTCTGAAGTCTGACAAGATCCATTTCATTTTTCAGACTCTTGCATTAGTTGGAGACAGCGGAAGTGGTAAATCAACTGCAATAGCTTTGTTACAGAGATTTTATGATCCCGATTCAGGTCATATATTGATAGATGGAATTGAGATAGAAAAGTTTCAGGTGAAA